>OZ020189.1:139765326-140365326 GCA_963971165.1 Philopedon plagiatum | reverse complement strand
GCCTCAGGTTTAATCAGAGAAGTTTATTTCGACTTGTTCTTTAATATCAAAGTTCTCGAGCAACATGTTCGTGCTTCACGTGGAGCTACAGTATATATGCATAAAATTTGCTATTATGAAAGTTTTGTTCTGTTTCGAGAAAGTGGATGTTTCAGGAATAAATATGCATTGTTGACGCGGTAGGCTCTAGTAAAATGGATTATTTGGTGAAATTTTCCGATGAAATTTAAGTAACTTAAGTTGCTACGAGATTTTAAGATATATACTTATCTTACATATCTTACATATCACATATTTATACTTTTTAATAAAATAACCAGCCAGTGTCATGTCTACGTAAATAAAACACCAGCGTTAGTTGGAGACTGAAGACTCTCTTTATTCAAACCTTCATACAGGACGAAGAATGAGTGGGGGTAGTATAGTCGCGGACGTATACATGTAGTAATATGACATCCCCCTTTTTATATAACTGAATAAAAATAATATAATTATGATAATGTTACAATTGCAATCCTTTTACAATGCCTACTAATACCTACTACTATTGGGTCTACATTAATGTGAAGTTTTTTACATTTTATTGCCCCAATTCCTGTAAAAATGTCTTGAAAGTCTGAGAAAATGTGATTGTAACTGATATTTTCTACAGAACCAATAAATTTGAGCAAGTTTAGTCGTTCACAGTCACTTTTTCCCAAAATAGCAGGGGAAGAGGTCTTTAATTTGAAGGAGTCTATCTTTGACAGCAATATCAGTGATGCCTCAGATTAACCGATCTTTAATCAGGCTATCACGTAGGGTTTCAAATTCACACGTTGAACTCAAGTGTTGTAGTTCAGTAACGTAGGCTTCAATAGACTCACCCTCTCGTTGATTTCTTAGGAAAAAGACATGTCGCTCGTAGGTGACGTTCTTTTCTGATTTGAACTGTGCCTCGAATTTTTTAACTATTTCTTCGTAATTCATTTTTTGACAATCTTCTTCGAATATGAAATTGTTGTAGATTCTTAGGGCATGGTCTCCACTTGTGGTAAATAGGAGAGATGCCCTGTATTCAGAAGATTTTTTTGTGGCTTCAATAGCCTTTAAGTAAAATTCAAATTTTTGTTTGAAAAATTTCCATTTTTCATCGAGTTGACCCGTTGCATCCATTGGCGATGGCGGCGAAATTCCAGAAGCCATTTTACTTGCCACGTTGGATTTCGGCGTAACTTCTTAGTAGTTGTAACACTGAGTTGGTTTAGAATTTAGAAAGTTTATAAACCACGAATTTAGACATTTTTATTGACCGGCCTGTTCGCAGCGCCATGTCATGTCTACGTAAATAAAACACCAGCGTTAGTTGGAGACTGAAGACTCTCTTTATTCAAACATTCATACAGGACGAAGAATGAGTGGGGGTAGTATAGTCGCGCACTTATACATGTAGTAATATGACAGCCAGGATATTTTTCTAGAATTATTGTTGGTTATATTTAAAAAGTAAATCCTGAAGTACCTACTGGGACACCCCTTATAGGCTGGGCGTTTGCTAAGCATACTTCTTCCCTTTAAGAATAAAAATCTCTTTCAAGTCTACATATTATGTGCTTTTCGAGATGTTAGTGGTCTGTCAATTAGTCAAGTGTAATCGAAAAACCTTTTCTACTGAGAGGCAGAGTTCTTTTGGGTAAAACTTTTGCATGAATAGGTCTGTCTTTCTTAAGTGAACTTGAAATAACAACCTGAAGCAAGTTGGGACTTCTCGTTACCCCAGTTTCCTAAGTATTTTCATACTAATGCGAGTTTAATATTCTGAATACAAAGGCTATCAAAAATAATATGCCCCCTAGGCTCATGAACCTTGGGATATACGAAAAAGGTAATACTTAGTACTGGCTTTTAGATTTAGGTCTTCCAGTTGATCAATTAGGTTTTAAAAAGTTGTTGTCGTTATTAATATGCTATCGTTAAAAATGTATGAGTTATTCTATTATTTCTACGATTTACTTAGTTTTAGAATAATTTGTATTTTGGTGTTTCTTACTAATAAGAATTTAGTTCTATTATTGTGAACAATACATACTTAAATTGTTCTTTTCTTCTTTAATAATTTTTCAAAAATACTTAGAAATAAATTTACAGGGTGGTCCAAAAGTAATGGTACACCGAGCAACAGCAGATTCCTTATGTCGAAATGCGATTTATTCAAACTTGCCTAATTCCAAAGTTGATAATAACCAAGATACAGGGTGACTAAATTTCCATTAAATTTGTTCAAAAGTTGATATTATAGGAGATACTTGAGATACTAAAGATTTTGTAATAAAACCCTTATCATGCGGGAATACTAATTATATTTAAACTTTCTTATTTAATAATATTTAGCTTAATATCACCTTAAAGTTAATAATGCTTTAACAAACAAATTAGAAGCAAAAATGATGGCGTCTTGATAACAATTACTCAAAATGTTCACCATAGACCTCAATACATTTCGCTGTACGCTTTAGAAAAGACTGTCGGATTTTAAACAATAATTCATCATTTCTGAGCAGATCAACAGCATTTACAATTTTTTGACCTAGCTCATTATGGTTGTTTATTGAACAGTCATTAACAATTTATTTCAAACAAACCTAAATACAGAAGTCCATAGGATTAAAATCCGGACTTCGCGTCGGCCAAGACAAGGGGCCACCACGGCACCACGTTCAGGAAACTGTTTATTAAGATAGGTTCGCACTTGTATGGATGGAGACGTGTGCCGACGCACCGCCTTGCATGAAGTACATATTTCACCTGACTTTTAGTTGTACATCTTTTAAAAGAATTCCAAGTTTGTTTTGTAAAAAATTCAAATATGAATCTCCGTTTAGAGTCGGCGGTAATTCACAGGGACCTATTAGATGATTTCCGATGATTCCACACCAAATGTTGATTTTAAACTCATGTGGAAGTGACGTCCAATAACGAAATGCAGGTTTTCATTTTCTCATGCATGTCTATACTCTATTTCGATAGTTGAATATATCCCACCAAGTAAATGTGGCTTCACTGTGAATAATTTATTGTATAGGAAATTTCAAATGCGATTATCTCGAAAATGGTTAATCCTAGTAACTTCATTAAAGTATACCTTTTTGACGTAAAAGAAGTAGAATAATCTCTTTTTTCAATAGTCAGATCGATATACTAAGGTTAAAAAAGTTATGTCATTTAAAATAAGTGCGGTATGCCGTAGGTGGCGCCTTTTACTAGTGACATCAAAAGTATGGACGAATTTGAATTCCTCGTCTCAAAAAAAACCCATTTCGTGCCGTTATGTCGCTTGGTTGGGAAATTATTGAAAAAGATCGAAAACAAAATTAAAGTTTTGACACCCTGTATCTTGGTTATTATCAACTTTAGAATTAGGCAAGTTAAGTCGTATTATTTCGATATGCTGTTGCTCCGTGTACCATTACTTTTGGACCACCCTGTATAATCTATTATTAACTTGTGTTATTCTTACACTTGTCAATTTAAACCCTTAATTGTCAAATTAAACCGGTTTTACCAATTGTGAATCTGACCGACTACGGAATTCGAATTCGAGTACTTGAAATGCGACAATGTTTTTATTAACTAATTAAATTGCTAATTCCAATGCATTTCAAGACATCCTAATCCGTATTGAAAAATCATACTTTTTCATTGTAATCATTTGCTCAGACATAGCTGCTCTAATTAAATGACATATGATACCAAAAATATACCACGTGAAAAATTTCCGATGAAAAACAATCCTAATAGGGATTTTCCGACATAACATGCTAAAACGTCATCATCAATCAAAGTCATTTTATTATATTTTCGGGAACGTAATACGGGTATGTGATATAATCATATCATTCGGGAATCTAAATTAAAGCATTAAAACTTCTATAGGTTGTATTTCCGTAAACTCATTTTGTTATGCTTAACAACCTACATTATCACGAGCGTGGCCTACTTTAAAGTAATTAACATTTCATGGCCCATTTGGAAAAACAATGGACCCTAATTTGGAAGTTTGAATTGGTGTAAAATGTTTGTCGCTTGAAAAAAGACAAATATTTGATGCAATATCTCATTTACACTAAAACCGGTGTACAGTTAAAAAAAGGTGTCTATGTACGATTTTATTAGAAAAATGGTACATCTTTGCGGCCATAAAGTGGCTCATTATTGTACTGCTACCATGGATTTATTATATTAAAAGGATTCGATGTCCGTATACTGTGAGCGTATCGAACGTGAAGCCTTATATTTGTTGTTTGTTTTCCCCCAGGTTTTTAGTTTACGAACTACGTACTTGAATCAAGAATGGTAATAGAAAGAGATAAAATAGCATTGGAGTGTTGGAGCTCAGAAGTATTGCTGTCTGTGCTGGTTGCTTAGGAAAACGGCTGAACCTCGGTCTGAACACTCGGTTACACGTACATCTGTGTCTAATGAACTAGAAAAGAAAAAGTGCGAGGTATAGATTTATATAGATTTATAAATGACTCGGAGCGACTTTAAATAAACACCTTTAGAAATATCATAACCTATAAATAATAAAACTTTTTAACTTAAATTTATTATATTTAGCAGAAAAATAAAATATTTTGGGGCTTTTATTAGGTACCTTTAGTAAATCTTGTGATGCTTCTAACGTATTTTTTGTACAAAAATACAAGGTAAAATAAGATGATGCCAATGTTTACAAATTGTGTTTACAGTGTCGTTTAGAATGGTTTGTTTTGGCTTCAAAGAATGTTACATCATCCCGTATCCAGTCTTAATAAATCCATGACTGCTACAATAAATTTAAATAAAATTATTTGCTCCATGCGTAGTGAGGAACTTGCCTAATAGGAAAGGTTGCTGTTGAAGTATGCCAGTATACTGTCTTCAGAAGGACCTATTCTTGATTTTCTTACTTGCACACCTTTTTTGTAAGCTGCTTAAGTTTATTCATATAAATGCCTAGATTTAGATGTAGCGAGGCATCCTTTGCAGCATTTGCGGAAATTTTAACTTCCATTTTCTGTCTTGACATTTATGATTGACCATAAACAAAGAACGCTTCGGGAACTTAAGGTAACGAAATTCAAAGCAATCTCTGCGATATTGAATACCGATATTTTCATTGCTGGTATTTGTTTTTTTTAGCTGGCAATTAGTAACATCCCCAAAAAACAGTATGGTATGAAATCGTACCTAAAATCTTGTATGACACACGTACACAATAGGGCTTTGTTGGACTCATCCTTTTATTATCCTCGCTTGCAAGCTTGCTGGACCACAAACAAGCTCGTCCAATAAAGCATGAAGCGACAGCATTATTGTGCTTATTTGTGAGTAGTGCTTATTTGTAAGGAACAGGAAATAAATGAAATTCAAGAATGTGGAGACCATAGAGGAATAGAGCTGATGTCACATACTAGAATGATTTGGACAAATATTATAGAACGCAGACTCAGTGGAAACGTCAATAGTGGAAGAGCAGCTTGGATTAATATCATTGTACTAGTAAATTAGATGCATCTTTGTATTAAAATAGGAGAGAAAAGAACATCAGGAGAAACAGAACGAATTGTAGGTATATGGTTTTCACTAACCATCAATGAAAGAGTTCCACGGAAAAAACTATGAAGATGCAGGAGGAAAAAAGAAGCGCCAGAAAAGTACAGTAATTCAACTTTCTATACCTTAGACGACCTGAATTTTAGCGAAAAGTTGTCATGGAGTGGTAATAAATGTCAATAGATTTGAAAACCACTTGTCACTTTAATCTTTGATAAAATGACCGGATTCAACCAACAAAGAGCAAGGATGATGATGTTATTTGAAGAGGGTCCCGCAGTAAGGAGAATATCCGAAGAAATCGGTTTACCAAAAAGTACCGTTCAAGAATTGAAGCAGAAATGGGAAAATACCGACTCTCTAAATGGAATGCTTGGAAGTGGAAGAAAGAGGATATTAAATAACAAGATAATATCTTGGCAACTTTTTTTGAGAACCATCCATTCCAAACAGCCGTGAAGGCGCAGATACAAACAGACTTTCCTGGTTCTGTTAGGGTAGCAAGACGCGTAAAGGAAAGATATAATTTAAGAAGTCGTGCTGCTGTTAAGAAACCATTTCTGACTACTGACAACAAAGAGCAAAGGGTGGGATTTGCTTTGCAATATTTACAGGAAGTGTTGGGGAACCAGGAAAATATTATTTTCAGGTATGAAAATTCCTTTCACTCCTAGTGCAGTGTGGTGGTGGTACCGACCTGCAAATGCAAATACAAAATTTGAAGAAAAATACACACAAAGGGTTAAAACAAGTGGTAAATTTTTAGTTAATGTATGGGGATACATGACTTCAAGAGGGCTTGCACTAGTGGCAGATTTACAGCGGAACTATATAGACTCATTAGAAAACGTTATGCAGCCTTTAGTGAACAATATTGTTCCTAAATGAAATTTTATTTATCAACAGGACAACGGCCCTGTCCACACGACAAGAAGGATTTTGTACTGGCCGCGGGAAAACAGCATTCATTTACTACCTTGACCCTCAAGAAGTCCTGATGTAAATCCGATTGAAAATGTTTGGGGCTACATTGTCAAAAAAATTTATTTACTCACATCAGACCTCTAGCCAATCAGGACTCAAGTCTGCTACAACGTAAACCAAACCAACACTAAATTTTATCTACAAAGAAAACCCTTCAGCACTTTAAACACTCGTCTTTATTTTTCTGACAACCAATACGCCGAAACTCTTCCGATAAAATATAGCTATATTTATTTATTGATTATTTCCAATCTCTATAAGTCACTTTAACTTTCTTTTTGGAGTTTCTAAAGCTCCGCTTCCGAGTATCTACAGTTCTTACTCCTATTGTTCTACTAACTCCGCACAGTTACTATCTTGCAGTAGTTACTATCTTGTTACTATACAAGAATATAATACAAAAAACATAAACGGTTTCCCTGAAGTCTAAACATGTAAGACCATAATATATTTGAAACAACATAAAAAACATTGTCCCAATAATAAACCGAATTTACAGAACCTGTTCTAAAGTACACCACTCTAGAACACAATCAGACGTTAATAAAACGCGCAAAGCGCAAAAGACAGACTGCAAATATTGGTCCAATTCAGGCGCGTTCATAAGCAAGCGAAAGGTGGAATTCACGGCATTCTTTAAAAATCTATATAACGGGAAAGTTCTGAGTAGTGACAGTGGTCAATATGACAAAATTAATTCTAACAGAAAATCAGAAGTTTTCCACTAGACTGGCTCAAATTTGTAATAAAAAGAATTTTTTAATTGTAATGAAGACTACAAACTTCATTTATCGCAATAAACTTTAAATCGAAAACTGAACCATTTTAGGATTGAGTAAATCCAAACTAAAACTACTTAAAGCGAGTTTTAAAACTCGAAAAGTGCATTTCTTGCTACAAATTAATCGCCATTGTACGTTTTGATGTTTCGTTTCAATTCTATGGACTGTAATTTCAACTGTTTTATTGAATAAACGTGACGTTAAAATCGCTACATTGTTCATTATTAACTGCGTCAAATAAGTTTTTAGAGATAAATTTTACTGCGTTAAATTGCAACTTTAAGATAATATTTAACCTTTGCAGATAAATATTGTTTGGAAAATGTTAATTTGAAAAGAACCAACTTAACGGGTCTAATCAAATAACAATAGCACAATAGCAGCTGATTAAATTTCTGAACTTATTGTGGCTACCAGATTATCACGAGATCTTTATTAAATCACTGGTTTCATCATTAATTACTCCAGCATTATTTATTAAAGTAAAATGAATATTTATATTTACACAATTTACAAGTATTCAAACGAGTCTTACCTGTTAATTCCTAAAAACAGGTCGGCGGAGGAAAGTGGTTCTGGCTTAGCTGCAAACTCGCTTGGCTCGAAAAAGGTTAACTGCCGTCTACGGCTGATTCCACCTCCCAAGTCGACCCTTTCTGCCCCGCGGCCCGATATGCCGACGCGCGTCGACGCTACCGGACGAAGCAGAATGGGTGACCCGGGAGTGAGGGAAAAATGATTTGGTGACTATTGTCAAGTCCGGACATGCGTCGATGCAAATCCGTACGATCGTATCTGATGCATCAGTGTCATGGGTACCTTTGATATTGCTGGTTCTACAATGAAAATTGTTCTAGTATTGGTTCTTCTCTCATATATCATTTTACACACCCATTTCATCTTTATTAAATGACAGGCTATGTTTTAAACTACTAACCTATTTGGCCGAAAATCTATTACCATTATTACAATAGACATTTTCGTATTTCTTAGAGGAAGGAAATTCATATTTCTTGCAAATTTTATTTTAATCAGTGCTAGTTGTCGGTTTAATTAATGCTTAAAATACTTAACTTACTTTTAAATTCCAACCCTGCCCAGATTTATACTATATTTATTTTGATAATGTTTTGCTTCAATTGCACATAACCTCCTTCTACTATTTATCCAAAACCGTTTAAGATAATCTGAAAACAATCTTAAATACTAATAGGAATTTATCCGTCCTTTTTTAGATTTCTTCCTAAGCAAAAACCAACCAATCGTTTCTGATTTTATCTTGATAAATAAACATTAAAGCTTACTTGAATAAGGTGAAAGCGTCTTTAGTGTTCACTGATCGATCCTTTTAATTAAATTTTAAAATTCCCACCAAAATACGTCTGAAATGTTTTGATTTCGCTGATTTCTTTAAGGTTTTCTGGAAGGAAAAAAGAAGCCTTAAAAATAGAATGTTGTGGATAATTAAGTTAATTAATTACGTTAATTTAAATATGATGATTTTCTGGTATGAAAAATGTTTTCCTTGTTGCAAAATAGTATTTTTTAACGTAAGTTACTACCGTTATTTTGTCAGGACCATCGACGTATATCTATGGACCAGCAAACATTAATACCGAATGAGATAAATATACCGTCCCAATTCTGTAAAGCAAAGTCGATCTCCCACGTCTCTACCCTAGTTGGAAATAACATTAGGATCCGATTTGAAAATAAAATATAAATATTTATTAACCTCCAGTGTGTAATGTAAAAAATGCGAAATGGGAAAAGCCTTCGGCTAAAATAATGGAAAAATATTTTACTCGCCCAATGTATGGATATCACAATATACCCTGGGACCACATGCGTGTAATCTACTTTTGAGTCTATGTGAATGCCTGCATCATTAAAATACCTTCAACAGTAGCCTCTTTTAAGCGTGTACGTTTTGAAGTCAAGATTGCACTGAATTTTGAAAATGAACGCTCTACATCCAAAGATGTAATGTTTGCGTACTTATCTAAAACACTGCAAGTTACTGCCGCAATTGTCCGCACTTACGCATTGCCCAATATCACGGCGTTGCGCGAAATCTGGATTTTTGTGTAAGAAAGACTTAAACTTGCTTGCAGCTTCAACACCAGGGCCATCTTTTAAAGTTTGTAGAGCTGTATTTACAGTATCAACTATGTGAATCGAGTCTGGAAGTGACAGATAACTATGTTGAAGGCGATCAATAGCATCTACTAATACACGATAATTTTCGTTTATAGTACGCAAGTCTGCTTCTATTGTAGGATTATTAAAGTGCTCTTGACTTTCCTTAATGCAGATGGCACTTTTTGGGTCGAACTGCGAAACTACATATTTAACACCTTGGAAATGTTGATTGTAATAAAATGCAGCATTCAGCCACGTTCCCCATCCTGTTAATACGGGCTGTGGGAGTTCGGTAATTCCGGGGCACAACTGGTGAAATTTTTAAATCCGTTGTGGAGATTTTGTAAAAACCTATTTGGTGCTGGCAATTAGCTTGTCAACATCTGGATACTTGCTTCGAATTGTTTCTGCTACTCGGTGAAAAACATGTTATATGCAATAAATTAGGACACCCAGTTTTAAGCCATCTCGCTGCTTTTACCATATACGCAACACCGTCTGTAATTAACAGTACAATATTGTTCGTATTAGTGTCAAAACTTTTTAGAGTTTGCGTTAGTAGTTGTTAGATTGTTTCAGCATTGCGTTTTTGTAATCTTTTACTTGCAACTACTTATGGCTTCGTTGGTGAATTCGGTGTTAATACGCGCACTAAAACATTTCCTACTTGGTTATTTTGGTATCTGTACTTTCATCAACTCTTATCCAAACTTTTTTTGCTATGTTATGCGGACCTAATGGTAGATTCCATTTGTTCTTTGAGACGAGGAAAAACATAGGGGCCACTTACGCACATATTTTCTCTAAAAAGATCGCAAATGTTCGTTTTTAAGTTCGTAGAAAGGAATATTGCAACAGCTTAATACAAATCAATACAGATCATATATAAAGTCCCAATAAGGCATTTGCAGCTGCTGAATATGTCGTCTGCAACTAAAGGAACTCCAACCCACGATGCACGTGTCACAAACAGAACATTGTATTTCTTTTCCATTGTACTTTAAGTCAGGAAGTGATAAATCTTCGAAGTTTGTACCCAAATGGCAAAGAGCGACGAGGTCTCGACATCGCCATGCTAAACGCAAATGGATAAGCAGCCCGCTGTGCTCCCGGTGCTTGCTGCTGCGAAACTAGCCGCTGTGTAGAGGTGTGTAGTTCACGATCGAACTAGTTCAAAAGATCGATTCATCAACCTGAACTAAACTTAAAGGTTGATGCTTATTCCGATCGAGGGCGGTGGCGTATGGAGTACAGTGAAGTAAACATCTACTATCGACCCTTTAGTCTTGTTTATATGTTTGTTGCCTATTTTTATATTATACGATTGGTTTGTCTTATCTCATGCCGTTTTACCCATATTTTAGTTTGCGTCCTTATTGGTTTAAATTTATTTAGTTAGTTTTTAGGATGCTTTGTTTACAAGATTGCATCTTAAAACAATAAAGCTGTTTTTGACTTGACTTTTACTTGAAAACAAAAGGCTAGTTATGAATGAAGGCTGCCGTCTCCTCCTGCTGAAGGTCAATGATTCAAGCGCACTTTTTCGCCCATGAATTGGACATTTTCAGCTGGTGCAGGCAATAAGCTTATCTATAGATATATGCCTATGATCAGGCCAATTTTATCTATTCTTAGCACAATTTAGACTCTTCTTTGTTCACAAAATCAACGGCAAACTCGTATTATTGATACGAATCTCATTTCGCCAATGTTATTGTGTCACAGTCGGCGGGTTTATTAGGGCACCAACGAAATTAGCTCGCTCTCAAGGAACAATCCCTTTTGCGTGTTTCGGTTTTAATTTTATTAAGTACGGTTCGGCACGCACATCCTTTATGACATCGGAATAATGATTACCCGGGTTCTTTATTTAAATTTGGAGACGATTTTGTGGTATAGGGATATTGATAAGTAGAGAATAAAGAGGAAAATTTCACGGTCGCAGATGTTATAAGCGCAAAATATTCAGGGTTTGTCTGTCCTAATTCCTTTGTTCAATATACGTTTAAGAGGAGTACTTTCTATTACTATTTTGTCTTTTTAACTTTGTTGTTTTTTATTATTCACTCGAAAAGCTGCCTAATTACTGTCTGGTGGACGCACGGAAAAGACAAATAATTCGTTAAAGAAATCAATATTTTACTTTGTACTTTTCCTTTAAATCTGCACCCCGCAAAAATAATAAGGGGATACTCGTGGACTTTAGCTAGTTATGAACAAGTCCTGGAGAAGTTATTATTTGAATATATTTAACTAAACTTCTTTCTTACTACAAATCCCTTAAAAAGAAAAAAGAGCTTAAAAGACTTAAAATACTTGTTTAGAATATTTCAATATTACAAAAAGAACAATAGCATGACCTTGACTGGAAGGAGAGTATTCAATTTTTGGCGGCCATTGTTAAAGAGGGCCGTTTCATTGAAACTAATTGTATATAAATACTTAAAACACTTACCCTGTAAAATGAAACACAATAAAATGTCATTGAATAAACACCAAAAACAATACAAATGGCTAAATATTCTAGGAATCAGACACGCGGCCGCGGAACCATGTAACAAAACAAAGCAATTCGGTTTGGGTCAAGAGGGCGCTATCGAAGCGCCCTCCGTCGCATATTTCCGACATTAACAATCAACAGGCATCAGCCTGTTGAAATAAATGGCCAGAATGTTAAGATAGCAAACTATTTATTTCAATCAATGGACTAGATAGATCACTTGACAACTTTTTAATCTTTGAATTAGCAATAAATATGTTTTAATTTAATATTTATTTTTAATAAACCCGAAAACCGTAGTAATTGAACTGACCAATACCAAAGGTCTTTAATCAAAACACTTTCAGACTTTAAATCTAAGCAACAAGATAATATTATTTCAATCATTTTAATTTTCTGAGTGTATTATTTAACGTTTCGGTCATTTTTTTGACCTTCATCATTCATTCATGTTAGCTATAAAAGAAATTTCTGAGGAAGGTCAAAAAATGACCAAAACGTTAAATAATATATGTGACTAACAACCCAAAAACCTGTATACTTTTTCCCCTGGATCCAAACCCAATACCAATAACCCAATAATAACAACAGGGAAATTTCTATATATAAATATATAGAAAATGGGGAATTTTCTTCGGTCGATATAGCCGACAAAACCGATACTTCCACGGGTTTTGCTCTGAAGAACTAGCTGTTTTAATTCCTCCCTTGACTGTTCATCTGTGCATCTCTTTACTGTCCAGCTACTAAAGCTTAGAGTATCCCACTTCTCTCGCTCATTCATACCTAGGGTCTCCAATTATGCAACGGACTGCTTGCAGATATTTTTCTTTCCCCTTCCGACCTCCAGTCATTTAAATCCCATGTCAATAGATTACATTTTTCCTTTAGACGCCCCCGGTACGTTAGTACTAAGGCTTGAAGTCTACGTGGGCTGCCTCAGATAAAAAAAAAACGATTGTCAGTTTAGGTATAGTAAAATCCCCATTCGGACCACACCTTATTTTATAGCTAATTTTCATATAAACAACGCCACTGAGTTTGGCAACACAGCTGGGAGTCGCCAGCACGCCAGCTTTATGGCTTTTTAATGGACATTCTATAGCAATGTCGCTTTTATGGGATCGCGGAGGACAGGTCATACTATTAAATTATCCGTGTCGTACGGCCTTTGGATCACCACCGGTCACATATTTGTTCATTAACTTTGAGAGTTTCTATTTACGGTCTTTGTCTTTGCACGGCAAGAATATAGTCTTGAGAAAACGTTACACTGTTGTATTGGGACTGAGGTTTAGGGTGTTGGTGAGTTTCTATTCTAGGTGATTCGATATGAACACGTGCAAGTTCTTACACGGAACGATGATCGATACTGAAGAGTGATGTCATTTCTGCTGGTAAATTTTTTTTAGAAAGGTTCAGCCTATTATCTTGGTCTTGAATTGGTTTTTTCCGTAGGATTTTTTATTTTTTCCAGCAGACATGAGTATGTCTGGTTTCTACAATAGCGAAAGTTCACTATATTTCTGTAAAAGTGCTAAAATAATTTCTACTTTTAAATGTTCATGGCATTTTTTGGCGGACCCAGCAGAAGATTCAGTAATTACAAGTATTGACAGTAAATAAATAACAATTGACTTGGACTTGGACTTGGATCTTGGATTGCCATCAACGGTGAAGTTCTTTGTCATTAGGTTGCCTTAGGTAGGATCGTTGGATGAATATTAATGTTGTGTTATTTTATTTTATAGGACTGGATAAATTTCATTTAAATCCAGTGATAGAGTCGAGTTAGATCATTCCATTGCTGTTTTGTCCATTTTTTTGTTATTACTGAAAACGTTTACTGCTCCACCTATTAGCAATAAATTGAGTCTAAACCTGCAGTCATTTGTTAATCATTTTTTAATCGATAATACTGAAGCACGTGAAAAACTTTTTAATGGATTTATTAAAATAAATGCACTTAGCTATATTCCAAAATTACCTGCATTTACTTTAAAACATCTTGCTTTTTTATATTTGAACTATAATACTCGCAATATTAAGGTTAACAATTTTTTTTTCATTTTCAGGTGAGTTGACCCCAAACATTTTGGTTTTTTCTACATGCTAAATTGGTAAGCACCATTTTTTCTTCCTAGTTCATATCTGTTTTTTACCTTTCTAGTTCTAGGCAACGTATACCTGTACAATAATACATATAAACTAAATTTAATAAATTCTTTTGCATAAGTGAAAACTCATTGCATGATCTCTGTAAATACAAATGATGGTTTTGTTTTACAACGTGAATTATGAGATACAGATAGATACTAATAAATAAATTGCGGTTTCTTAAAAAACTACTGCAAATTTGTTTTCTAGGTCGGTCCAATTAGAAAATTAAGTCGGATTCTCCAAAGCTAGAACGGCCTAACTTCACAATCAAAAGTTTTAAACTGAGAAGTGTAAGAATAAGACACCTAATCTTTATACTATGCATTTGTTTCTGAGTTTTTTCGCAAATTTATAAAACAAAGGCAATTTTACTTTCCACAAAAATAAAACTAAATTCATTTTAGCAACATGTTCCAAGATGAAAATCATTAGGAAACCAATCACATCGCTAAAATATTAGATTTACTCATTAGTTCCTAATGACGACTTATTAGCAATGACAGGACAAAAACCTGTCAAAACAAACTGATAAACTAGAAGATCATAATTTAAACCAGTACTAAATCTTAAACCTTTTTAGTGAATCTAAATGTAAGATTTAAAATAAAGTGTAAGAAGAAGACAAGTTAGTTGTGTACCATAAATTTATTTGTGAGATATGTTACAAATTTATAAAGAGACCACCAGATTTTAGGAACAAGTTCACAAATAAAATTTGGGAACAAAGCAAATCGCCGAAGTAATACAATAACTCGATAAATTTTTAGAGACGACTTTTTAACATTAACAGCACAAAAACTTGTCAAAGCTTAATTGATGAACTGGATAATCTAAAATTTAACCATTTCGGAGTTTTAAACCTTTTTAGTGAATCCCACTTTTAGTTTTTACTATACAGATGTCTTGTTTATTGTTTAAATTTTCCTCTTTTTCTTTTTTAAAAGGCAAACAAAAATATACACAATTCAATTGTTCCCTTTGAAACCATCCCTGCGAACGGCCTTTGTGACGCCTTGATGGCGCCACCTTCCTGACCGTGACCGCGTGGCATCGTGGCGTCATTTCCATGGTAACGTGTATCGATCGACAACAAGCGGTTGTCGGCAGACGAAAACCACGTGAATTTCGGGGGTACAGGGGGTGACAGTAGTTGATTAGAGGCATAAATTATTGCTTGTGTACAGTAGGCTTAATGAACGGATTTGGGTTTATATTATTCATATCATATAGTGTAATCAAAGACATTTTGTCTATAGCGAAAAGCTGCTAGGGGAAAACGAACAGTTTTATAAAATGAGAGTTAATTATTGTGATTGGTTTATTTGATATTGAATTAAATTATATTTATTTAAGAAGAGGTTATTCAAGACATCTGACATATTTGAAGATATATTTCTTTTGTTGTGGTCTTGGCAATACACCTTATTTTTGTTGTATGAATGTAATCTTGGAACAAACCATTTCTGTCAGGTAAGGTGACAGTTGTGAAACACTATAACCTAACAAACCCTTTCAACTCTGTGTTTGTATAAGTGTTTTCACCATTAGTGATAGCTTATTCACTGGAACATGGATGGCTTTGAAAAAACTGATTCGGGAAATTTGCCTAAGGTTACTATGAGCATGATATACATATGGATATTTACTATCAAATGCAGAATATTTTACCGCCGAAATACGGAACGTGAAGTTGAAGCGGTAAGTACGGTAAGCTTCTCACATTGTTCTCTATAATTATCTGTATTTCCTAGGAATACTTTTTTGTTTTGTAATAAGCAAATTTATGTTGAGGAAACATTGCAAAGGTCTAACAAATCAAAATGCAGCAAAATCACTCGCCTCTGTGACAAAACTCGCCAAAGTTTAAGTCAATTTTTAGAACATTTCCGCTTCCCAAAAAGTTCCAAAAAATATTTTTGCATTTCATTTTGACCTTAAATTTTAATAAGCCCATAAAGAAGTATGCAACGGACCCATTTCTAAACAAAGCAGTCGACAATTTATTGGGATTGGGAGCGGTTGAAAGACGCCTGACTGCAGTTTGGTTATAGGACGTCGCAAGAGCTTGTCGCGGCGCTGTTAACAGTGACAGGACAAAACCTAAATTTAAACCAGCATTAAAGTCATAAATGTTCAGATTCGCTAAGAAGGTTTAAGATTTAGTACTGGTTTAAATTAAGATCCTTTAGTCAATCTGTTATGTTTTGACAAGTTTTTGTCCTGTCATTAAAAACTTATGAATTATTTTGATATTTCAGCGGTTTGCTTGGTATTCAAATGATTTTCATCTTGGAACGGGTTGCTAAAATTAATTTAGTTCTATTATTGTCGAAAGTATGTACTAAAACTGCCCTTTTCTTTATAAATTTGCGAAAAAACTCAGAAACAAATTCCTAGTATAAAACTTAGTTGTCTTATTCTTACACTTGTCAGTTTAAAACTTTTGGTTATCAAATTAGACCGGACTAGCGTTGGAGAATCTGGTCGTAACTTTTTTAAATTCGATTGTCAAAAAACTGTCTTTTCGAAAAAAAGTAATTTTAGAAAAAAGTTAATTTCGGACATTCGTTTTCTGAAAAATAGTATATTGTTTTATTAGGAGTAAAACCGATACTTTTATGACGAGTCTGTAGGTTTGCAGGTGAGTCCGACAATTACAGACCAGTCATAAGAAGCTGCTTTTACTACGAATAAATCATGCTATTTTTTCTTCAAACGTCGTTTAAATATAGAAAAATAAAAATATAAAATTTTTAATTTTTTCATTTAAAAGTGTTGAGTTTCGAGTGGGCGTAGCGTTGCTATGGATTTATTATTGTATTGTTGGATACCGACGCATCGTTCGATTTGACAAGTACCAGTGTATATCGATGCGAGCAACTTTGTTACTCTTTTAAAAATACCATTTTTTTGGAACCACACTTACTCCAAATTAAAATGTTAAACTTGATTTTATGTATATTTTTATAACTTTCTTGTATTATTCAACATATATTTATTCATGAGCACACAGTCATACTTTTACCTCCGCTCCCAGCGGCAGACAAAGGACTTTTCCTTCCGCTGCCAATAGCAACCGTCTACTGACAAAAAAGCCAAACTTTAACGTCAAAAATTAGTAGAAAAAGTCAGGTATATTGACGTTTGAAGAAAAAATTGTTTTTCACAATTTTAGATCCACTAAATACCGATCTAGTTTATAGCAAATCACATTAAATTCGTCCTCGTAAAAGTTTTTCCCATAAAACCGCGCAACATCTATAAAAAATCCATCATCGCCTCAAAATAAAAACAGAAATAAACGACTGTCAGTTACGAGAAATTAATATTTGGTCCCGGCGAATGCCGACATCGACAGAGATATAAAGGCATTCATGAAAAGCCCATAATTAAACGTTACTCATTTATTATCAAATGGTCTTACGTAAAAACCTATATAAACGTTATTAACACATGTTAGCCGATAAATGATCGTTAGGGAAAAAGGTAATTTTATTGATATTAATCATTTTACATTTTCACAGTGGCGATAAGTTTATAAATATTTTTTATGATATTTCTACTATCTCGTTCCTTCT
The DNA here is from genome assembly GCA_963971165.1 of Philopedon plagiatum. NCBI lineage: Eukaryota > Metazoa > Arthropoda > Insecta > Coleoptera > Curculionidae > Philopedon > Philopedon plagiatum. The sequence continues at coordinate 140,347,606 of OZ020189.1, read as the reverse complement.
TGAAGTTTCCTTTTCTTTCCCAATTAATCTACCTACGTCCACCGGCTGCGTTTCAGCACTTTGACTACCATCATCAGTCATCAGTGTAGAGTTGTAACAATGTAACTGTAAGTTAGGTTTGCTCTGATAACTGTACAAAAGAAGTCAGCATTATAAGTCCAACAACTTATTCTGAACATTTTAACTTGCAGAACTAACGTTACTTTATAAGGATATTTAGAAAAATATGTTTTCGAAAAACAGTCTTTGGAAAAAATTTTTATTCGAAAAAAGTTTTTTCGAAAAAATGTAGTTTCGGAAAATTTCTTTTTTTATAGAAATTCGTTGACTCAAGGTATTAATGCCAAGTAGTTCAAAAATAGTGCTTTAAATAAAAAAATGTCACTATTTTTTGTTTGAAATTGTAATACGGGTATTAAACTCTGTGGCTGCGTTGCCATTGAAAGAAGCCAATGTCAGATTTAAAAAATAGCACTGTATACGTATTAAAACTTATATTGGCTAAAAATAGCTTATTATATATTTTTCTTCATCTCTCAATATAATTTTTTGACTAAAAAGACACATTTTTTTCGTGAAGCAAAGAGATTTAATAAGGCTTTAGAAACTTGATTAAAAATCGAAATGTACAACCACTCTACAGCCGGAGCTAACATTTAATTCATATCCATGCTTGAACTTTCAAACATTTCGCAGAGTATTGGCGTTCTAACAATAGAGCAAGTTTAATAAAGTTAATTCAAGACATTGAAATACGAACAATGAATACCTACATACAAATTACTGGTCAAGCGCGAAGTTAGACGTCAGACATTGAGAGTTTCATATCTAATTTATTCTGTATAAATTATTTTCTTTAAAGTTGAAAATTGCACCCGAAACGCCGAAATTGTCAAATATATGCTTTTAGTGTTTTAGAACTTTATAATGTTGATTTTGAAAACCTACAAACAAATTATTACGTGTTTTTAGATAGTATTGCTTTACATCAATAAACTTCATATAAGTACTTACATTTTGTTAAACTGTAAATATTCTTGATAATGTGCTTAATTGTGCTAGCATAGGCAACGCTGTGATAACGTATATTTCGGCGTTGCGAAGTGTTTTTTATCAGAAATTTAAGGCTATAGTATTTCTCTAGGACAATCAGTTGAAGCCATAAGAAGAAATTGGGGATTATTTTATTACAAGTAATTGCGTACTTTACCTGGATTTATCTGTAACGAAGATTTAATAGCTTCTATCAAACGCGAAAGCTCGATATAGTCTCTCGCGTATGTAAGGTCCAAATTTCACAAATATATACGTCAAAACACTCAACACGTATACCTTCAGAAAGCGTTTTCTCCTGTCTATTCCTGGGATATTAAACTTTTCAAAATTTTCGCTCGCCGTGATTACTAATTTAATAACCAAAACTATAACGTTAATGTACATAAATGGCTTTTATCACATTCATCCAATGTTTCTAAAGCCTACTTATAATTTTGCATGTGGATGTTTCAGTGGTTTTGCTTTCGATGCATTAGGCTGGATAAAACTATGTTTTTCAAATTTAAAGGATATTTTTCAAAAATAAGTATAAAGTGTGTAGTATTAATGGAAAGGTAAATTAATTTGGAGTTGAACTGTTAAAAAATATACAGGGTGTTCCATTAAAAAAAAAACAACTGTGTTGTATGTGAAAAAATATAATAGATGTAGAAGAACTAACTACGCCACTGGATTTTACGTAAAAATCTACACAAAAAATGTTAAAACACTTTTTCTCTGTCTCTACTATCTCAAGATATAGAGGCGTGCCGCAATTGACCAAATTTAAAACTCGCCCTGTAACTTGAAAAAGAATCGAGGTAGCCATGAACTGTTTGCATCGTTAAATTTGTTTTTAAAATCGAACACGGAGATGCGTGGTCAAATTTTTTCTATCTACTTTAGTTTCGCCAAAATCCGGTATGACCGTCGAAAATGCCCCACCCTGTACAATATACCATTATATACAGTAGTAAATGCTTTCTTTACTTCAGCTCATCTACTCTATGTTTTGTTTCTCCGCTTAGCCACTTTATAACACTATCAAAATAGCAGAAATCATCGACTACCATGATTATTCTTTAATCTCATTATATGACATTTTACTATAGTACTTCAAGATTTTTTCTTGTTTCTTAAATTTTCTTTTCATTATTAGGCATTCCACGAATTCTATAATGTAGAAAATAAAAAAAACAAGGCATATTTCATATTTTTGCACCTGTCGTGCCTTAAAAAGCTTCCACTTTTCTGACGCAATTAAAAGCCATAGAATGGAAACGTGATCAGTAAAGAAAGTGCATGAAATTCTTAGCTTTGGCAGAAATGAAAAAAGTGTTAAAGGTGTGAGTTAAAAAAGAAGAGACCGTGTTAGGCAGAAGAGAATAAAGGGAACAACCAGGAGTAGGAAGGTACAGGAATGAGGCACTGACGTTTAATGAGAAGATATAATGATTATGTTAACATAAGGTTAATGACAGTAATGGAGACCATTGACCAGGAACGTCGATCCCATATAAAGTTTCAAAAAGTCGAAAATGAAGAAGAATAATTAAGAGTCATCAGCTTTTAAGAATTCTCACTAGAATTTGTAGATGCATATAAGAGACGTTTTCAGATGGCTTTGGTCATGGTTTCGGTTGACATTGAAACAATGGGTTAAACATCATTTGTCAACCAATCGGTTGACAAATGAAGTGTAACCCATTGTTTAAATGTCAACTGCAACCATGACCAAAGCCTTGTGAAAATTCATAATTCTCAGGAGAATAATTTACGCCTCACTCACGCTATAGGTATACAACTGACGTACATAACCGTAACAAATTATTTATGCTTTAGCTATAAAATATAATTTTCACACCTATAAGTTTTTTGATGATTTCATCAGCTATAAATCTTTATTTGAAAGCCTAACCTAAACTATCCACTTTTTAAAGAAGTTATACAAAAGGATACACTCGTACATTTAGTAACATGATTTATGAGTGTATCAAGAAATACTTGACTTTTTAAGAGCAAAAGTCATAGAAATCGTGGTAAATGTACGCCTCTATAATAACGGTACACATCATTAATCATCGAAAAGCAATAAATATGAGCGGGAAATTTTAACCATACAATACAATAAGGTTTTAATTTGATAACAATGAAATAATGACCTTTGAACATTTCGGCGTTAAAGTGTAATTTGGTATTGGTTTGCTTTAATTGGTTTTTAAATTGTAGGGGTTTTGTAAACATACAATAGATATGTTTGATTTAATTTATTTAGAGGGAATTTAATCGGCGTTTTTGTTTGAACTAAACTCAACTGTTTAAAAAATATTTTCTGAGATTTGCACAATTGTAAAACACATAAAACAAGATATTATGCTTGTGCTATTTAATCTCTGGATATTATACGCAATACACTTTCTTTTTTTTACCTTTAATTTTAGCTGTTACCTGTTAACAAAATGGAACCATGCTTATCAGTTTGCCCTTAAGCTAGGTCTGCTTAGGTTTGCTTGAGTAACAAATTTTAAACACCATTTTATTAGCTGTATTGAAAAAATGCACACCAGCAGTGCCCCTAGCAGTTTTAGGTTCATAGTGTTTTGTAGTCAATAAAGATGGGAAGACGTCATCTAAGTTCTGAAACACAGTGAAGAGCTGCAGTGGATAAAGTCGGCTCAAGAACACATCAACGGGCAAGAAGGAAACTGGGCCCCACTTACTTTTTACAGATGAATCCAGGTTTGGTTTTAGGCCAGATTTTAGAAGACTAAGGGCGTGGAAAGGCCTACAAATGAAAATTGTTTTTCAAACTGTATAGGAAGTGGACAGGTACTAATGTGAAAGAGTGATGGTTTTGACTGGGGTTGACATTAGCCGTGGAACTGATCTCATTTTTGCAAAAGGCTTCTTAACAGCGAAAGCAAGAACGGTTAGACAGTTTTAGATGAAAAAATTTTTTCAGTATTGTTGTGACCGGTGCAGTCCCCCGATTTAAATCCCATAGTGTACGTATCCCATGCTCTCTAATTTTTTACAAGAGCAATAGCGACAAATTGAACAAAATGGTATAGACAACTTAATTTTAGAAGTATGCACAATAGGTGTAGAGCTGTGATTAACAGTAGAGGTACAGGACATACACTGTATTGCATTTATAAATCTTTCACTTTTATTCAAATTCTGTTCGTCATAATAATATTAATACTTCACATAGTTTGTAAAGCTTTAAGTTTTGGCCTTGTCCCCTAGACCATTTTGATGTGTGCTTTTATATGTATATATATATATATATATATATATATATATATATATATATATATATATATATATATATATATATATATAATTTTGAGGGTGTACGGGCCAAACGGACTTCGGATTTGGATTCAGCGCATCAAAATACCTATAGATTATTTTAGATATTATCATTTTCAGGACGTAAGCATTTGTGGTCTTGACCAGTTTACAGATTATCATCAGTAAAGAGAGAAAATTGGCCCGGACTAGATATTTTTTCTACTTTGTCACAATACCAAAAAAAAAAGGAATACGTAAAACATGCGAAATTGAATAGCGTCAGAGATTTACAACTCAGACCAAGGACGACGGTGATTCGCTCCGGCTGCCGTGACGTGCAATCATCAATTACCGTTCCGGACCCGGAGTTGTACCGTGTCGATTACAAAATGCAGTTGTTAGTCGACTTGAGAACCATTTGTCACTCCCTCTTTACACTCGCTTAAAAGCTACAAAGGAGTATAAATTCTTTAAATGTTGGGGTTTACGCGTCTTTTAAATCAGAATAAAAACCAAGTAATAAATAGGAAATAGGATATATTTTTAAAAAATACTATAGTGTCACTGTTTACGAGGAATAAACTTTATTGGATTTCTTGATATATTGACTTGATTCTGATATGGCTTTGTTAGTTAAGATTTGTGACGCGTAATATAGTTGGGCCATTTTTAAATCTCCGCTGTATTGCATGTGCTTTTTACGTGGAGAGCGGAAGTGGTTGTTTTTATCCATTTATTTTCGTCTTTATTAAAAAAAAAATGCCACAAATTTTCGTACAAAATTCGAAACTTTGCAAAACGCGATTCTATTGGTTGTGACGTCTCATGCCATGTAAATAAGGGTGTTATAAAGCCTAGCACATAGTAGCGGTAATTTATTTTCTTGATTATTTACCAGATACTAAGTCTTGTTTTTCATTGTAACATAAAAATAAACGTACAGACATATATTCTTACTTGAATTTGTCGATACTGGCCTTTAATGATGGAAACTTTTTGATTAACTTTGCACTAGTTATGTACTTTCTTCCAACAATGACAGTTCTGGGCATGCGAAAAATGAGGTTTTCAGGGCGCTTGCAGTGGTATGTTTGCACATTCGCACAATATTTATAGGGTAGGTTTTTAATAGATTTCATTGTTTAATAAAAATAATGAACTAAAAATAACTAAAATCTGCAGTGCTGTCGAACGGGTAACACTGTCTCGCGTCTCGGGGAATCACCGGGTGGTTCCCCGGTCGAGAGCATGCTCCCTGCTCCGCTATCGCCACTCTGGCGATCAAAAACATCTGTATATCCTTGATTCCCATTCTTTAATCCGAAGTAAGTTTTATTTTAAAGTATAATTAAATAATTAACATAAACAACATTTTCAATTTTCCATACATCTACAGGCAACACTTTCGATACATCGAAACAAAAATATCGATGTAAAAACACCGAAAATCGAAACAAGAATATCGATATTTTCGATACATCGATAAATCGTGTACATCTCTAACAAGCCCTTCAAGAAGAGAAAATAATATTTAGCCAAGACTACCTTGAGAAACGTAATGTACAAGTATTTATTTTTTCCAAATTTGCTGTATAATAGAAGCACATTAAAGGGTATACCTCAGGATTCACTAAAAAGTTTAAAACTTTTACCTAACTAACTAAACCTACTGGATTAAATTTAGATCTTCTATAGAGTACTGCTTCCACGTCTGGGGAGCGACATCACCTTCGACACTTAACATCCTTGATTCTATCCAAAAGAGAGCCATTCGACTCATCAATGCCCCAGCCCTCACGAGAAAACTCCCGTCTCTCGCTCATCGCCGCGCTGTTGGGGATTTCTCCCTTTTCTACCGCTACTTCCACGGATTTTGCTCTGAAGAACTAGCCGGTATTATTCCCCCCTTGACTGTTCCTAACAGAACAACGAGAGGCGCGTTACGTATGCACCCCTTTACTGTCCAGCTACAAAAGCCTAGAACAGACCACTTCTCTCGCTCATTCATACCTAGAGTCTCCAGATTATGGAACAAATTGCCTGCAGATGTTTTCCCTTCCCGTCCCAACCTCCAATCCTTCAAATCCCGTGTCAATAGACTATATTCCTCTTCTCCTCAGACGCCCACGGTACGTTAGTACTTAGGCTTGAAGTCTACGTGGGATGTCTTAATTAAAAAAAGAGATATTTAGTTTGGGTTTGTAAGTTTCAGTCCTGTTGTTATAGTTATTGTTGTTACTGTTAATACATCGTCATTAAAATTGTGAATTAGTGTAGTATTTCTGCGATTTACTTGGTTTCCAAATGGTTTCTTTATCTTGGGACTTGTCGCTAAAATTAATTTAGTCCCATTATTGTGAATGGAACATGCTTAAATTTCCATTTTCATGTTAAATTTGCGACAACACAGAGGCATAAAATCATAGTACAAAGCTTAGTTGACCTATGTTGACCCTTGTGAATTTAAGCCTTGATTGTCAAAGTAGACCGGTCCTAAGAGGAGTGAATCTGGCCGTATATTCTTTAAACTAAACAAACAGTTGTTATTGCCATAAAGGATAAATAACATTAAGTTGTAACAAACTCAAATTTTCCACAAAATTATCCTTTTGTGCGGCGGAATAATTACGCAGGAAAGTGAAATCTAAAATCACGAAACCTTCCCAAAAAAGGCCTTTTTACCCAAGCGTCGTTTTAGAAATAGACGGCACTTAAATCTTTTCAATTTTGTCGGTTTACGTTATTCAAAGTTTATAATGTTTGTAAAAACGGTTTTAGGAAAATCGAGTAGCTTTTAGTGCTGGTTCTGTAAGCCCAAACAAGTACTTAAAAAGGATTTTTACGAATAATACCTTTGAGTTTCCGGAGTTGAATCGTCCAGGTTTTAGATCACTTTATACGTGTAGTCAGTAACAAGTTGTCAATTTTATATCATTAAATTTTCTCGTGCTTTTATAGCTATCGCATATGGGTGAGAATTTTATTAAGTTTCTATTGGAATAAAATCATCATACAAGGTTGTCAAATATAGCTTTGCCTCTGAGTTAACCCCGCCCACTAGAAGCGCAGTACACCGTACAGTCCGTAACAAAAGTGCATGCTTTTTTTAATTCATTTGCGTTCTAACTGCCGTGACGTGGATTTCAGTATGGAGCTCGTGTCTATAAAGTAAAAAGCAAAGCGTTATCTGGGCAAAGTCGTGAAATTTTGGCAAATGTTATTCATTTTTAGCCCAGCCATCAACCTGACATGATCCCGATTTTTGTCCTGAAGTATTCAATAACGAGCCACACAAAATTACTTAAAGTGAATTAAGTGATCTTGTAAGGGATTTGAACCTCTGCAAGGAAAAAGTGGAGCTTTTGGCATCTCGATTGCAACACTGGAATTTACTCCAGGAAAAATAGAAGTATCTACTACTGCCGGCTACTGCTGGAGTATTATAGGAGATGCTCCAGAAGTAACTTACAAGAAACTGTCAAAAAAGTACAAGAAGAATGTTTAATTTAGTAACATAAATATACTGTTTCTTACTTATGTATACCTAAATTGATTTAGATATATTTTTTATGTTTAGTATGCCGCTTTATAAATATAAGTTATACAATAAACAAAAAAGTGTCATATTTCTTTTAGAGCTACGCAGTAATTTTAACAGATATTTTAGGCCTACTTGGGCAGGATTGAATACAAAAAATATATTTTTGTTAAGAATACAAAAACAAAGTTGAAATTTGTAGGCGAGTGATTAGTGTCAACCCGATATACGAAATATAATAAGAATAATTTCTAACCCAAATTTTTAAAACACTGTCCTTCTACCCAGCACTATTCCTGCGATACCTTAGGTAAGTGTTCGGCGCAAAAGCAATGCAGTCGTGATTATGAACTCACCAATTTCTTCCCTCTGCAGGTAAAAGTTGTAAAGTTGGTTAAACTATAATATTTATACGATTTCCCTAAAAACTTTATAAATAGCTCCCATTATAAAGAAATTAAGTCGGTATCAGTCTAGAGGAGTTACCATCTCGCGTGACATTTCGGAACGACGCAACCAAGTTAAACTTTTTTAATTAAAAATTGATGTATAAAACAAGTTGAACGTCAGCGAAACGCTAGAAAAACATTTCATCGAGGCAAAATCAAAAGAAAAGAGAATCTGCATTGTGACAACAATTCTAATTTCGTTGTGGCACGAAGGCTTTTTTTATTTTTATAGCGTCATTTTCGAAAGTTTTTTGTCTGGCAAGCTTCTTGGTGATATTTAAATTAGTATGATTCTGTTTTATTAATTATAAACAGGTCATGCTTTATTTTATTTTGGATTTGGGAATTGCATTATCACGAGCACGACTGTTAAATGGATTAAATAGACCTTCGAAATTTTTTTGAAAATAAGCTAATAAGAACATAACCACCTTTTCTACTTCTTTGATACAACAGCTTGTCGTGGCTGTGAGTATTAACTTAAAAAATCGCTTTTCAACCGGCCTCTCGCATTTTTTTTTAAATTTGATTGACCTGGCTAGAACATGTTTGGCTTGTACGCAAGAAATTACTGAATATATAACTATTAGAAAGCATGTTGTTTGTATTGGAAGAGCTATATCTGTTCTTACACAATACTTTAAACATTGACGTTTAGATTCACTAAATAAGTTTAAGATTTAGTACTGGTTTTAATTTTTGATCTTCTAGTTGATCAGTTAAGGTTTGACAGGTTTTAGTCCTGTCATTATTACCAAGTCGTCACTAAAAACATAAGTTATATTCCAATATTTCAGCGATTTGCTTAGTTTCTAAATGATTTTCATTTTGAAACGTGTCGTTAAAATGAATTTAGTTCTATTGTTGTGGAAACTACATAGTAAAATTGCCCTCGTCTTAATAAATTTGCGAAAAAACTCATAATTCATAATATAAAACATATATAAAAAGTCTTATTCTTACACTCTTACATTGGTTGTCAAATTAGACTCATTTCATTTCAAAAGTACTTTATTTTTGACATGTTAATAATTTACAATACTTTTCTACAATTCATTAATTAACTAAACCGGGGCATCCGAATCGGGGCGTTTCTAACCCAAGCAAACCCAAAAAAACACAAAAAACCCAATCAAACTCAATCAAACAAACCTAATCAAACTTAAACAAACCTAATCAAACCTAAAAAAACCTAATCAAACCTAAACAAACCTAATCAAACCTAAACAAACCTAATCAAACCTAAACAAACCTAATATTTACGGCCAGCGTTGGATGATCTGGCCGTAATTGCTGATTAGCGAAAAATCTTTATAATTATCCAAGAAAATCTAAACGTATAGTAGAAATTGAAGTTATTAAAGTAACAAAAAAAAAAACGAAATCTTTTAAAATATAAAATAATAAAAAAATTATTATAAAATGATTTAAAAGTTTACTTACACCCCCATCCTGTTGACGATATATTGTTTTGGCCTTTTTGGACCTTATCAGTCCAGCAATAAGAGGCACTTTTTTTAAATTTTATCTATTTTTATTATATCAGAGAAACACATTTTTGAAAATGCTATTGCAAAATGGCATAAAGGCAGTAACTAATTGATACATTTATTTGTTAGTGAAGTACCTTAAAAAAATTGACAATTCTGGCCTTATAGGTATTAGGTATTTTGAAACAAAGGCGATCTTTCAGTAACGGTTTAATGTTGATAGAAATTCCCAACGGATGCTATTTTGATTAAACCATCTGTGTTTTTCGAATGAATGCCTGCAAATGCTCCCCAGCGCTAAAGGGCATTTTTGGTTTTATTTTATAGTCTGTTGACAGGATTTGCTTTCATAAAAATAAGCTTGTGCGTAAATTAATGCCATTTGCATTTGACGGCAAATTGGTTGTACGACTAAATTTGATTTTAATTTTATTGCGTTATTTTCAAGTTGATATTAAGAGAATCAAAACAAATCAAAGAAAAATTATTATTATTTTTTTTTAAATAATATACTGTTATACTTACTTACCCCAAGCAAAACTAAAGAAACCTGCCCAGATTCGCCTTTTTGTCGATTTAGTCAAGTTGGATAAGTGAGCAACAACCTTAATTCTAACAGTAGGCACACCACAGTCACATACACATGTCAACGCCGGCGCCGCCACCATTACATTTAACTCGACTTTTTGCGGACTCCCGTTTTTAAATATAGTTATTTATTATATATAGTTTTTTATTATATAAGGAAATAGTAATAGATTTAGGCGCGAGGTGTAACATTTGTCTCCCGACGCGAAGCGAAGGGAGACAAACACACCGAGCGCTAAAATCTTACATTTTTCCCGTTTATAATACAGTATTTTTTTTCTGTGACGGTATAATGACGGCTGCAAAGTATTAAAAACCTAATAAAATGGGAAAATTAAGTGATGTGAAATATGAATTTTAAATTTATAGTAGCTTGTGCTAGCGACAATTCATGTTTCCTTGGTAACGGTTTTTATTGTTTATATTGACTATATAAAAGTCAGCAGTTTTAATCTGTGTTGATTTTTAAAAAGCGCAAGAATGGAGAGCGATTTTGAGTTTTCGTACACTCCACTGGAGTTAGAAGAAGCAGCAAAGAAAACTTCATTGAAAATATTGCCTAGAAAATCTGGAAAAGTATTTGAAAATGCGTATTTAAAGTTTATAAAATGGCATTCTTTTTTCTTCACAAGGGAAAAAAGTTCTTTCCTAAGAAAAAAACAATTTTTTCCCATGATAACAAATGTTACATTTTTGCATCTGTCAACCCAATATTTGAATCATGTCATAATACGCTAGTTTCTTTGCTAAAATTGAAGCAAGTCCAACCCTGTTACCTCAGAGGTAGATTGTCTGTCTAGGACTCTACAAAATGGTGTTGTGTCCGGTAAACTTTATTGCAGTCAACGGTATGTTTTGAAACGAAGTATAGATTTAGGTACGATTTTAATGTTTTTTATTTTGTAAATGTAAACCATGTGCATGCCACTCATTTATTAATTAACCCTAAGGGTTCCCACTCACTTATCGACTTCGCATCGCCTCGACACAGGCGGTTTTGATTGCTTTTATGGAGTTACAAGCAACATGTCGTCGACAAATCGCCTCATCCGATTGATAATATATAGCTTGGTTACAAAATGAAACTTATTAATTTTATTAAAAAATACTTAAAAGTGTTTTCTGAATAAATAGTAGGGTAAATGTGGGACGGTTTACAAATAAAATCGTTAGTTTCATATTATATTTTTTACAATAATATCAAAATGACATTTAAAGCATCTATAACAAACATAAATATAAAAAGCCAAAAAAGATGTAAATTCAAGGTTACAAAAAAAATATTTAAAGAACTGACTTTTAAGGCGTCTCTCCCCTGGGATGTGGGAGAGATGCCCAGAGTTATAGGGAGAGATGCCTCAGAAATTTTCCATAAGGGACGATGCCTAATTTTTTTTTCATTTCTTCTCGTTTTCGTATTATTTTATGTATGCTGCATAATATGATGGAGAAGAGGGTACAGATCTATTCTGTCCATTTTTCTTTTGATTTGGCACTGGCCTTGCGCTGATGGGCATTGCAACAGAGCATTATTACCTATTTACCAACTGAATTCAGTTTAGTAGAAAGCTTCGATATAAAAGCCTTTAAAAACAAGGAAATATTAAAATAGCTTATAAGTTTTTATGGACGAACTATTAACAATTACAGGACAAAAACCTGTCGAAATGGAACTAATCAGTTAGAAGGTCCAAATTTAAACCAGTAGTAAGTCTTAAACCTTCTTACGGAATCCCGCGATAAAAAATCAACAAAAAGTAAGCTTTTAGACTTTTTTCAAGGGTATTATTTATTCTTATTTTAATAAAAATGTTAACAATGTTACATCGCCACCTCTATTGTCAAAGCATGGCATCATTTGAGCCGGTCAGAGGAAAAGTGGTCTAACTGCATGGCGGTTTGCTTGTGCATTATACCACTTTTCCTCTGAACGGTTCATTTATCGTAAACCCTTCAGTCTTTTTCGTCACGAAACCCCAATAAAAATATTTTTCATTGCCGTTTCACGAAGAAAGAGCTGCCCATATAACAATAATAAGCTTCAGTCAACCGCAAATTATTACTGGGGCGTTTATTTTTCTAGCAATTCATAAAACAAGAGCTTGTATATTTAGAAATAACAAAAGAAAAAGAAGAGGAACGAAACCTCATAATAAAACAATAAAAAGTTAACAAGCATTGCTCGGCTGTATAAGAATAAGAGCGTCGTAATTTAGTGTTCTTTTTAACTTGATAAAGCTAGATAGCAGACTATTTAAATCTGCCTACAGTTTAGAGTTTAAAACATTGATTGAAATTAAGATAAACTATTATAAAAATGTGGTAAATAGGGAATATTCGTGTGTGTTTTTAATTGCATAAATTGGCCAAGCCAACACCTGTCCCGAATGGTTCATCTGTGATGTAAGTAGAAAATATTTGTTGTTTGCGTGGAGTTCGTTTTATGATTATAGTGTATTTTGTGTAATTCTTTTTAATGAACAATTAAATTTCTTAAAAAACTGCCCTATAAGTATTGTTTTGGGCCAATATGCAGAAATATCACTGCAAGTACCCCGAACAAATGCATTTTTTATGTGTCGAAGTCAGAAGAAAGCATTGCAGATTTATTTAAAAATTTGTCTTAAATATTATTGAATGTTCGTATAGCCCAATTCAAGTTAGCATTTATTATTTTTATCCACTGGATATTTCGATGCCACTATAACCGACAAATTTTTATTGAATTGAAATTAAAAGTATTTTACAAGCTTTTATTTAACTTCACATGTTAGTTTGTTTGTATGTTTGTTTAGGTCAAATATTGCAATCAACATTTCGACCAGTTCTAATTAAGCTAGAGCTTTGAAATTTTCCACACGTGTGACGGTGACAATGCAATATACCATATCGAATATTGTTCTAAATCCAATATGGCGGAAGCCCCAAGATGGCGGATTACCTCTTTCTTCACGATCACCTTGATATGGGTATGAAATGAAAGGGTTTGGCGAGTAGAATACGATAAGTTATGCGACGTAATTTTAAACCCAATATGGCGGACGCCACAAGATGGCGTATTTTTCTTTACAATTCCCTTGATGTGGGTATCAAATGAAAGGATTTGACAAGTAGAATACGATAACAGGTAAAAGGCCTGGCAATAATGGTGCATTATCAGAAATGCATAGGTTAAGACGTAACTAAAAATTTGAAAATAAAAAAAATCCTATGTAAAAAATACTTTTTAAAATCAAGCTTTTATTATTTAGATGTAACAAAACGAAAAAAAAAATAAGTATAGTTCTTTCATTGGGGCGGTGCTGAATGCTATTTATAAATGGACATAGTTCGCGTGGGTGGATCCTAATAAAAGTAGTATCAAAGTTATCACTGAAACAAATATGATATATTGTGTGAAATCTATTGTCTTAAGAGCTTGTAGCGTGCATAGAAAACACAAAAAATCATACTTAGGTACTGCCAAACAAAATTAATACCTGTATGAACTTTTCGCAAGCTTTTAGGACAATAACTTTGACATAATATATTATATCTGTTTCAGTGATAACTTTGATACTACCTACTTCTATTAGGATCCACCCACGCGAACTACGTCCACTTATAAATAACATTCAGCATTGCCCCAATGAAAAAACAGTACTAGTTTTTTTTTGGTTTTAATACATGTAAATTACAAAGGCTTGTTTTTAAAACGTATTTTTTACATATGATTTTATTTAAATTATAATGTTATTATAGCTTATAATAGTGAATAATATGAAATTATACTTTGCTGTTTGCTCTTAGCACATCAAGTTCTATTCTTTTCAACGATATATCAACTTTTTTGATATCTAATTGTTATAACTAAATGCTTAAAAATCATAGAAACAAATATCGTTGACCTTCGTCACACAGCCAACCTATTTCCATTTCGTCGATTTGCTCTTCCAGTGCGTAATGGATCTTTATTTAATAGGAGCGAGTAAAAGAAGAAGGCAATATTACAGACGAGAACAACTAAACGATTTGGTTCACTTCATGAGCTCTTCAACTTTTAAAGAAAAAATTCTAACAAAAGAAAATTAAATTTGACTTTCCAAGATTTAGAAAGCTATATTACAGGACAAATTACAAATATTTTACCCTCTAATTACTTCTCGTAAATTTTATGACGCGAATACCAACATGAATGTTTACCCCCTTGCTAAAAGGGCTGTTGCTATCAAATTTAAAAATAAATAGAACTTTGCGATGTAATAAATATTTATCTCTCTTGGGACACCAAATGTTCATATGATCTTTCTGTTTTTATTGAAAAAATGCTGAATAAAGTTGGTAGTGTTTTTAGCATTAAAATAAGCATTGAGTTAAATACAGTTATTCAGAAATAGGGAACAGTATATCTACCATTGATTTAGTTACTTTAGTGTCTAACGTTTAGATTCACTAAAAAGGTTTAAGATTTGGTATTGTTTAAATTAAGATCTTCTAGTTGATCAGTTAATCAGTTATCAGTTGATCAGTTAAGTTCTTGTGCTATCATTGTTAATAAGTCGGCATTAAAACTCATGAGTTGTTTCCAAGTGATTTTTGCCTTGACGCCTTGTTAGAATGAATTTAGTTCCAGTTTCCAGTTTTGGATACCTAGTACTTTTAAAATTGCCATTTTCTTTATAAATCTGTGAAAAATCTCGAAAACAATTTCATAGTATCGGAGACTATAAAGAATTTAGACAAATTCTCGAATACACCGAAATGGGACCGAAAGCGGGTCTCCCTTAAAACATTTGGGTGGATTTACTGGTTTATGGTTTATTGTATTATTTAGTCTATGATAGTATACAACTTAGTTGTTCTATTCTTACACTTGTCGGTTTAAAACTTTTGGTTATCTAATTAGATCGATCTAGCTGTGAAGAATCTAGCCGTTAGTGTTTTTTACGGGTAGCAAATAGTGAGGACATTCACTACAGGAAATTTGGTCCTTCGAACAATAATCATACGAATATTTCTCCCATCTAAATACTGCACCCCCTAACCCTAAAATGCCTAAAAGTACAATATGCATACACTGACAAAAACCATTATAAACTTTATAGCTCGTTATTATAAAAGGAGCAGCTTCCTGTTTTCTGCTTATGTTGAAAAGTCATCGCTCGGGTAGAAAGCGTGCTAAATTAGCACACTTTATCGCTAACTGACCCCGTTTTTATGTTACCTCTCGCAGTTGACAATATCATACCCACTTTAACTTTTTTTTTCGTTTCAGCGGAACAATGAATATAAAGTGTCATTTAGTTAATTAAATTTTATGGTTAACATTATACCTTTTATGTTCGGATATTATGCGACAATGTGCAATATAATTTTTACGTTTATTTTTTAGGCCGGGGTTGATAATAGTCTTTTACATACCGAGTGATGTCGCAAAAATTAAAAACAGTATAGCACTCTGTTAACCATCAAAAATAGAATATATTAGTCGGGAAAAACTTCAAGCAGGAGCTCTGCTCAGCATCTGAGTTGTCACCGAGTCCTTGTTTATTATAAGAGAACTGCCATTTTACTCGTATTCTCTATTTGTGAGTTAAAGGCAATGCATCCTTGTCTTCAGAGACTTGCGGTTTCTTCTGGCAAGAACTTCGTGATATAAATCCAGCTATTTTATTTAAAGAAACTCTTAATTTCTCCTGACCAAACGTTTTTGGCATCATTTTGTATTCACTAGTTTTCCTTGCGTGTGCCGACAGAAAGGTCCATCCTGTGGGTATGTGGTTCTTCCATTTTCCATTATGATTTCTCCTGAAGAATCACATATTCTGGCAGTGCAATTTTAATCGCATTGCTCTTCTGGGCGATCACAGTGCTAGATATTCTGTTTTTTATAGCTATTTGATAACTTACCCTAGGCCTACCTACCTCTGCTCTATTTACCCTCTGCCAATCCTCCACAATCAATGATTGTTCTATTTTAGGCCGCCATATTTTAGAATATGTCCGATCATATTGTCTCGTCTTTGCTGTAACGTTTCTCATATGGTCCTTTCTCATTTGTGACCCTGTCACAACTTATCTCCATTATTTTACTGTAGCACCGACATATCGAATGCTTCTATGTGCCGTTTATTTCTTTCTCTAGTATACTTTTCAGAAATACTTCCTAATTTAGTAGTAAGTTAGTTTTAAAATATTATACGCAGCCCTGTATTTTTAACGATGTTAACAGTATCACTAAAGAGTTGTAAATATAGGTAAGTCCAGGGGCGCCTCTACACTATTTGGAAATACGATTGGGATCCGATTTGAAAATAAAATGCAAATATTGTGTAATTTAAAAATGCGAAATACGAAAAGCCTTCGGTTAAAGTTATAAAATAACATTTTACTCATCCAATGTATCGATACTACAATAACACCCTGAGGTCAAACGCGTGTAATCTTGTTTTGAGCCTGTGTAAACGCCTGTTGCACTAAAATACCGTCTACAGTAGACACTTTTAATCTTGTACCCTTTGAGGTAAAGATTGCACTGTATTTTAAAAGTGAACGTTCTACATCCAAAGATGTAATGTTTGCGTATCTAATCAAGTTACTGGCGCAATGGTCAGCACTTACGCACTGCCCAATATCACGTAGTTGCGCTTCAAAACCGGGGCCATCTTTTAAAGCTTGTAGAGCTGTATTTACATTATCCACTTTGTGCAACCAGTCAGGAAGTCACAGATGTTGAAGGCTCTCAATAGCATCTACTAATACACGATAATTGGAGTTTATTAGTACGCAAATCTGCTTCGATTTTATTAAAGTGCTGTTGACTTTCTTGAATGCAGATGGCAATTTTTGGACCAAACTGAGAATCTACAAAGTTGATTGTAATAAAATGCCACGTTACCCATTTTGTTAATACGGGCTGTGGGGTTTAGATAATCCGGGGTACAGCTGGTTACATTTGGGAGGCTAGAGCCTCCTTAAGAAATATTGAAAATGTTGATGATCCAGATATAGATAGTGAAATCTTATCCTTAGGATTACAAAGGTGGCATAAAAAGTGGGCAGGAGAGGATACTGTCTCTGAAATTAAAAGTGCCATTAAAATTGTGACAAAGACCTATATCCCAATATATTTATTATCTTGCAAATTCTTAGTGTAATGCCTGTAACCACCACCGAAGCTGAACGGTCTTTTTCATCTTTACGAAGGTTAAAAACGGCTACGTTCAACTATTTGCCAGCAACGATTAAATAGCTTGGCGGTAATCCATAATAATTTAAATGTAGATATTAGTACAGAGGAAGCTATCACAAGGTTTGCCAATTCGGGAAATCGCCGAAACGAATTATTATTCCAAAATTAAATTTGATGTTTTATTACAAATAATTATATTAATTTCTCTTTACAGTTCCTTTTTTTTTTTTTTTTTAGTTCCTTTTGTCTTTCACTAGCGACCAGGGAAAACTATAGTAATGTAGTAGCAAAACAAAAAGTTACGTAAATACATGAGTAGTATCATGTAGTTTGCCAGTTTAAGAGTCATCCTGGACTCTCTGACCGCTCTAAAATGTAAATCATGTTATCTCGTCCCTGTTTCTAAATCAATCAAGGCCTATTAAACGGACCTATTTACTATAAATAGTAAATATCTATTTAAAATTGCTCTTTCCCTACGTCTATTCGACACGCAATTCCGATTTTTCGCATCCCATTGACCTCATTCTTATTTATATACATATATTCAAATGGCATATCTACGACCGTATTTTTATGGTAAACAAATTTATATCTGCCAAATTCGACGAAAATTTAATTTACTTTTTGGTATAAAACAACATAAATTTTATTTCGCATTCTTCCTGTCACCATATTTAATTTATCTGCTGCCTCTTGCGAGAGGAGTATTTATTTATTTTCTTTATATACTCAACAGGTACAAATTTACTGGATTCCTTTTGAAAGTGGGACTTGATTACATCGGAAGCCTTATAATTATTTTATATTTTAATTTTCGTTTAAATTGATTAGAGCTTTAATTAAATAAGCAGTTACGATATATACAGGGTGTCTAGCACTATGTTGATCACATTAAAATCATTTTATTAAGTGCCCAAAATTACTTTATTAATTTAATCGTAAGTTTGATATGAATTATTTTGCATAAAAAATGGGCTTGTCTGCCAAGATAACTACCTAACCAGTCCGAGTTCAAGCTCTTTTATTCATTTCTAGAGTACAACAAAAATTATTATGGTTAACGGATCGCTGGTTTGACAGAATGGCCACCCAGGTCCCCCGATATATCTCTTGTTGATATGTAAAATCGAAAGTATTCTAAACAAAATAAATTTACAAGAAAGATTCAACAGTCATTGCATAGAAATAAATTCTTTACAATGTAAGGGAGCAAATATAAGCTCGTTTGTACCATACTATGCCAATGGCTAGATTCTTGAAATCTAATGTCACTAACAATAAGTTGATTTTACTAAACGATTATTATTTTTCAATCAAACCCAACCCAACCGGAACAGATTGGTATTTAGCGATGAATCCCGCTTTGTTTGGGTATGCACGATGGTCGTGCAAGGGTAAGAAGGCGACGTGGTGAAAGAAGTGACCTACAGTTTGACATGGAGAGGCATGTTCATCATACCGTGGGGGTAATGGTATGGGGGTGCCATTGCATATGGTAGCAGGACACCTCTAGTCTTTATCAGAGGTAAGAGGTAAGGCCCGCTTGCCATTGCCACCAAAATCAGCGGATCTGTCACTGATCGAGCATATGTGGGACATCATTGGTCGCAGGTTCTTAAGCTTACAGCACCCCCCTCAGACTCTGGCAGCACTTAGATATGAGGTAGAGGTAGCCTGGGATGAGATACCCAAGACGATATAGCCCATCTTATCAGAACAATGCCCAGGCGTATCAATGAGTGTATAACAAACTGATGATATTCGACACGTTATTGAACATAATTCCATTGATGTTCATCCGATTTGGCTGGAAACCTAATTAATTATCAGCAATCAGCAAACATATAAGCCAAAGATTATTAAAATATATTAAATATAAATGGGTGTTTACCTTTCTTTGGCACTCAGTATATAATAACCGGAACATTTGTTCTTTGCAGCAGATTTTAAACTTGAACTTTTCATTTCAAAATGTGCCAATAAGCTTTTCTCATTTATTACACTGTTTTTTTCATGTAGCCAGTTTTTAAAAACTTTATTTATATGCACTTTCGTACCTTTCACATGATTTTAGTGCGTTTTAGCTGTAAACGATCAGCTCTCCATCCTTCCTCGATTTCAAAATGAACATTTTCCTCTTCTTTAATACTGTCTTCCCCAAACATCTCAACATTTAGATTCATTCTGTTACACGTTTCAATTTTTTTTTTGAATAATCGGAATCGACAAATTCAAACTGACAGTCACAACAATTCCCGTGGCACAATCATAATGACTCCGCATAACCCATTATCATATTACGAACGCTCAATATTTGATACCAATTGGACCAGTTTTTGTATTTTTTCGTAAAGACTAATATATTATATGCAAAAAATAGCATAAAATACTTAGTCAGTAAGTGCTAATCGATCTCGAAAATTTACTCGCTCGATAAAAGACACCTTCTGACTAGGTATTGTAATAGACTATTATCATTTTTTTATCTTTCTTGAATGGTAAGAAAAGTCCAACTTGCGTAATATAGACCGGAAATACAATGAAAGTATTACATATACATTTTATAATTTTAATAAATATCCAGAGGCTGAGAAGCCGAAAGATCAAAGGTCATATTTGTTCAGAATAAATCTGATATCTCCAATTAAACCTTTGCACCTTTAAAGGCAATCAACAGGTAATAATTAACTCAACCCTTCCTCTTTTCAAATTTTATGATCTATTACACCCTTTACAAACAAAATATTGTGGTGTTTATGAAAGAAATTTGCCGACGCCGCCGCCGGCGCCGCGTCGTAACAAAACTTGAAAATTTATTGTTCGGGAAAGTTTAAATTTGAAGCGATAAGGTCGACTGTGCTAATGAAGTGCCTTTGTATAATATTAATCCCGTCAATATCCGACCCGGGGAGAACAACACAAAATAAGGGTAGATATCATGTATTTGGGTTCGCTTTAGATCAATGCAATCAATGGAAGCACCATCATTTTTTGTGGTATGATTCGCAGTTACACAATGTACTCTAGTATGATACACATTTATTTCCTAAGTAGAAAATTGAATTCTAATAAAGTCGTTGCTCTTTTATTAACGCGGTATCGCCTAACCTCTATATCCCGGTAATGGCTGTACATCAGATAAGACGATCCGTGGACGGCGCTTTGCTTATTGGCGATTCAAATTAAGCGAGCCAGCGTTGTCACCTCCTCGATCAGCTGATTGTAGAGGTTAAAAATTGCCAACTAGATAAAAAACCACAGAAACCTCTGCGGTTGTTAGGATTCTTCTCTAAAAAGTTAATGACATTTATCAAACTAACGCCAAGCTTACGTTTTACAAGCTTTTATTTAACGTCACCTATTTGCTTGTATGTATGTATGTTTAGGTCAAATATTACAATCAAAATTTCGACTAGTGCTAATTAAGCTAGATCTTTGAAATTTTGCACACGTGTATAAATCCGATGACAATGCAATATGGTAGGTATATTTAATATTGTTCTAAATCCAATATGGCGGACGCCCCAAGAACGAGTGGATAAATCCCACTGTGCGTTCCACGTTCTTATTGGTCGACAAGGATCACGTGTGAATACTGTGATTGTAAGGTTATGTAAAGTATTTTGTTATTGTTTTTTCCTTTATTTTTTGGCAAAAACTTTTTAAAAGTTTTTATTTACTGTCTGAGTGCCGTTGGTTTCTTTTTCAACGTCATATTGCAGGCGTTAAAAACAATTTAAAATTTAAAGTGTGTTCGTGAATGTTTTGGCCTCGGTTTTTGTATTCGCTAGCTTTATGTATCCGTGTCTAGTTTTTATTACTGTTTTAATTTGGGCATGTTTTCATTATGCAAACAATTTATTTGATATCTTTGATTTTCTTTATAAGAACAGTGCAAACCTCCAGGGGCGGACTCATGGGGGGAGCATCCCCTGTGAATGTTCGAGTTGACTAATTAGAGTACGAGTTGGCTATTAGAACCTCGTACCAAAAAACGTCGACAGTTGAGTTTCGGGATAATAAAAAAAAACGTCTACAATTTTGAATTTTTACCTTCGCATAGTTGGATATTTTTCCTCCCCTCCCTCCCCCCTCAACATAGTGCCTTCGGTATGCCCCTGCAAACCTATCATGTTTTTCATTAAAGATATGCGCAATGCAATCATGAGAAGTTTGCTCAGGTTTGCTGTTTATGAAAAGAATCAAGGATATGCAATAATTTTGTTTGTGACTGTATTTTTTCAAATTTTATGTCCTTTTTGTTAATATGTATTCAGTGCTTGATTTATATTAATAAAGACATTAATAAACTATTCAGATTTTCATTTTCAGTGGAGTACCTACCTACAACCTACCTAGCTTTTTTTTTGCACCTGCTATGTAATACTTTTGTACCTACCTATCTGAAATATAATAAAGTTCTGTGATGGAATAGATTCAAAACTTTATTAGTAGGTATGTAAACATTTTGATCTCTGTAAAATACAAACAAACTGTTTTTTACATTAAGTTGTTTTATTTCAAAGTTCGAAAACATTAAGTAAATACAAAGTATTAATTTTATTACAAAAGTACAAAATATTATTTTCCTCCCAATAAATAATTATGATCCTCTGTTGAAGTGTGAGAGATATATAACTCAGTAAAATTGCATTTCAAATTTTTATTGATATCCCTGATCTCAGAAGTGGATGCCTTTTTACAGATATTTTTGCGCCCGTTATTTTTCTTCTGAGTTGAAAAAAACCTCTGCTGTTTATGAATTTTTTTATTTCCAGGCTCATTATCTGATACTTGTGAAAGAGAAATAGACTTATCAAATGTAGACGGCAGCTCGAGTAATTTCTCAACTGTGGCTAAATGACTTTCAATTTGTAGAATGACTTCATCGGTTAGCTTGTATTTATCTGCATTCTGTAATTTAGTCATTGTTTTTATTATTTTAGCAGAAAAATTTTGCCTTAAAACATCTGATTTATCAACATGTTTTGCTGAAAGCTTCATTTCGTCAAGTTCACTACTTTGTGATATTTCTTCTGTTCTGGTTCCTGGATAATAAGTCATTTCTATATAATGGATATGCTTACAAATCTTGTTAGCAACACAAAAATCATTGCAAGTGCATGAATAAGTGTGTGAGCAAATTTTGCATTCTATGCATTCTAAATCACAACAACTTTGATCAAAAAGTTTTTCTACACAGTATAGTTCTTGATCTTTATTTGAAGCAATAGTACTTATATACCATTTCGTTTGACTTTCACTGTCAAATTCTACAGAAAATTGGCTGGAACTTGCAGTTTTATGTCTCATCATTATTTCTTTGACATGAATTGATTGTTTTCCTTTAATTTTCTTTATGACTCGATCAATATATTTGTCTCTGACATATTTTAATAAAACATGTAAAGATTTGTCTAATCTTTTAACCTTTTTAGCATCTAAATAAAAATATTTTATTATTTTGTGCATGGACTCTAAGCGCATATTGGTATTTATGCCGCAACCTCTTCGGAAACAATAAGCCCACTTTTCAAAGTTCGTGCTGTAATTATTTTGAAAATATATCCCAAAGTTCTGGGTGTCAACATCTGAAAGTAATTGGAAAATGCTATTTTCAAGAACTTTGGTAAAATCATCGGTATCTGTATTCTGTTGAAGAAATTTAATGACTTTATATACTTCGGATCGTTTGTTTTTATCACTGATCTTTGATAAATTTTGCTGCCACGCTCGATCTACATGCCAGGAGCAAAATAGCTGGTGAACAGCTGGGCCCATGATGCTACACCACGCACTGTAATAGGTAGAAACAATATCAGTCATAAATGTTTTTGCGGACAAAATGCCTATACTTAATTTAATAGCGTTAAAAAAAAGTTCATAGATGTAAGTGTCTTTTCTATTTGTAAACATAAATGCCACTGGTATCCCTTCACCAAACTCGTCCACCACCAAAACACTAGTTAATTCAAAATTATAATTATTTAAGCCATGAGTACCATCTACAGCTACTATATTACTCCCAAACTTTTTAAACATGATCTTTTGAAAATCAGTCATAATAACTAAACAGAAATCTACAGCAAGTAAGCCATATACATTGTCCTCTACCCCCTGTTTCTTATAAAGCAATATAGGATTATTTTCCTCTTCCTCACATTGTTGTGTCCACAACTCAACTGAAATGGCATCATTCTCATGTTTGACTCCTTCCGAAATATCAATGTGATATGAGTTTTTAATATTTTGTATGTCTTTTCGTGTAATAAGATCTTCGCGATTTATATTTTCCTGAATTTT
The DNA here is from genome assembly GCA_963971165.1 of Philopedon plagiatum. Taxonomy (NCBI): domain Eukaryota; kingdom Metazoa; phylum Arthropoda; class Insecta; order Coleoptera; family Curculionidae; genus Philopedon; species Philopedon plagiatum. Next base: position 140,323,732 of record OZ020189.1, on the reverse strand, counting down.
ATCTCGGTATGAATCTAGAATCCTAAAAAAAATACTAAATTATTGCCAAGTAGCAGTTTTTGAATCAGGAATTTATTTGATTTAAAAAAAAAAAGTTTAGTGTCAACCATCTATTGGATTATTACCTTGATGGTGGAACTCCCAATGTAAGTTTGGAAGCTACCACTGATCTATCAATTTTTGGGATCCTAATGTGCTGTAGATCAATACTGTGGCCATAATGAGTTCTATTCCAAGTTACAAAGAAATTTTTACCTTCGATAACTTTTATACTACTGGTACAAAATCGATTTAATTTACATGATCCTTTTGGTTTTGGAAGTCTCACATTATTAGAGTTTGATGCTCTTTTCCCTGAAAAATATAAATGTTATTTGAAAATCACAATATTTACAATAGAAATATATACTTTGATTCATTGGGGGGATCATGGTAAAATCTAATAAACTATCAATAACATTGCTTACCTGACCTATTGCATGTATAATATCTCACTAATTTCCCATTAGTTTTGTATGAGCGTAAAATGATATAGTTCGATTTATCTTCTTTTTCAATCAAATGTTTCCATGCAAGAAAATCTAAAAAATACCAATACCTATATAATATTGTAAGTGCCTATAGTGAGCCACAGGTAGGTTGAAGATCCATGGCTATAGGTATGGAGTTATTACATTATTGTAATACCCACCTTCTTTGTTTAAAAAAGTCATTGTCTCACTTTGCATATTTATGTGATGATCTTCAGATAAATGACTAATTAAATCGTTATTACGCTGGAATGAACTATTACAACCACTTTCTAAACATTTGTAGTTCCACTTTGACTGATCATATGATACAATTTTCGGTTTGCTTCTATGAACTTTTTTAGAATGTTTATTTAAATTAGATTGCGTTGAAAATATCTTGGCGCACACGAAACACAACACAGGCATTTTGCATAAATGGAGACAAATCTTAAAAAACGAGAGAAAAATAATAACACATTAATGAGTTAATGACACAATACTTTACATAACCTAACAATCACAGTATTTAGTACTAGTTACACGTGATCCTTGTCGACCAATAAAAACGTGGAACGCACAGTGGGATTTATCCGCTCGTCGCCCCAAGATGGCAGATTACATTTTTCTTTACAATCCCCTAGATATGGGTATCAAATGAAAGGGTTTGGCGAGTAGAATACGATAAGCTCGTACGTTTTCACAACCGCAGTGACATAGGTATTAAATTAAAGGGTTTGACGAGTAGACTACTATGTGACGTCATTCTAAACCCAATATGGCGGATGCCGCAAGATGGCGGATAACCTTTTTCTTCACAATCCCCTTGATTTGGGAATCGAATGAAAGGGGTTGACGAGTAAAATACGATAATCTATGTGACGCCATTCTAAACCCAATATGGCGGACATTACAAGGTGGCGGATTGCCTTTTTCTTTACAACCTCCTTGACATTTCTATTAAATGAAAGGGATTGACAAGTAGAATACGATAAGCTGTGTGACGTCATTCTAAACGCAATGTGGCGGACGCCACAAGATGGCGGATTTCGGGTTTCTTCACAATCCCCCTGATTTGGGTATCAATTGAAAGGGTTTGACGAGTAGAAAACGATAACAAGTAAAATGTCTTGTAATAATGATGCATTATCAGAAATGCATAGGTTAAGACATAGCTAAAAATAATGTTGTAAAAATTTCTTTTTGAAAACAAGCTTTCATTATTTAGATGTGCTAAAACGAAAAAAATTAGTATACTTTTTTCCTTTGTGCAATGCTGAATGCTGTTTATAAGTGGACGTAGTTCGCGTGGGTGGATCCTAATAAAAGTAGTATCAAAGTTATCACGCAAACAGATGTAATATATTATGTTAAATTTATTGTCTTAAAAGCTAGTCGCGTGAATAGAAACGAAATACATACTTAGGTACTTACAATTTCTGCCAAACAAAATTAATGCTTTTACGAACTTTTCGCGCGCGACGAGCTTTTATGACAACACATTTAACATAATATATTATATCTGTTTTAGTGATAAGTTTGATACTATTTTTATTTGGATCCATCCAGGCGAAATACGTCCACTTATAAATAGCGTACAGCATTGCCACAATGAAAAAACTGTTTATTTTTTTCGTTGTAGTACTTCTAAATAATAAAAGCTTGTTTTTAAAAAGTATTTTTTACAAGACTTTATTGGTTACTGACAGCTGTGCAGTTTACTGCCGTAGTTGGTTATATTAGCGAAAATCGTATTGTTTTTTTTTAAACTTTTGTTTGTTTCGACATTGTAGCTTGTTGTAGTTATCATGTTTTAACACTTGGCTCTTTTAAAATTTCACCCCTAGACATAACTTTCACAAATATATCTATTAAGAGTACCTACCTCTATCAGACAACAAAAAATCTTGCTCTGTAAAATGAAGAGAAGACACTTACCCATTTGATGGAAAACTTTCTTATATTAGTGAATCTGAATGCTAATTTCTACTTTGAAAGACAGGTCGTCGTAAAAAAAGTAGAGTGTACCACTCACACGGAAAGGCTCATTTCCCACGAGTATGATTTGCCGCAAACTTTCATACTCGTGAGAAATGATTATCATTCCGTGCTCGTTGTACATTAGACTTTTTTGTGTGACTGCACTGGAAAGTACTTGGTTTTTATAGCAAATACCTAAACAACAACAATGTTTTTAAAAAAATTAAATAGTATAGGGTTGGAAACAGATCCTTTTAAGTGTGAATTAAAGATAAATTTGTTATAGGATAAAAGATAAATATACAACTGTGACGCATAAATATCTTAACATAATCATACCTGATCACCGAAAATTTCCCAATAAGCCCAATAAGATGTGTTAAATACACATATACATAAGCTGCTTTCGAGTTAGTGGACTAGAACCCTCATTCAGGAACCATTCAAAATTAGGGATGTAATGAATACAGACCCTTTGTTGAGATTGGCGTGAAGTTAGGCAGATTATCGGTGTCCCGTTCCCCCTAAGATGTTATTCTATAACCACATCGAAGAGTCGTTTGATTAGTTCCAGAAATTAGGACCAAGAAAAATCTGTACGTAATTTTGAATAAACAATTAAAATATGGGGTAGTTCAAACCTAGTAAAAGTTATTAGGAGAATAAAAATAGTTACTGCCAAGTCAACAATTTAATCCATTATCCTTGAGAAATGTGTAATTAAACTGACCGACATAAGTTTAGGATATTGTGGTTTCTCTGAGAAACAAAAGCTCAGGAAAAATTTTGATATACATCCATGCTCTATCATCATTTTTAGAAATAAAACACATTTATTTAACTTAAAAATGTTTAGTATCAGAATTTAACAATATGTTTTTCTAATATGTAACAAAACAGAAAATATTTTTGAAAATTATTTAATAAGGAGTTATAACCGCTTGGACTCGTCGAGGCGTACTTAGAATTAAGTGAACTCATCTTGGTCCAAAGCATCCAATAAATTCGGAAGAACTTACCTTAGTGTCCTTACGTCACGAAGAGGCGGTTGACGACCCATTACTGCTCTTCCAAGTATGTCCCAGACATGTTTAATACGGTTTAGATCTGGAGAGAGTAGAGGTCTAGAGGTAACGGCAAACGGTTAATTTCATCCATTGCTAGCTGCTCTAAAACCACCCTGGCTCTATGTGGGCGAGCGTTAATATCTAGGAATGTGAAATTGGGCTCCAAATTTCAAGAGTAATCATTTACTATGTTGCTAACGACTAACGATGTCTAGGGCAAATATTTTACCTGTCATTGTACATTCACAAACATGCCCATCCACCCCATCCCATAGCACCGCCAACTCCGAACGGATGTACTTCTTGGACATATCGGTCATTAGCTCGTGAATTGGACGGTCTGCAGACACGAACTGTACGTCTGTCATCACGAAGACACAAGCGGCTCTCAACTGTAAACATCACGGTCTTCCACTCATCACGCCAGTTTACCCGTTCATTGGACTCAAGCAAACGTTGAGCTCTGTGATTTGTAGTCCAAAAAGGACTATTTAAGACAGTCCACTGGGTTCTACGACCTCTGCTGGCAGCGAAAAAGCTAAAAAACTGCTGCTTCTTGAAGGCTCCTTCCTAGCTCCTCTGACTATTAATCTCTCTTCCCTGGCATTCGTTGACCTTGCCATGCCTTTTCTTTGGCCTTTTCCTGACAGGTCCAGTCTCATTAAATTGGTTGTTCAGACGGGAAATCGCACTTTGAGAAACATTAAACCTATTAGCTACATCAATCTGTCGGGCACCTCCAAGTAGCAACCCAATAGCTTGATTTGCTTCGTCTTCAGTTAAATGACGCCTATTTATATTGTCAAACAGAATAATCACAATTATTACAGGAATCACTAAGCATTGGTAAAACAGAAATAGAGTCCATAGGAACGAAATTCCACATTATTTACGTTTATCGATAAATTTTCTTTGGTAAAAATTTAAATGTGTATAAACATTTCTTTCCGAAAAGAAGATTAGGGAACATATCCTTTTGGGATATTTTTTTCTCAGAGAAATCACAATATCCTTAACTTGTTTCGATCTGTTTATATTTTTTTGATTAAGTTGTTTGATTTAATTTTTTATCAATCTGTAAATCACTTTTATCATGTTTATTGCCATTTTTATGTTATTCACATTTTTTATTATTATTAATCGATACTGATTCAGTGAAAGAAAGTATGTTAACATTTTAAATAATTTTTTTTCTTAAGTTCGACAGAACAATAATTACACTTGATTAAATAAAGCTACTGACTTATGCGCGGTACGCAACCTTTTAATCAAAATCGGGCTACCCTATTGCAACATGACGCTTGGTCTTAAGTCGTCAGGTGGTGCCCAAAAGAGGTATTTGGCAACAAGATGGTGCCCCTGCACACAACACGCAAAATGTGTCTCAGTTTTTAAATCAATTGGGGATATATTGGGATATAATTGGGTTGGTAGAAATAACTAAATTCGATGGTGTCTCTATCGCTCTGAACTCACTTTGATGGACAGGTCTTTCTGAGGATGGTTCAAAGGTCGAGTGCATAACCAAAACAGATCTAACACTTTAGAAAAACTAAGGCGACAAATTGTGGAAAAAATACATTTAATTAAAACACACCAGAAGGAGTCGCTGAGGGATGTCGTCAACCATTTAAAGATGTGTTATCGCACTTGCATTGAGCATTAATCTTCAACCTTTTTGGTGAATCTTGGTGTAAGTCTCTTAAAATATTCTATTTATAATTGTAAATACCTAGACGTTTTTATACAATGGCAACTTTTGTGTGTTACTATTTACTATAAACGTGAAAGACAAAGATAACAAAAGGTTTTGTCTCGGATGGTCTCGAGTGTAAAAAACTATTTCTACTCGGCATTATTCAGAATCAGAGACTCCTAACGAACCACGAAAAAGTTCTTTTGTTTATCTGATAAATAAAGACAAAGGGACCGCTTTACAAGGATGCCAAATTAAATTTTTGCGGTCCTCGACTGCTTCTCTTTTTCCAACAAAACTTTCGTTTAATTATCTGAAGTAAAAATTAATTGCGAGGCACTTCTGGCCGACGAACGTGCTTGTTAGACAATTATTGGAGGGCCCCGTTTCGAGTGTCTCTTCACGTTCTTGAGATGATGCCGAAGACCTCGTAAAAAGACAAAAAAGGAAACGAAGTTAACCATCGTTGTTGAAAGCCAAAAAAGGTGTTGTGCCGTGTAAAAATGGTTGCGTTTGCAGGACGGATTTTTTGACAAGAGGCAGAATAAACCGTGCACACAAAAACTCTTAAATTAAGTTCGAATATTGTCTAAAAAATGTACACCGAGTTTGAAGTAACATTAATTCCAAATAAGAGCTTAACTGCACCTTTAGGCCTCCAACTTTGCCACAAGAAATTTATTTTATCAAAAATGTTATTTAAATGACGCAGCGTAATTACATTGAGCGAGCATTTTGTTTGATTGGGTTTCAAAAATACAGCTCTTGTACTAAATCTGTAGAAAGTTATCACAACAATATTTTTGTAATTTAAATTTTTTTATAGTGCCTTAGTCTTTATACCAAAATTCTAATGGTTTTCAAGTTATTCGTTATGCAAGAATTAATTTGAATAATTACGAAGTTTCTCAAATTTAAAAAATATTGCCTTATTATAAAGAACTTTGGACATGATTTTGAAGTTGTTTTTATAAGTGTTTTAGAATTTATTTAGTTTTTTCCTGACTGGTTCAAAGAACCAAAAATAATCAATCTGTTGTGTTGTAATTGGCCACAGACCGTGAATAATGAACATTTATTCAGTACCCATAAATTATGACTAATATTATTATTTTTTAATTGCATGAAAAATGCTTTATTTTAAATACACCACTCTCTTGGTAGGAGAAAATGTGGTCAGACATGTTTCCCACTGCTCTGAAGAACTAGCTGCTATAATTTCCCCTTGACTGTTCCTATCAGAACAGCAAGAGGCGCGTTACGTACGCATCCCTTTACTGTCCACCTACAAAAGCCTAGAACATCCTACTTCTTCATACCGGGGGCTCCAGATTATGAAACAAATTACCTGCAGATGTTTTCCCTTCCCCTCTCAACCTCAATACTTTAAATCCCGTGTCAATGGATCACATTTCCCTTCTTTTCAGACGCCCACGGTACTGTAGTACTTAGGCTTGAAGTCTACGGAGGCTGTCTCAGATTAAAAAACTTTAAGGAAATATTTTTTAAAATTATATCGAGACATTAGGTATTTACTTATTGTAAAGTAAGTTATTTTAATTTGACGACATTTTTTGCTTGTAAATAAAATTTAATAATAAGGAATGTTATGTTGTACTTTTACGATACTAACAAATGTAAAAATTCCTTCTTTATCACATAAATTGCCGATTTGAAACGCGAGATTACGAGCGTTTTAAAAGCCACAAGAGATATAAAAAGGCTCTTAACACAAATATCTAACATTTATTTTAAATTCTGTGATTCTGTGTTTTTCGCATAAACTTTAACTTTTAATTTTAACGTATATTATAATTTTAATGTCAGTACTATTAAGTAAATTAATAAACCAATTGGTACACTTAATTGTTGTGGTCTGGTTTGTTACTAAGAAAACTACTCAATAAAAAGTTGAAAATTTAGTCGTTTTAAATTAAGATATTCTTGTCATTTGGATTTTGACTGCGATTGTTGTTTACTAAGAGATGGTGTCAAATCTGCATAATTAAAAGAAAAATCCGTTCTCTTTGTGTTGTAAAACCAACGTCAATTATTAATATTAGGTGTATCTGATGAGCCCCATTACACGTGTACTGGATTGTTCAAGTTTGAGATTGTGTAAAATTATTTTATTAGCTGGTTTATATAAATACAAGTATGCGAAAAGTTGTTGCATACCTAAAGAATCGTAAAAATTCAAGCAACGTAGGTACAGGGAAGAAACAAAAAATTGCAAAATCGCTTAGGAGTAAAATAGGTCACTACACTTATTTTTAAAAATATTGCATAATGCTATCAGGAAAAGTTGTTTGGCATGAAGAGTATTGAAGAGTTACACTTAAATATATCCTAGCCTCCTATCTCAAAAATGTAAGGGTACCTTTTTTATTCTTACGCAGTTTTTAAATGTTTATCTCTCCCAGGTACATTGTTAGTATGCTAGTGGACTTTTCATGGCTTCTATTAGGGTTATTACTTATGAACCAATTTTTCATAATAATTTTCGGTAATACTAACATTGCTATAAACGTATTAATAAAATTTAAAAAATAAACTAAAATTTAGTTTAACTCCTCCAAAACCCAATCTTGCTCCCTGTCACCCAAAAAATCCAGTAACACTTATCCATCCCATCCACGGTAAACGTCCTACAATAAACGTTTTATCTTGTTGCAATCGCTTCCAAAGATGATCTCAGCTGGCATAAACACATTACACACATTACAATAGTCACATCGGCAGCTAAAAAGCTTGGTTTTCTCTTTAGAGCCAGAAAATACTTCTCCCCTTCCAACTTATACACTGTCTATGTTTCCCAGACTACTCTCCCGCATGGAGAGCAGCATTACCGTCGACCTCCTTGTTTCTATCCAAATGAGGGCCATTCGAGTCATCAAAGAACCAGTTCTTACAAGAAAACTCCCTTCTGTCGCTCATCCCCTCGCTGTCGGGATCTGTGTCTTTTCTACAGATTATTCCACAGATTTTGCGCAGAAGAGCTAACCGCTAGTAATTCCACATTGATTACAAACTTCTTGGACCACACCGTAGATGCTTAACGACGCTTGCCAGCCAGACTTTGATATTAAAACTGACACCAATTTTACAACACAAAGGGACTCGAAATTTTCACGAAAAAAATTTTCTGAGGGGTAGCACCAAAAAAATCTCAACAACCCTTTACAAATTATTTTATTTCAGATCAACCATTTGCTTTTCGTACCGTTCTGTGGGGGGGGGGGGGGGGGAACTACTCCCTCTACCCCCATATCTACTCCCTTGTTCATTTACCGACAATACTTAAAATAACCTTTACGAAACTCCCTTCTGTATAGTTGCAATTAAAAAAGTTATCCTCTTGACACGGTTTCAGAGTCGATGGGTCTCTTCACTCGGTGATGGCGACTCTTGACAAATTGCACTTCATTAGGCTTATGCTTGACTGCATCCGAGAAATAAACCGTCTCGAAAAAGTAGGAACGAATTAACTCTATCAAGAGGTTTTTTAATTACTTTCCTTGGTAGAAAAACAAGAATGTTTAGGAAGACATTTTAATGAAATTGCATGAATTCAAAAAGAAAACATTATTGAAAATTTAAATGAGTAGATTTTTGTATTATTTTTTGTAGTCAAATGGAGTGCTAACTACAAAGGTTTCTCACGCCAAGATTAACTTAAATATGGTTAAAATATAATAAATCAACCTACTGGTGATTTTAGATAGCTGGTGGTGTTCTTTAAACTGGATGTTATAATTAAATACGAAGCGAAAAAACGTTAACAACAAAACAACCTAGATTTCTAAATTTAAGTGCGTATTTTTCGCAGGTAGAGCTAAATTCATTTCAACAGGTTTCAAGATAAAAGTCATTTGGAAATCAATGAAATCGCAGAAATAATAAAACAACTTACAATGATTTAATTACAGTTTATTAACAATTACAGGATAAAAACTAACAGGCTAACTAAATTTAAACTAGTAAATCGTAGTAGTAGTAGTCGGTAAATGTGCTAATAGAGTCAAAAGTGAGGCCTCTAAGTGCAAAACCGGACAAGTCCATGTAACGAAAAAATGAGGAAACCGCAAAAAACTCCTATTTTTAGACAAGAGGAAAAACGGCTTGATTTTTTCTGGTGATTGTGGTAGGATGTTAGCTAACAATATGCCACATTATCAATTGTTTAACCTTAGAAAATAGCTGTTATTTTGAGGAAAAAAGATGGATTTGTCCGCTTTTGCACTTTACCAACACTTTCTTAAATTTTATTATAATACAATTATCGTTTAGTCCTTGGAATTTTCATATTATAACCTAATAAAACACAAAACAGTTGTAGATAATTTATTTTGACTGAGTAATATGAATCGCGTAACTCCAAAAACTTTAAAAAATGTTTTTTTAAATTTCTTTTTTCTGTCCATATTTGGAGGTGTTTTGATAGGCTTATCCATTATTATCAGCAAATTGTTTTGTTGTACGTCTTCACTTCATAGCACAAGATTACTAAGCACACTGAACAGCAAAGTAGCTAGACAAGGTTATAAAGCGTTTACTAAAGCGGCGGATTTATCCGGTTATGAATTTTACCTCGGAATAGCCACCATAGGAATAGTACGCTTTTGAGAATAATCCGGTTTTGGTATCACTTATGTTATGGATTTGGCCGGTTTTGCATCTCAATTTACATCTCTATGGATATATGGATGATGTTTCAATGGGTCTAAGTGGCTAATAGGCAGGTCTATTGTGAATGCAACGGCACCGAAAACTGCGGAAATTCAAAATATGGATTTGTCCGGTTAGAGGCCTCAAATAATAGAACAGGACCCGTGATTTTTGAGCGCGCCGGTTGGGTTTGATTGGGTTTGATGTTCTTTACATGGACTACATTGTCTACGATTATATTCTCTTCGTGACTAATATATCCTCTAAAAATCTGTTAACTTAAAAGGACAATTTCAAAAACTATAAGCTTTTCCACTAAACTACTCGTTTAGATTCGTAATTTATGCCTCTAAACATATTTCTATAACATTAAATAATTAATTAATTAATTAAATTTAGGGGTTACGTTTGTCTAGATAATTATTAAGCAAATAAAATATGTTCACCCACTTACTTCTCGATAAAAATAAACACTTTACAGATACATAAAGTCCAACAATATACCACCAAAATGTCTAATAATCACAAAATAATCAAAATAATGGCAAAATGCTTTCTGAAAAGTAAAAACCAATAACAATATCCCTAAAAACAAACTTTCGGAATGTCGGGACGGCTCTGTAAATAGCGAAGGAACGCGGAATAGGCAAGACGGGTTGAAGAAGGCCGGACAGAGATATCCCGGTGCAAAGGCGTAAGAAAATGATGCCCATCTACACGGAATTCGTTGTAAGGGGCTGCACATATTCCACCTGTTGGCGCTTTTCCGGCTGCAGGAATTAGATGCGGAACATGTTAATATATGACCATTTATATATCCATCTCTTATCAATTTAGCGATAGTCTGTGCCCGCGAGGCGTTTTCTGATTTAGGGAACGTTTAAATTATAAGTTGGCAAAAATTTTGATGTGTCAATTGTATCAACGGCCGGCATTAAAATCTTACCTGGCATTAAGTGTACTAAGCTTTGAAGTCTATATTTACTATTCTAAAAAATGACTGATGCACTGCTCATGTCTGCACATGTCTACACCAAAAACCCATTTTTGCCGATTCGTTCCGTGCTGGCAGGATTTACTCTTGACAACCCTACTTTTTTTGTCTTGATGGACAGCGAATGTAGGCTGCAAGCCTAAGTATAAGCGTACAGTGGACATCTCAAGAGAAGGGAAGGAATTTGAAAGATTGAAGGTTGGGAGGGGAGAAGAAAACATCTGCAGGCAATGTGTTCCATAATCTAGAACTCTATCAGAGTTCAAGCATTCCATTACCTATACCGTATCCATTTACTTTTGAGAATGATGACAGAAACCCATTTTACAACGAAGAGATCAATTATTATATCTCTCTCTCATGTTCTTTCTCTCTCTTCTTCTTTCTCTCTCATACTCGTAAAATTTTTACAGCTGTAGGTTAGGGTATGTGAAAGATTAATATGACATATTATTTGAAGCCTGTCCCAATATATAAGTTGTTTTTGCAGTGTAAAAATATACTTAAAAAGTTTATATGAAGTATTAGCAGGTTAAATTCCTGTGTTCTATGAATCTGGGACTGACTAACAACTATTGAAATATTACGCAAGGTACATATTTGTTCTCCTTTACATTACTTGGACCGGGCGTTATGGGAATAGTAACAGGAACACCGACCCTATATAAAGTTGAGAATAGTGGGCATTACAGAAGATTTCTTTAGTTATTGAGAAAGTAGTGAAAATTGCGCCCTAGAAGCGTTTGGTTTCAGTTTAAAGCAGAAGTCACAGTGCCATTACAAAGTGTATCTATCCTTCTGGAACTAAGACTCAACATTTACAGTTAAAAATTGTGAAACTACTTGGTATATTCGATTAAACAATTTTTATCGCGTCTTTAACTTACACAAACATGACTGTTCGCGGGTAGGCTATATTATAGATCCATTTTCATTATATATCGGAGAATAGGGAATATTTTTTAAACTTATTATAAATTGTTTATCCTAATAAAAATATTTACTCATTTATGAAATTTTACCTTTATTTAGTTAAATACTTTTCCTCCGATCCTTTTGGTGCAAATTGTTGGTTACAGGTAGTATTGCTATTTGGGTAGGAAACAATTTTAAATGCTTTTAAATAATATGGTTAATATGGCTATGCTGACACTGTTCTTGTTTAATAAAAACGAGATTTTTGCAAATGCTGTTTGTGTTTAGTAAAAACAAAGGTCTTTTGCTATAAAATCATAAAACTTACGTAAGTATTTTGTCAGGTTAGAAATTTATTTTTTATGACGACTCCGATTAACTTTCACTATAGGCAACCAGAAATACTTGCGCACAAACAAAACCGCCTGTGGTGAAATGTTTGACTATTCTTTTTTATTGGCAACAACATCGTTTTTATTTGTCTTTTACTAATGCCCCTGTTGCTAACAAGGATAGAAAGAAACCGAATTTCGTTGGGAACTTTATCAGGAAAAAAAGAGTTTTGCGATGACTAATCTTCGAAATATATAACCAGCAATACTTCCACAAGCAAAGAATGTACGATAAAAATTTGAACAAATCCTTGTTTTATTTGTATTTGTCTAATGCACTTTCGCCAACACGGATAAAAAGAAATCTGATTCCTCCGTGATTATCAGGAAAGAAAAGATGAATATTGTGATCACTAAAATAATATGTTCTGGTGTAAACGGTCCATGGAACTGACCAATAGGGATAATTATTGTTCAATTGTTTTTTCTGTCATCATTCTCAAAGCCAAATGGATACCGTATAGTTCTATTAACTCGTCATACTGTACGATGCTAATAAAAGCCAAGCAAGTTAGTAGAACACAATTATTCACACATAATTTAATACAAAGCACGTTCGATGCAATTTTGGTGACTTATTATCGCCATAAACCTTACAGACTTACGTTGGATGATGAACGACCCGAGCGCTATTAGCTTATACAACGTTTTTAAAACAAATTACTTTTAATAGCTGCTGCGTAACACTGAACAAATTAGCATAAGGCTTAATTAGTTATAAAACCGAGCTGTGGGGCGGGTTGCTAAGGTTTTTCGTATAATTTACTGATAATTTGGGTATTCGAGAGGCAGTCCAGAATTTGGGAGTAAGTTTTATGTGCACACAGTTTCGAAGTTGTTTTTTCTTTATTGTCACAATTGCACTTATCGGGTGTTTATGTATAAAATAAAGGTTTATTGGTCACTATTCCAAATATGATTAATATGTTTTTAATTATTTAATTTCTACATCTAATGAATATATCTTTGTTACAGGTACGTGTTAGCAGCGTAGTAGTGGAGATAGTGGTAAGAACTATTTAACTTAAATCATTTCGTGAATGTTCCAAAGCGGATTTTTACAATTTGAACACTAGAACAAGTCCATTGAAATTGATAGTAAACACCAAATTGTTTCCTTAAAATACTTATCTAAACTTTTTAACCGAGCATGGTACACTTCTTGACAAACCCTTTTTAAGGTCTCGATAGAATCCTGAACGGACACTGCGACTGAATTAATGGTCGGTCACTTATTTAATTTTTACTGATCATCAGTCAATGTACTGATACCTTCTTATCCTCCTTTAATTATAATAATACTTTCCCATGAGAGTCCAGCCAGCTTGAGCTGAATAACAAGCGCCACGTACGTACATGCGTTATGCAGGATCTGCATCTGCAATTGTAAACCAGCATGCCAAAAATTATGTCCAGTGTAATGCTGCTAGGACTCACTCATGTTCACACTTTACTGTTTCTCATAAATGGCAAAGCCTTATAAAATAAAAACTATGACTATTAGTCTCGCTTTCGAACAGAATCTCACCAAACACAGTACTTCGTCAATCAACTACTATAAGAGGTTCCAAAAGAACCATTAGGCTCATCAATATTCAATATCAATTCTTATAAGAAAACCCTTCTCGCTCACGAAGCTTGAGTTTTTAACTCAAACTTGCCTTAGTTTATATTGTTTAACATTATGACATTAATAAAATAAGAGTTTAACAATTAGGGTTGTCTAAGAAACCTGAACGTTACAAAGAAAACACATATCTATAGTCATCTAGGACCTATGAAATACCTAATAAACATTTTACAATTTTTGATTAAGTCTACACTATAGAAATAAACTTTCAACGAGTAATAAAATGAGCTTTCAATTTACCGAAGAGTGCGTTTTACAAGATTTGTTCAGAGCATTAACTCGTTTGCTTTTAGGAACTGGCTTTTTGCAAATAAAAGCTTGGAACAACCTATAATTCTCTACTTATAAAGCGGCAGTTCAAGCTCGTGACATCTTATGCTCTCTTTGTATAAAGAGCTCAGCGTTCTGGACAAGCGAATTTTTTAAAATTAGTTGCTGAGTAAAGAGGATTTGAATCAGTGTACCAATTAAATTACGAGACGAGAGAATAAGGCAAAAAGCAATACCCTCTATGTTTCAGAGGGTATTGCAAAAAGTCATATTGTAAAAGGTTAGGGTATTATAAAAGCCTTTGGGTATCGTGGAACTCATTATTAATTACCACTTTCAGTATCCAACTCTACACTGTAAAAAAGAATGATTAAATTTTAAATCAAATTCAACCCAATTTTGACTAAATCCAGGTCCACGCCAGATTGATTGAAAAAATTAACACTGCATATTGATGAAATCGAAGGATCTGTGATTAAATTTTCTTATTCAAAATTGATTAACCTAACAATTAATTCTGATTACATCTAAATCAATTTTTATTAAAATTTTCTTCCATAATGATTAAATTTCCATAATACTCTAATCATTTTTTATTAAATCTTAAATCCAATGTGATTGATATGCAATCATCAGTAGCACCGCCCTTCCCCTCTCCGCCCTATAAAGTACCTGATTAGGGCGTCGATTTTATTTATTAAATGACAATACTATAATACATAAGAAAAGGGAACACATTAAAGAACAAACAGATGAAATTATATAAAAGATAGGTAATGCAAATTCCCAAAGCATGGGAATTGTTTGTCCCATATCATAAACAAAAATCCGGGGAGGTGAGGCGTGGACCTGGATTTAGTCAAAATTGGGTTGAATTTGATTTAAAATTTAATAATTTTTTTTTACAGTGTAAAAGTTGAAAATAATTATATGAAGTAAAAACACGAAAATTATTTACTCATCTGTAAATAAATACATAAAACACTAATGAAGACCTGGCATGACAAATCTTTTCTTTGAAAATACATGGAAAATAACTTACATTGGTGCATGAGTTCCTCCAAGGGATTGGATTCAAGATCTGAGATTTTTGCGTATTTCTTTTGTTTTTGAAACATAATTTCACCAACATGATGTAACAACAAAGTTTTTAAAAGAATATTCGTAAAATTTTAGAACAGGTTGACCACTTCATTCGTTATAACCTCACATTGCACATTGCACTACCACAGAAACCGCCATACCTACTGCCGATTAAATGGACTTTTTGCAGATTGCAGCGGGGTGGATGGATATCGGTACTCCCTTGTGATTAAAAGGTTGCGTACTGCGCATGTGTTGGCGTCTTGGTTTAGAAGTTTGAGTATTTTTTAGTCAGTAGGTGATTGATACTGATTATTGTGATTATTTTAACAAGGAAATATGATTTAAAATGTTTGTCTTTTTTATGCATTTGATCAGTATCGATTTAAAGTAATCGAGAATGAGTAATTTGTTTGAATCATAACGAAGATTATGAAACTGATTTAGAAAATAATTACAAATTAAATCAAAAAATTTAATCCGGCCAATAAAATCAGACATCTCTTGTGGTTAATCAACTGGATTTTTTACTGTGTAATTGCTCTAAATATGGGGCTTTTTTTAATTAAATTTACCGTCTTGCTTATTAGGTATAGTTTACAACACAAGTAATAACTTGTTTTGTTTTCAGCTATTGATCTCCATAAGAAGAGGTTACCTTTCATCTCTCATTATAACCACAAACTCAGCCCCCCCCCCCCCCCCCCATTCTATTTAAGAGGGATTCTTTCTTTTTGTTGTTTTTGTGACCTTGATCATTTCAGCTCTTGACCGCTAAGTGATTGACTTTTCCTTTTTCTTTTTCTTATTCCTAACTTAGTAGCAAATATGGCAGACATTAGTGCTATAAATATAGATAATAATACTTCGGTTTGTTCAAATTCTCTAGAGTCGGTAGGGTATGTGAGACTAAGTATTGATATCAGAATCGATAGTTCTTGAGAATGCATAGTTAGGCACCGACATAACTGAGAACAGTTGTTAAGAGTTTAAGTTAAGCGCCTCTACGGTCTATTTTCACGGTAAAAAAAACGTACAGACCAAGATGCGCACAAAAGTAATGACTGACAAACCTGCAAAAGTAAACACATAAAATTAGCTACAAACTCTGTTTTAAAAACATTTATTCTGCAGCATGATAAGAGGCAAAAGGGCTAAATGCAAATAATCCAGATTATAATTTGCAAGCAAATGAGTTCAAAAGGATTTGCTTAAGGGATTATTCGTCCGCTTTCGGTAACTGGCTCTTTGCAAATAAAAGCTTTAAATGTCCATATTTCTCGACATACAAGGCACCAGTTCAGCTTTGTGACGTTATTTTCGTTGCTAGTAAAAACATTTTAATCCAGAGGTTAGACAAGTTTTTATTTTAGTTGGTTTTTAGTAGTATACGAGTATACGCGACACAAACCGAAGCCAAGGGAAACAACGTTGCGAAGGTGCGCAAAAAAATTGAAAACGACATTATTGCTCAAATCAACAATAAAAAAGGAATATTCTATTGCCAATTGTTAAGTTGGTCCGTATTTAGAGATAGAAGCCTTAAGTGCATTTGCCAGTTTTAATTTTTAACTTTGTCTGGATTTTTTAAGCTCTCTGTAGCGACTTATCCTGAGAATTGTAGGAAAGTACATTTTCCTTTAAACTACACGATAAGTATTCTTATTTCAAAAGATTTAAGCACACCGAGAACAATATCTTTCCGATCGGCTTTAAATATTTGCATTTAGAAAGGATCTGTAAGAAAGGATACATTTTCGACATCATTTGGCATAACTAGATTTAGCGAACGTAACTGGTGTTTTACATAATAATATGTTCTAATACTATTTCTGAGAAAATTTTCTATACTTTCTTAAATCCAAAATTTAATTAGTTTCATCTTAATCTACGAGTAGATATGTTTTTAGATAGTAACTTTGTTGGAGCAATAGTAAAGACATTAATATTCGGGTAAAACAGGGGACATAAACCACTAACACATCGGTCGGCACGCGTAAGGTGGGAGAAAATTAAAGGGGTAAACAAGACAAACCCCAGTTATTCCATTAATCTCGAACTAGAGAGAAACCAGAGCTACAAAACTTTCAAGTGTTTACCGCAGTAGCCACTATCCTGAATATTTTTTACTTTATTACTTTCGAACGATACTAGGGAAGTCGAAAGGGCTGCAATCGTCCGAGATTTTAATTGCACAGAGTGGACCGCAATTAGAAGTATACATTTTAATTACTTTTGTTTGCATTTACCAATATACTTTTTAATTTTCACCACAGTAATGATTATTGTGGTGAAAACTTAGGAAATTTGAAACGTTTACGTTAAGATTCACTAAGAAGGTTTGAGATTTAGTGCTGGTTTAAATTAAGATCTAGTTGATCAGTTAGGTTTTGACAAGTTTTTGTCCTGCCATCAGTGGCGCTTGGTGAAATTTCGAAGTTGTATATCTCTATTCCTGCTTACAGGACCCGTACCAAATTTAGGGGTTTTAATAGTGAGCCCACTGGGAATGTTTTGGTAAAGAAAAAAAACATTTTGTAATTTGCGAAAAAAAGTTGAATTTTTGGTGCGGCCCTCCTAAGAAAAAAATGAACACTTCTAGGTATTGTATTTATTATTTTTTCTAAACAAATTTTACATCATTTTGTCGACAGTTTTTAAATTTTGACAGAAAAAAATGTGTTTGTTAAATTTTATTTTAGGCTTAAAAAAATTCAAATGACTATAACTTTCTACTAACACATTTTTTTCTGTCACAATTTAAAAACTGTCGACAAAATGATGTAAAATTTGTTTAAAAAAATAATAAATACAATACCTAGACGTGTTCATTTTTTTCTTAGGAGGACCGCACCAAAAATTCAACTTTTTTTCGCAAATTACAAAATGTTTTTTTTCTTTACCAAAACATTCCCAGTGGGCTCACTATTAAAACCCCTAAATTTGGTACGGGTCCTGTAAGCAGGAACAGAGATATACAACTTCGAAATTTCACCAACCGCCACTGCCTGCCATTATTAATAAGGCATCATTAACAACATGAATTATTCTAATATTTCAGCGGTTTGCTTGGTTTCTAAATGATTTACATCTTGAAACGTGTTGCTAGAATGAATTTGGTTGTATTATTGTCGAAAGTACGTACTAAAAGTTATCTTATTCTTACACTTGTCAGTTTAAAACTTTTGGTTGTCAATTACATCGGACTAGCATTAGAGAATCTGGCCGTTAAAGTCCCTCAAAGGGAGTACCCAGGTCTCTTTGAAAATAAACATTAAAGTGCACTGTAAGCTTGAAAGCAATAATAAGAGGATTTTTATTTTCAGCCTAGGAAACCCTGAAAAATCGAGTTTTCGAGCAGCGATGCTAAATTCGATGTTGTTTTCTTCTTTCTCTTCTCATCTTTCTCAGCCTTCTTCTATTCTTCTTTTTCTTCTTTTTTCTTTCTTTCTCTTTCTTCTTTCTTCTTTCTTCTTTCTTCTTTCTTCTTTCTTCTTTCTTCTTTCTTCTTCTTCTTCTTGGAGTCTTCAATCCCAAGATTGGTTGAATGCTTCACTGTACCGTTGTACCGTTTTCTTTTCCTAGAGTCCAAGCTTCACAACTGTATAAGGCAAAGCTCCACACCTAAGTTTCTAAGACAAGCTTCCTATATCTAAGTTGTTTACTAACAACTGCCCCGTCTTTGCGAAACTTTCATTGCTTGTACTGTTTTGGTGTTTATATCATGTTTGTTGCAGTTGTCTTTATTGCATACCTGAAAATACAATTAGAATTGTGAAATGTCAAATAGCATACAGAGGAGAGACAAAAATGTAAAAAACACTTAAGAGTAAAGTGTCCTTATTTTTAAAAATAAAACAAAATATTATTAGGACCTTTTGTCCAAAAAGTTTTTTGGGTGATATAGATTTTTTTAAAACTTATTTAAGCATTTTTTAAATTTCGTAAAATTTAATAGAATAGATGCACTGTTGAAAAAACTAACCTAAATGCTTGTACTTTTTTTTGGTATTCAAAAATGGTTTTCCGTATTGTAAGAGCAATTATTAAAATCTAAAAAAGACAAATACATTTTTTGTTTGTTTGTTAAGCTACTAAGGCTTTGGAAAGAACGATGTGTTTTATAGATTTTAGTAATTGCCCTTGCGACAAGAAAAAAAACTTTGTGAACAACAAAAAAAAGTTATCAGAAGAAATTACACATAGTTAAATTTATTTTTCCGAGAGTATGCCTGTTTTTATTCCATTTTGATGATATTTAAGGAATCCTTTACTAGGTTTTGAAAATATTCCTTATAAGATTTTTCCGTATTCTAAAAAATGGAGGTACTTACTTTCAGTGGCGATCGGTAGCATGAGGCAGGTGAGGCCCGGCCTCACTACAATTAATTTAAAATGTAAAAATGAAAATTTTCGTAAGATCTCACTACAAAATTTAAAATGAAAATTTTCGTAAGATTGATTAACATGTTTTGTTTTGCTCTTCTTCATCACATTACTTCAAATCTAAAATTTATTATATAAATTTGGCAATTATAATTATAAAGGTCGAAAGGTTTAGCAAACGTCTATCAAGCCACTTTTATTTACAAGGGAAGCGCTAATATTTGCGACAATATATTCGACTAAAAAAAAACCACATGCGATATTCGCAGTACGCGCTGTATGTTAACAAGTTCTTCTATGAGAGAACGGCCTATATTGCACCAGAGGCCCGGTGAGCGCTAGACTCAGCGACATACAGATTAAAACGGACTAATATTGCTTGAACCAAGAATGACTCCTTTACGGACGCGCGCAGTGCCACAGGAACGCATGCGCAGTTAAAAGGTTACAGGACGGGTCTTAATATTTGTGTATGGTGGTAGGTATATCAGTTCACATAGAACACATATTTATGAAAGATTTAGTAAATTTTTAGTTTAATACGCCGATGTCCATGTAGAAATACTTATGGTAATAGGTCGAAAACTTAAAAAATATTTTTCATAAAGATATGGATGTTAGGTACCCGCGTAAATTAAAACTGTGAAAGCCAGCTGTGTGGATCCGGCAATCGCAAAGCGAAATAAAGGTTGCTAGCAGATTTCCATCAGCGAAAAGGCCGACATACCGCCAAGAACCCTTTTACAGTCTAGATTCAACAAAGTAAATATTATGTTTACGTGGAAATACGGCGACACGGTTTTTTCGTGACGCCAAATTGAGACATGCCTTCGATACACCCTTTACTAATTCCAGAATGATACTAAAAACGACAAGAGACACGAGCACCAGCCACGCCAACACGCTATAGCATTTAGCGCAGTGTTGCCAACCGACAGGAAATAAAAGCCGTGGCAAAGGAAGAGATTTTTTATTCACGGTTTAAATTTAAACACGTATTTTTGTTCCACTCAGCGGCAGTTAAAATACCTTTGTCATTTTTAGCATATTCATGAAACTGTTGACAGCTTTCCTTAAAATTAAAATATATTAACAATTCTGAATGAACAAATCCCTCCATTTTTTAAAATGCTTCTCATTTTTTTACCTTCATATTTAGCCTTTGTCGTGCATAAATGGCCAAGTATGCGTTTGGAGTTTTTAAACGAAAAAGTCGTGTTTCTATATGCGCGGCAGTACAGTAAGCTCGTGGCCGTACCTACCTTCGGTTTGAAAAGCCGTAAAAACACGGCAATTGCCGTGTCGTGGCAACACTGCTTTAGGGAGACGCGCTGACGCTACCTGCAGTGTTGCCAGAAGTCATTAAAAAAAAACTTGAGAGTGCTTGCGACTTGCGACTTAACCGCCGAAATTCGTGATAAATCGCGAGCCTGTAATGATTGCACCGGAAGTAAAAATAATAGGATTAAATAATCTTATTCTACTATCATTTATTTTAATAAAACTGAAAAAAATTTTACGATATCAAAATATTAGTAAACAAATTTACAAACTTAAACAAATATCTATCACTTTGTGCTATAAAAAACGAAATATATTTTTTTATAAATAAAAGTGTAAAACTAACACAAAACAAAGAAAAAGAAAGAAGTTATTCATCTGGAGTTTCCATCTTATTTTTATCTGAATAAAATACGTGACCACAACCTAACCTTTTAATCGAATTATTTGTGATACAAAAATCGTAGCAATTTTTGTCTCTTGACAAACTTTTGGTATATAAAATGCCTTCTATTGTTTTCACTTTAGGTTTGTTGCGTAGGTAGTTGAGTTTTTATTAAACAAATGTGAAAAAATGTTCTCTCTACTGCTGCTTTCGAGTGTGGTAAGCAAAAAATCTGAAAAACAAATCTAAAGACCCGCAAATTTTAGAGAGTCATCTGAGATTTGTACTAATGAATTTTTTTCCAAAACAACAAGGTATCGTTATCAAAATTGTTTAGTGGGATCTTGACATTCGCCATTCGTTATTCAGATTTTGGATTTCATTTGGATTATATTGGAACTATTTGAACTACGTATATTGAGAAAGTGCAATGCGAAAATAGAAACAGAGTTTCAAACCTCAATTGCAATCAAATTGCAATTTGCAAAGATCAATGTCGTGAGATTCGCTGATTGATATTTCTATAAAGGTAAAAATCGTGAGATTTGGTACTTGATTCATGGGATCGGGAGAAATAACCGAAATCTGGCAACACTGGCCCACGCAAGCAGCCCGTACGAAGCTAACCGAAGCAGACCGAGGACGGACTTCGGCTGCTGCTCCGTTCCTGAATCTAGATTTGTTCGTTGCATAGATAAAGCTGTGTTTATTTGAATTTACTGGCGGACGAACCCGTCTCATGGTTAAGAATACTATCCTTTTTTAACTACGTTATCTAAACAAGGAGAGCGCGCTGACCGACTGGAATCGGTTTGTCGTTGATGAATTCGGGAACAAGGCTATTCGTATACTGCGCATGCGTTCCTGTGGCAGAGATTTCGCCCATAGTGGAGTTAAATAGTTCTGCGCAACCTATGTATTTTATGAAATATCAGCAGTCCAAGTATGTATGTCGCTGCTCTCGAAGCAGCTCGTCTCTGGACGTGTGTGAATGGTTCTGTCTTTATTTAGTATATGTTTATATTACTCACTTCCACGTGTACAGGTATTCGTTGCTTCCACCCGCGAATTTATAGTGAAGAGAGGCCTGTAAAGCGCTTGGCCTCCTGATTTACTAGATATTTTATTTGAGAACGGAGCTACGTATTTTATGATGTTTTATTGCTGCGGCAAACGTCATTTTCTATGCGTTCTCAACGTGAAAAAAATGAAACTGTTACTAATGGGAGACCTACTTCACAAGTACTATTATACAAGTATACGGGCAAGAACCGAAAATAAGGACCTAATTAACAATGATGTTACGTTGACTTACCAGGCGTTATTTTATGAAGTGCTTGATAATAATCAAATTACAGATCGATTTAACGGTATTAATAAGATATTATTTTTGAACCTAATTTAACCAAACTTTTTTTGCCGATTTTGACGTATCATTTCTAAATCAGTTATTTAACAATTTAGTTCAAAGTTATAAAAATCTTTTCCAAAAAGACCGATGCAAAACCGAGCTTACAATTTTTTTTGCTGATAAACAGTTCCGTTCCTTATCTTTGCCAGAGATTACAGACAAAATGTACAAAAATGGTCTAAACGAGGTTTTATCAGAAATGTACAAATTGTTGTTTAATAGCCAACACTCCTGGAGCATCGGTTTCAGTTGAAAGAAATTTTTTAGCTTTAAAACTCATAAAACTTATTCGAGAAATTCGACTGCACAAGAAATGTGAAATGGTTTGGCTGTAGTGTCTATAGAAAAGGCTTAATAATTAAAATGTATTCTTCTGACTCATTTTATAACTTAGTAATAGGATCGTTTGCGATTAAGTGCAACAGAAAGATAGACTTAATCTATAAAACATAATTTTGCATTTTTCTTAGTTTGTTTTTAAGTTTGCCATTTGATTTCCGTTTTATGATATTTTACGTTTTGATGTGTGTTTTAAATAAAACTATATGCTTCATATTATAACTTTTGGCCTCACCTCTTTTACTGACCACGGATCGCCACTGCTTACTTTACTGCTGAACATAATAATAGTATATTATTTACTAACGGTAATGGCAGTAATTATTTACAAGGATCATATTTGCGACACGAGCTGCAGTCGAGTGTCATAAATCATCCGACTAAATAATAGTCATTATCGCGACTAGAATACTGTCCTTTTTCTATGACCGAAGCCTGGAAATTACGTCTAAATTTATGATTAAAATTTTTATAAATTGTGTGGGGTCAATGTGGGAACAGTGGATCATGAGATTTTCATTAAGTTCCTTAAGGAATATTTATTCTATAAAATGAATTTGCTATATATGTTCACTTAATACACGGACGTTGTAGGTATGACTCTTCTATCTAATTATAAAGAATTAGAAGAATAATAGACATACGTTGTTGTGATAATATTACTCATTATTCACTTCCCGTAATAATGAGTATTATTATCAAAAATTTCATGAAAATGATGATTGTATGCTTATATGAAATAGCTGTTTACCTAACAAGTGCGGAAAGTGATACTTTTCTGCACGGGACTGCAACTGACCGAAAGACGCGAACGTTCTTTTTGCTTATATCCAAATTAGGTTTTATTTGTATCGTAAATTTTAACATTGAATTCCTTCACCATAACGTGGATGGTTTGTAAGTTTTTGAAATGTCGGAATCGGAAGAGTATACTAGAATTATCTCTTCTTTCTTGAAATTGTTTATTTTATTTATTGCGCACCATTTACTAAATGTTTCCAATTCTTTGGCGTAACAGTTCGACGTTCACATTCTTGGCTTCTTCGAGAATGTCTACCAGTACTCCATCAATCATATTCTCTTCAGTTTCTTCCTCGATCTCCATTTTCTACTCAAAAGTTGGATAAAAGTCGAATAACCTTTGTATTTTCACTTTGACGTCTATACTGACAATCAAAAAATAGGTAAATAACACAAACTTAATTGCCTAGCAAGCATAAGTAGAAATGGATGGATATTTTTTATGTATTTCCCACCAATATTTTACTAAATTTGTTAAATTGGACCTCTTCGGTCCGGGTCCATTGACGTTAATTAGCACAAGAAGTCTAATTAAGCGGCGTGATAGGTATGTAATTGTTGATGTATTGTTTCCCGCGTCAGTGGGAAAAGTTCGACTTTCAGCACGCTCATAGAAAAAGTATTTTGCGGCAAAATGTACTTTCAAAATAAGTAAGTGTTTAACAGCCTGTTGCTCAAAACTTTTCATCAAGTAATAAAATTTAATTAATTGACGTTTAGATTCATCCTTGGCAATGACATTAACATGAGTGCTGTCACATTACAACTGTTCAATTAGTCTTCTTGATTAAATTGTTTATGCAACTGAACATTTGTCTTGCACATGTCTCGTCGAACAAATCTGAAAACAAGCATGTTGTTGGCAAACTGTGTATAAGCTTAAGTATTAAATAAAAGTGGAAATTTGTCTAAAATTGTCTATCATTCATTAAGTGTATATTGGATTTCCATCAAGTAAAGGCCGACACCATTCAAAGTTTATGAGCTTAATCAAAAGAAGATTGTGCTGATGAATGATTCATTTGTTCATGCATGCAGGACTTAAGACAAGAATTGAGGAGCCCCATTCAATAAGAGGACATGCGCTCGGCCCGGCCCGGCCGGACCCAACCCAACCCTGAATGTATGCAATCCAACGTTTGTGCGTAGCATTTTAGAAATAATTAAAAAACAATACCTTAACGTTGATTCTCAGCAAACTTCCAGTGGGAAAGTTGTTCCTTATAGTCTAAAGAACAATCGTGCGAAGGCACGAGATATTTTGACAAAAAATAAACAAATTAGAGCAGGTTTAATCCAGCGTTGCGCGCCGCGTGTACATTTCTATGCGTGCGTAGTAATGTTTGAACATTACAGAAGATAATTTGACGTTTAAAATATGGCACAATAATTGTAAAAAAGTGTTACAAGAATAAAAATTGTTTTATTAAAATTATATTATCAAATATAAATTTTTGTTAACACAAAGCATTTTATACAAAGGATTTTTTAATATGAAACAGTATAGCATTAATTTTTAAAACGTAGGAAAAGCATGCATCATAATCATTTCACTTTTTTGGGCTTACTGCCTTTAACAGCTGTGTTTTGAAAAAGGTTTTCATAAAATTTGCAACCTTCAGGACTAAGATATTTAACAAAAGTTTTCAAATCATTCAGTTTTTCGCGAGAAATTCCGACATCTTTAGCAAGCGACGATTTTTCTACATTTTCAAAAGTGGTTACTTTCTCGAGAATAATAGTCGTAGACTTTTCATTATAACTGTAAAAGACGTCAATGTAGCCATTTGCAAAATAATTAATTTTCACCACTTTTGAAATTTTAGAAAAATCGTCGTTTGCTAAAGATGTCGGAATTTCTTGCGAAAAACTGAATGATTTGAAAACTTTGGTTAAATATCTTAGTCCTGAAGGTTGCAAATTTTATGAAACCCTTTTGCAAAACACAGCTGTTAAAGGCAGTAAGCCCAAAAAAGTGAAATGATTATGATGCATGCTTTTCCTACGTTTTAAAAATTAATGCTATAATGTTTCATATTAAAAAATCCTTTGTATAAAATGCTTTGTGTTAACAAAAATTTATATTTGATAATATAATTTTAATAAAACAATTTTTATTCTTGTAACACTTTTTTACAACTATTGTACCATATTTTAAACGTCAAATTATCTTTTGTAAGTTTCAAACATTACTACGCACAGTACGCACCCATCGAAATGTACACGCGGCGCGCAACGCTGGACTAAACCTGCTCTAATTTGTTTATTTTTTGTCAAAATATCTCGTGCCTTCGCACGATTGTTAGACTATAAGGAACAACTTTCCCACTGGAAGTTTGCTGAGAATCAACGTTAAGGTATTGTTTTTTAATTGTTTCTAAAACGCTACGCACAAAGGTTGGATTGGGTCCGGCCGGGCCGGGCGCATGTCCCCTTATTGAATGGGGCTCCTCAATTATTCTGTGTTAAGGTGCAGTAAATAGCTTTGTTCACAAAGAAACATCACTGTATTTGCCGCACAATAATTTTCTGAATCCCGAATATAAAGGACATAATTTCTCTTAACATTTACTCCGCCAAAACACAATTTCTTATATGACTATTGTCGGTTTGATAATAAAACATTTTAATTAGCCGGCACAATGAATTTAATTAAGTGCTACATTCAGATACAATTGTAAAGACTTCGAAATATTTTAAATAAATTTGACGAACTTAAGCATTCATGTCAACGCCGAACAAGAGGTTTGTTTTCGTTTTCTCTGTGAACGCTCTCCTTGTTGATATAAAGGAATTACCGTTATTGTTACGACAAGATAATTTGCAATCTTGTTTTTAATTATATTATTTTTTGTTTCTTATAATTGAAATTAAAACTGCTTACACGGGATTTTTTAAGGAAAAGAAATATGCAAATACCTGCACACTGAAACATCCATTTCACATTTTTTCAAATTAAAATAGCATGGAACAAAGTGTTGCGCACACCTATTGTTACACGGACGAGATTTTAAATTCACCGATTGCTAAAACGCATTAATCACATTTTCATTAAACCATTCTTAAATTATTATGGATGGAAGTTCGCTGAAATGAACTTTGGCTTTTTTAAATTCGTCGTATTTTCATCAGATTACAAATCGATAATTCCCTGCATCAGGTAAAACAGGAAGACACTGAAGTGTCAGGGGATCCTAACCATCAGAGAAAAGTCAGGCAAAACGGAAAATTTCGGTGGTAGTCAGTGAAATCAAATATTTTTCCTAAAGTCAGGGAAAACAGCAACTTCCATTGTTTTCTTAATCTATAAATAATGTAATTAACCCATTCCGAAGTTCTCAATTCGGGTTTTTGATTTAATTAGACATAGCAATACGATCTTTGTCTACGCACGTGCAGGCTGCCAGCTTTAGTAGATATGAGATTGCCAACAATTTTAAAACTATTTTATCGAGGAAATTGCCAATACACCTTTTAGAGCCGATTTAATTTTTTAAATACCGTAAAACCGGGTGACTTGAGACAGCCTGGTGACTTGCGCCACAACTACACGTTTTTTTAAGACAAGTGGTAACACTGTAATTTAATAGAATTCGTTTGGTATATTGGTGGCGTTCAGTTGCCATTAGTTCGGTCTTCACGACGGAGCGGTTTTTAGTCCGATCAAGTAAAGGTAAGTCAAAGTTTTTCGCTAAACATCATTTTTTGTATAATGCATTTCTCAGATACTCTGCAAAATTTTATGTGCACCACCTAATGATAAAACCTTTGAATTTTTCATTGTTATTATGTCGATAGCCTTACTTAAAGCGTACCTACCTAACCCATACCAACATATTTTTACAACTTCATATTTGTCTCACCTCGACTTCTGCGACGGGTATATTGCGCTTGCAACCATAAGAAGCATTGATGTCTCAAGACACCCTACCCCCGCGGGTGACTTGAGACAACCGATAAAACAAATATAGATATTCAAGTACGCGATCGGAAAGCTTGGTACATAGAAAACCCCATTCTAAAGATCACGACTTAAAATTTAGGCCCACCTGACATTGATGTGTCTTTGAGCATGTATGCTTGGTGCGCCTTCAAAGTTGAAAATTGTCTCAAGTCACCCAGTTTTACGGTAACAAAAATGAAAAAAAAAAGTTTACCCTAATACAGCCTCGAACCCACGACCTCTTGATCAACTCGCTGAGATTCTACATCTGGACTACGCTATGCCGTTATATTTGATGCCTAGCGCTGGCGTGACAGAGATCGTATTTATAATTTTTTATGTTTAACCGCTAATTAATAATACATTAATACAATGCAAATACAATTCGCATATTAGCTACCTAATTAGTTTTTCTTTTTCCGTACCAAATGTTTTGAAAGAGTGTATTTTACGGGGCGGTTTGAGTGTATTTCCATAGTGGGAGTGACCCGATATTATTGGTGGGCCGTCGACCAATTGCGTCTCTCTTTAACTCCCTAAAGCGCGTATGTCCGTTTCTCTCTTAGTTTTAATGAATTTATATCGTCCATATAAACCTATCAGGTCAATTTAAAATACGACCCAGCCCGGATCAAGCTTGGATAATCTTGCGACGATGGCTAGGCTTGATTCGATTCTTTCTTGGGGAGTTTTCGCATGGAACTTGCACTTTTTTGAAGCAAAAGATTATTTATTGGTTTTAAAAATTAAATTATTAGGTAGATCATAAAAAATTGTAGGTGGGTCATTGACCAAATGACCTTATGGACGGACCGCGCCTGATGTAGAGAGTGGTAAACTTGCCTCAAGTTGCTGTGCAATTATGCACACTATAATAAAAATGTAGGAAAAATTAAGCTAGTTAATGTGCATTTTAACATAAAATATAGACTATTTTGATCTTTTTCCTTTGCATTATAATGTGCCTATCCAGCAATTTTTTCTTTATTTAACAGTACAGAAGTACTGCATTCAAAAATCTTATCCCCAAAAAAATTAGAAGAATGAAAATTCTTTCGAATATGTAAATGGTTTTAAATCTCATACATAGTAAATTGGAAATAAACTATCGATTTAAATAAGCAGATGCAGTTTAGGGCACATCAAGTTCGTTAAAATGCAAATAAACATCGACATGCCCTGAATAAAATTCGAGGACACTCCTGCAGGGTTTTTTCGGATATAGAGATCCCAAACGGAATTGCAGCGTTAGTAGTGCCGAAACGATCAAAGCAATCCTTGAGAGAGTCGAGATGGACGGCCGTTTCCCAATCAGTCGCGGAGCAGGTAAACGGGTCCTGAGGGAGTCCGATTGGACACGTAGCTAACTCACGTTTCCCACAGGGCTGCAGCTTTGGACCTTTTGAAGGCCGAATTCGATTCGAATACATAAATTTGCAGAGATGGCTCCACTAACATTCCGACTAACGACTTTACGCACTGCCGTTACATACATCTAAACGAGAATGGCTATTAAGGCGATGGGAATTAGATCTCACCTGGAATTCAAACGGGTTTAGATGAAGGTATATATTATGTTCTAGGTTCATCCAATGTATGATGTTACTTACATGCCAATGAAAATTTTTATTAAATTTCAAACGATCCCTTATAAATAAAGACGGTTAAAAAATATAAATGTCACAAGCGGCGCACATGGGAAAGTAGGGGAGAGTAGTGTACGAATCACATGCAAATGTGCAAATAAATTAAAAGTAGCACTAGCGAAACTAGCGTTAAAAACATATAAATAAGGATATTAACAGTGCTTACCGTTTGCAAATAAAATGTAAAAGGCTAATTAATAGATTTGGAATAAACAAGCCCTCCATAATGGCTTCGGTAAAATTCAACGACACTGCGAGAATGTACCTATGCGTATAATGGGAAAACGATCTCTCTGCACCGTACGAAGTAAGATTTACATATTTCAAATACTGGCCACTTGTTTCAAGATTTTCGCGAATTATATTTTGTAAGTTCTTCAAATCAGGGTTTTTATTTAAAACTGCACACAATTTATTATATGCCTGCCGTCCTGGAATATCATTTATACTGTTTAACGCATTCTCTAAATTTTGTATAATACTCAGTGATTCCTCGGCAGTGCCATTTGATTTTTGTAAGTCTGTGAGAGAGTTTGACAACAGGGAATACTGGCGCGAGATGACATCTAAATCGGCTTTTACTTGGAGATCTTCAAAAAGTTGTTGACTGTTGTGAACTGATTTGACTTCTTGGGGGTTAAATTTACCGAGGACAGATTTTACTTCATGGTAATATTTGCTATAATATACTACTGCTTCGAGCCATGTCCCCCACCTTGTCACTGTTGGCTGAGATGGTAGAGAAATTTTAGGACAAACAGTATGAAACATACGAATCCGTTTCGGCTATTAACTTATCCACTGCTGGGTAACATTTTCGGACTGCTTCTGCTACTTAGTAACAGGCGTGGATTAAGCATGTAATGTGAAGTAGATTTGGAACAAAATTGTTTAAGTGTCTTGCCAGCTTTTAGCATATATGCAGCTCCATCACTTGTTAGTATCAGTACCCGTCGAGGAGTTATACCGAACTTTTCCAAAACTTCCTTTATCAGATTTACTATATCTTCCGGGTTTGTTTGCTTTTACATTCTACTACATAAAAGATATGGAAGAGGAGAACCGTTCACAGTTAAAGTACGCACTAAAATGTTAGAAATAGAGCTGTTCCTAGTATTGGTCGTTTCGTCCACAGTTACCCATATTTTTTTTATTTTTTAGCTCTGATTGTATGATCACTTTAACCGACCTTTTTACGTCTGGTAACCGATATCGTAGTTGCTTTCTGGTTGGTAGTTTCCACTTAGTACATAAGTTTTCCAGAATAATTTAAAATGTGCATTTTCAGCTATGGGTCTGGCGCTTCTTCTAGTTTCCTTGTGTTTTTTACTCTGCACATGTTTTTGACAAGCTAATTTTCTTGAATACACAAGAAACACTTGACAATATTTGCAAAAAACTTTACTTCCCGTATAAGTTAAACCAGGGCAGCGACTAAGATATTTATTTACTATTGTAACAAAGGGCAACCCTTTTTGCGACATTTTCACCGCCACGGTTATACTGAGCAACACACAGTTCCCCTACACAAATCCTGCCTGCTTTCTGCGATTGTAAAATTCAATGCAAGGAAAAATCGTGTATCTATCCCTTTTATTCTTTTGACAAATATAAATCAAAGATGCAAGATGCTTTGTTCTTGCAGATCAGGAAGTCAAGCACCGTACAAGGTCAATTCTAGCGCCGGATGAATCTAAATACTTGACAACTTTTAATAATAAATCCCAGCATTCTAGTTGCTTCAGCCGGTATTATCGAAATAGAAACGGAAAGACCGTTTACTATCCAAAAGGACACCAAAGTCCTCAATCTGATCAACCCTTCGAGAACAACCCCAATCGAGACTTGGACGCTCGTATTAGCACTCATATAATTTGGTAACCTTCCATCCGCATTATTTGTCATAAACACACTTTTAAAAAACTTTTCAAATAAGTCACTAACATCTTGTCCGTTTGTAGCAACTGACTCCGCAAAGTAAAGAACCCCAGAGATTGCAACGTTTGTTCGTTTTTTATTAGATATGTAATTCTAGAACTTTTTACTATTGTTACGAATTTCTAACTTTACATTGCTAATATACGAATAAAAATCATTTTTTATTAACTGCTTGGATCTTCGCCTTAATGCGGGAAGGGAAATGTAATCTATTGACACGGGATTTAAAGGATTGGAGGTTGAGAGGAGAAGGGAAAACATCTACAGGTATTCCGTTCCATAATCTGGTGACCCTGGATATAAATGAGCGAGAGAAGTGGGATTGTCTAGGCTTTTGTATAGCTGGACAGTAAAGGGATGCACACGCAACGTGCCTCTTGTTGTTCTGTTAGGAACAATCAAGGGAGGAATTATAGCAGCTAGTTGTTCAGAGCAGAACCCGTGGAAGTACCGGTAGAAAAGGGATGACTCCCAACAGGCCGGGGATGAGCGAGAGAAGGGAGTTTTCTTGTGAGGACTGAGTTATCGATGAGTCGAATGGCTGTCTTTTGGATAGAATCAAGGATGCTAAGGGTCGAAGGTGATGACGCTCCCCAGATATGGGAACAATACTCTAGGTTAGGTGTTATTTGGAAAACATAGGGAGTGTGTAAGTTAAAGGTGGAGAAGTATTTTCTGACTCGAAAGAGAAAACCACGCTTTTTAGCTGCTGATGTGGGTATTGAAGTAATGTGTTTATGCCAGCTCAGACCATGTCCGAAAGCGATGCCAACAAGATCGAACGTTTCATTGTTCTGTAGGGCTTGGTTATGTATGTGGGTAGGGTAACTGTTTCCGGATTTTTTGCTTGACAGGGAGCAAGACTGAATTTTGGAGGGGTTGAACTGAACAAAGTTCTTGGCATCCCAGTCTAGGATTATCTGAAGATCTTGGGAAAGGGATAGGTGCATAGATCTGCGTCTCTTAATTATCCAGCTCTTGATTCCAGAATTGGCTGGAAAAATAAATGTTGTAGTAAAGAGAACTATCGTCAGCGTAACTGTGGATAGGATTTTTAGTTGAAGAAAGCAGGTCATAAACGTGAAGAAGAAATAGGGTTGGTGCCAGGACTGAACCTTGAAGTACACCAGCATTGATAGGATCCACAGGTATATAGTTTGGGAGGAAGACCATAAGGAAGGTAGTTTGTTGAGGAGTGCAGCATACTTTGTCAAAAGCCTTGGAGATGTCAAGGGCTACAATGGTGACAAAGGTAAGGAGATCAGCTGTGGATCTTTAGTGACGAAATTCATACCGTCTGTCATGAATGTGTTTGTGATTTCGTACATATTTTAACCAGCCAATTAAATCCAACGAAAGCTAATATATTATTATTATTATTAGTATATATTATAATTCTCAATTTGTTGTAACAGGCGCCTACTCGATTAATATGCGTTGACTTAAATCCCAAAGACCATGAAAGATATTCATATAAAGAAACAATTTATTCAGTTATCTGGTATATAATTGATTTAAATATCAAAATGGGCGGCCTACTATGGGGAACCCTGTATAAAGAATCCACTTTATTGAATAATGGCAACACTGTTGAATCGCGGAAAAGCCGAGCGAATTCGGTAGAGCATAGAGCGCCGCAACTATTTGTCTGTCTCGGCAGAGAAGTAATGCACGCCGAGTCCCCAGAGACAGATACGGCCGAAATATATGGTTATTGGGTATCTATCGACCTCCGCATATACATGTATCGTAATGCTTCGTCTACACTGCAAATCATTCGACATCATGCTCCTTAAATGCGTATTTACTACGAAAATGATTGCGAACGATACGTTCCTCGTATTTTCTATTTTCGTGGTTTCCGGTGCGGAATGTAACGGACGTGACAAAGCCCTTTGCTACGGGGGATATATATTTTTCGAAAAACAAGTGTTAATAAGTTGCTTCAAGTCTAGTTGTCTAAGTCTAAGTCAAAAAAGAAATGACTATAACTTTTTTAGTCACTGTTAGTACGTGTGTTCTAAGTTAGGAGTTTCTAACAACAAGGATGACCTGAAGTCAATGGAATACCTTTATTAGGGCGAGTTAGAAATAATGCTGGACTGCATTCAGTAAAATCGCACTGGTGTAATTATTACACCGTGTGCTAACCGAATAGTGGAGATCGGTGCATTACTCGGTTGTTGGCAAAAATCGAACGACTCGTGTGATTCAAAAAAAAACTGCTATCTTACCAAACCCAAACAAGCCCAGTTAGCGGACCAGTATTTTTAATATTTAATAATACCTATCACAAGAAGAACTAATCAGAATAGTAGAAAATTTTATCGATATGTATGTACTTACCTATGAAATACTAATTTTATTCTTGGACATTCCCGAAAATTGTGAAAACAAAAAAGCTGGCATATTGGTTATGGTGACGGAGTTTAGTATACTTTATATGATATGTGAGTCGCGAGGGATATTTAATCCTATCTCGACTAAAGTAATTTGGGTGATGCTTGAACGTCGCTCCAAAGCTTTATCAAACGGTATACCACAGTGCCGCCAGGGGCGGACTCATATAGCGGGGTGGGGGGGGGGGGGTGGGCACGTATACTTAACAAATTATACTTGCGTTCTGATAAATCTAGATCCCAATAAAGGGCAAGTGTTTGCTGCAGATGTAACTCTTTCTTCACCACTAATTATTGAGTAGACGTTGATGGACCAGCGATATCAGCAGCAAAACTTAGTTCCTCGCTACTAAAAGTTTTTACCAACGTTTCTACCATGGATTTATTAAGAAAGGATTCGATGTCCGTATACTGTGAGCGTATCGAACGTGAAGCCTGTTTATTTGTTGTTTGTTATGAAAACATTTCCCCTAGAGGTAGAGTTTACGAACTTTAAGGAAATACGTAATTGAATCAAGAATGGTAGTAGAAAGAGATAAAATAGCATTGGAATGTTGGAGCTCAGAAGTGTTGCTGTCTCTGCTGGTCGCTTAAGAAAGACGTCTGAACCCTCGGTTACACATAGGTCTTTGTCTAATGAACTAGAAAAGAAAAAGTGCTACTTATAGATTTATATATGACTCGGAGCGACTTTAAATAAACCTTTATAAATAATATAACCTATAAATAATAAAACCTTTTTAACTTAAATTTATTATTATTTAGCAGAAAAATAAAATATTTTAGGGCTTTTATTACTTTTAGTAAATCTTATGATGCTTCTAACGTATTTTTTGTACAAAAATACAAGGTAAAATAAGATGTGGCTAATGTTTACAAATTGTGTTTAGAGTGTCGCTTAGAATGGTTTGTTTTGGCTTCAAAGAATGTTAAATCATCCCATATCCATTCTTACTAAATCCATGATTTCTACTTTACATTTCTTCGTTTCTTCGAAACACTCCGCGAACTTTTTTACATGACGACCACGTCCCTTTATTGGAGTAGTCGAACTGGTGATTGCAGAAGCCGTTAACTCTTCAGAAACACAAATTTTGAGGCCAGAAAACCACCTTCTCTTAAAGAAAAACATTTATGTGTCAAAATAGCCATCCTTTCATAATAAAAGTGATTCAAGGAAATATTAGAATGGCAGACTTTTTGTTTGTGTTTTTCTTATTTCAAAAAAAATCTTTGCTGACTTTTACCATTTTAGATACTCGCAAGTTCTAATTACACGAGGAATGACTCGCACTTGCCTTTTATTTTACCTGATTGATAATCTAAACCACTACTTTTTGTATAATACCGCATTCTTGTCGAGAGATAGCCTCCAAAGGTATTATCTCAATATCCAATTAAATTTTCCGGCCGCTTGGGGATAACGAACATTGGCCGCTAATCCCAGGTGGTCGACGTAAATAATGACGTACAAAACGATACGTGTCCAAAATAAGCACTCCGCCACCAAAAAGCAAAAATTTTAGCGGTGAGGATACACAGAGAAACTAAATTATTATTCTGGAATAGTATTGTTTTTTTTTGGAGAAGATATAGGTACTTGAATTAAAAATAGAAAGTTTTCTAATGATTGGCTATCGGTACCATCCGATGTTGCTGTAAGCGCCAGCCTTATAGGAATTATTTTTAGTAAGGCTTCTAACAGTGTTAATCACGGTGAACTTGGAGTAAGTTTAACCCAAAGGTGCTATTACTTCGGAGTTTTCTTGAGATATCGTTTCTGTGGTGAGCTCCAAGTAATTTGGTAACAGAATGAAAAATCGTTGGAGGGTTATTAAAATAAAATGGATTTTTCGAAATTTTTTTGAGGTTACCTGCTTTTATTTCATGGGAAATGGTTATTCGTCGATTTTTTGGGACTAAACCAGCTCGGTGCTCTAAATGATATTTTAGTGTTATATATATATATATATATATATATATATATATATATATATATATATATATATATATATATATATATAAATATTTAAACACTTACCAAATTTGAAAAAAAAAACTGTAAAACTCTTTTTTTGTCCGTTTTTAGGACATATCTTTTAAAAGGGACATGGTAGGGCACAATGAACCGACTTATCTTGAAGCTTATGCAATTACCTTTGAAACGAGTACAATTTAATACTTCTAGATACAAGCAGGCTATAAGTCCTAGAACAATTAAAAAACAAGCGAGAATATTAATGCATGGTCAGAAATTGAAGTATAATATGTTTATCTATTATATTTTGTATGTGTCTACATCCCTAATTCTCGTGAAGATGCTTCAGTATCGTGTAAATTTAAAAAATTATGTTTCTACCTATAAATACATCCAATGATACTGCTCGCGCTTGTCCGGTCGCTTCGTGACCAGCACGCAGGGGATGAATAAAACTTTAATTTTCTTGATAATGATTCAATAAGGGCTAATTTTTAATGTTTTTTTGTATTATCCTTGTATTTTTCTTGAAGATTTATTTATATTATTCTTGATTTCGAGTGTTGTCCGGTTGCACAAACAATTTAATCACGAATTAAACTAATTAGACACTGTGACAGCACTCATGTTAACGTCATTGCCAAAGATGGCTTTAAACGTCTTGTTTTGTTTGCAAATTTTGTACAACCCGCTGCACAGTGGACCATTTGACTACTTTAGACGCAAATAATTATGAAACTTTGTATAACTATTCAAATCAATTAAATTACGCATAATTATGGTCAAATTAGGTATATTTAGGGTTATGTGCACTTAAAACATAATATTTTTGCTCTGACGTCATCAAACGTAGGTATCCATAGTTACGTGCATAATGCGTAATGGACATTATGTTAGGGGTTAGACATTGTGTAACAATGGCATTTTTGGAGAGAAGACCGACAGTCATTTGTGGGTAAGAATCGAGATAAAACATTCTCGAGAATTTATTTTTCGGAAATACTCTCCGAGAAAAATGAGAATTTATCGGCAATTTTGGAGAGTTTATTTTATATATTGGAGAATTTTGTTTTGACTGCATACATTGAAAAAAAAATATATATTTTACCAAAAGTAGTTTCCACAATAATTTTAAACAAGTTATTTAAAACAACACAGAAACGAAATACAGATAAAGATGCTCCAAGCTCCATCTACGATACAATAGCGGAATTAAAATAAATTTCCGTCAATTCTAGGAGAATATTCTCCAGAAGAATTTTCCCGAGAGAACTTTCTCGTTCTCGAAAATATTTTCAGTAGTTTTCCAGTAATTTATATTTTTCCAAAATCATAACTTCTCGAGAATTTATGGTCTGAAATATTCTCGGTAATTTACCGTTCTCCAGAAATATTCGCTTGAGAACATTCTCAGGGCACATCTGTAGGTAAGAATAACGGAATAAGTTTACGTAAAGAACACAATTCTTATAATTATAGCAACTATACAGTTCGCGTCTAAAGTATAACCTCCCCCCTAACCTGTTATAATTTGAACCATTCAAGATAATTAAAACTCGGTTTACCTCAAGGGTTGTATAATTACTATCTTTCTTGATGCAAATTGCATCGTTGTCAAAGTCAAGATGGAGTCGGGATCCCATTTTTGCTTTTTTTTTTTAAATGGAACACTCTGTATATTAAAGTATTTTTGAATTCTGTCCATAATTCTTAGTATGTATTATAATACACGCTATATGTCTGAACTCAATGGTTTGATAAATACCTACAAAAACCCAGAAATACCAATAAACACCTGTTCCCTAAAATGACAAAAAAAAATATTATGCAAAGTCGTGCGAAATCAACCAACTTTGGTTTCTAGAAGTAGATACCTCAACTTATTTATTAGGCTATAAATGATTGAGATATAAAGATACACTCATGTTTAGATTGTCTTAAGTATTTTCACAATTTATAATTAAAACAAAAAAGCAAAAGCTAATTCTATTTTTTTGTTGTGAACGAAATATTAACGTTACATCTTACGATACAATATATTTACTTAGTATATACCTTCTTCTTTAGCCATTTTTGTACTTACGTTGTAATATTTTAAAGAAATAAACTGGGGCGCGCGGCGCTGTGCACTTGACCTAATGCGAAGGTATTAACAAATGTACATAGGAGGTAGGCGATTAGTAAATGTATTTTTGGGGTCAATGGTTATTTGTTATCAGTCGGAAATAGAAGAATTGGTAAAATATTAACTTGACTTTTTTGC
This sequence comes from Philopedon plagiatum, assembly GCA_963971165.1. Lineage (NCBI taxonomy): Eukaryota > Metazoa > Arthropoda > Insecta > Coleoptera > Curculionidae > Philopedon > Philopedon plagiatum. Next base: position 140,285,758 of record OZ020189.1, on the reverse strand, counting down.
GTCTAATGTAGCCAAATGATCCACTGTGCGCTGTTAGTGACAGAAATATTTTTTCTCCACAACCATTAAAGAATGTAGAAATTCCGAAATCATTTTTAATAATAGAACATATACATTCTTACTCTTGAGTTAGAATATTTATTCTGAAACACTTACTTCTTATGTGTTTCGCATGTATTTTCATTCCATAACAAGGTACGGTATGAATATTCTGTAATCGAACCAAACGACATAGATTGCCGTGGATTTCAAAATTGTCAGTGGCAGATGCAAATGGTGGCGGCATCATAATTTTTGTCAGAAAAGCTTCAATTCAAATGAAATAATGAGTGAAAAATCGAATGAATCAGATATTTAATTGTTTTTGATTCATACTTTCTGGTCGTGGAGAAAATGTAGTCTGTTACTCAGAATGAAAAAACTCAATACTCGTGGTTCCTCACGCTCGCTAGCGCTCGCGTTCGGAATTTTCCACTCGTATCGAGTTTTTTCATTCTAACCTTGTTACAGAATATACTATTCTCCACAACCATTTAAGAATGTAGAAATTCCGAAATCATTTTTAATAATAGAACATATACATTCTTACTCTTGAGTTAGAATATTTATTCTGAAACATTTACTTCTTATGTGTTTCGCATGTATTTTCATTCCATAACAAGGTACGGTATGAATATTCTGTAATCGAACCAAACGACATAGATAGCCGTGGATTTCAAAATTGTCAGTGACAGATGCAAATGGTGGCGGTGTCATAATTTTTGTCAGCAAAAGCTTCAATTTAAATGAAATAATGAGTGAAAAATCGAATGAATCAGATATAGAATGTGACAGTACTCCACCTGAAATAACAAATTAATGGTTGTGGAGAAAATATAGTCTGTTACTCAGTTAGAATGAAAAAACTCAATACTCGTGGTTCCTCACGCTCGCTAGCGCTCGCGTTCGGAATTTTCCACTCGTATCGAGTTTTTTCATTCTAACCTTGTTACAGAATATACTATTCTGCAGTTGTTTACCTTTAGCATTAAATAATCTTTGTCATCACTATCAGCTTCGCTCATAAAACGGGTTATTTGCTCTTTTGTTAAAATTTGTGACTTCTTAGGGAGATATCCAACTGATTTTTTCTTCAAATTTGGAATATGTTTATTAAATTTTCTTATATCTACATAATAATATATTCTCTTTAACATTCATTGTAGTTTTTAACATCGAATATATGAACCACAGTATAGAAAGCTTCACTTCTTTTGATATTTCTTCGAAATACGCCAAAAAAATACCATTTTCACTAATTTTACAGACTTTTTTTATCACACCATTTTTTAAACTGCCTATTATATGCTGTTTTATACTGTTGTTTACATTTTACGGGTATTAGGTATGAAACTGTTGCTGTTCCTAATATTTCCGGGCGAGTAGCACTAAAATCTTCGTCACTACTTATTTCCATTATTTTGTAGGAAAAAGAACTTTTAGGAGCGCAATAAAGAAATGACAACTAAAATTGATTGTCAAAAAATTTAATTATACCCATAGTAACTGAATCTACACTCACTTGTATTTTCATGCTGATATGAAATTTTAAATTTAAATAATTTAGTCTTTTATGGTTTTATGAAAAGAGTTATAGAAAAAATATTGTGTGAAACTCGCGAAATACCTTTGGTGCTCTCGAATGATTTTGTGATTGAGTGATTGATTGATGAAAAATTGTCATTCTCGAACACCAAAGTACTATTTCGTGCGCAAGTAACACAAATAACTATTTTAACTAATTTTAACTATAATAACATCTTAACAGTCTTTTGGTAATGTCAGAAATACCTATTATCAATCCAAATTCAAAATGCATCTTCCCTAAGTAACAGCGATTGCGTCATTTCCTGTCAAGTGCATTGCCTTTGGTTGTACGGAATTATCGCCTAGAATATCAGAAATCGCCTATCACTTAGAAACTTTGATACTTGCGTTACTTTTAAATTCTATTAGATGGAAGTTTGGTCTGAATTTTTTTTTCGATTGATATATTCGTTTAAAATACTTATTATTATGCTCTTTTATTAATTTAAAATTACCCGAATAACTATTTATATTTCATTATTACGCATTATTGCATATTTCCAAAAACGACCCTATCTTTTGTCAACATGTTTCTTGCCTGTTGGACTGAATTTTAGATATAAAAACGAGCCATTATTGCAAATCCAAAATTGGATTGTCAAGAATGTCCGGCTAAATTCCATTTCTAGAGAAAAACGAAAAATATCGATAATGATTCGAGATGTTGAATTTGTCTTAACTGAATTTTTAAAGAAAATTGCTGTTTTAAAGATACTGGAATATTATTTCAGAAATTTTAATTCTATTTTCTACCATTTTTTTTTCTGTGTAGGTATAGCTCGACTTGACCGTGATGAAATTGAAGGGAAAATATGTATCTATTTAGCCCGGCTTCATCCTGAAAAACTAACACAATAACAGCAAAATTGCAGGGCCTGCTGGAATTATACAGCGAGCGAGGTCGTGTCCAGCTAATGGCGGATTCGTATCAACTTTGGTATTATCGTAAAAATATACAAGCTTCGTTAAAACAACAATGGCGACGGACGTGATAAATTGCGGCCGGTCCCGGGTAGCGTACGTTTTAGGAAAATTATGTGTTCGTTATGAACCGGCGCGGCGGGTAACCAGAAAAAAAAAATGAGCGAGCCGATATAACTGCGCAATTAAATTTTAACATGAAGAATATATCCACCAATGGTGTTTCGCGCAATAAAAAGAATGTTCGATTTTTTGTAACCCCAAATACAGAAAGCTAAAAAGTGAGGAAACGTGGGAAAATTGCACTTCGAACCGGGGTTGCTCAGTTAGACTGTCGAAAGTCCGATCCATTTTCAAGTATGAAAAATATTTCTTTACCCGGTTTCAAAGGGTACAAAATATTTTAACTTAGTCACTAATATAAACGGGATCATTTGAATTAAAAGTAATCAATAATTCATTTTTTACATAATCGGTATCTTCCAATGATGAAAATCATAATTCAAATTATAATCGAAAACTTCGAGTACCTTTCACTGGATTGAATTAAGTAGATAAATAATAAACATTGTTTGTAATCGGTCATTCAATTTTGCATTTTCGAGTGGTTTTTGGTGAGTTTTCTACTTGGTTCATGCGTATTGTGATTTTTTTTTTAAATTGTGGCAAATGTTTGCTTGTCCCTCTAGAGAGCCAGGCGTGCCACTATGTGGCACTAGACAATAAAGATATGCGACAAGACTACTTCCAGCAGGACGGCTCACCAATTTACGCAACTCTTGATAATTTGAATTTTTTGGAAGAATTTTTCGAATACCGAATCATTAGTCGCAATATGCCCGTTAGGTGGCCACTACGGTCCTGCGATCTCACGCCGTGCTCCTTTTTTATGGCTACACATTAAAAACTCGGTTTATAAAACCCCTTGTGAAAATTTAGAAGATCTACGGGCCAGAGTTACAAATAAATTTCAGGAGATTAACAATTCCCGCCAAGTGCTCACCAATGTTTTTGATGCTGTAAAAAGACTAATAAGAACATGTTTAGAAGTAGAAGGTGGACACGTCTCTCATTTGGTTTATATTTATAATTTTTAGGTTCCTTGTTGTATATGTTTTTTTTAATTCTGTATTATGCAGTGACAATGACAGTAATGTAATTTTCTTTAAAATAAAAACTTCACCTGTACCTGTACCTTTTACCTATGTTACCTTTCAAGAGTAGTAATTCAAGACATGCGTGATTTTACGTTATATTCTCAGCCAAAAATTATGTCAATTACTATATTTTACTCTACAAAAATAATAATCTTCGCAACGGAAATTTATTATAAGGATCACCAAGAAAAACTTTTGATTTTATGAATCATAAAACTAAAGAGAACATTTTTACACCGTCAGAGGCGCACCGGTCATTTGAAGATGTATTCTTTTATTCAGGCCGTTACGCGATCGAGATAATACATCTGAGGGCAATTTCTTTAATATTTGAAAGCCCACGATCAATATCCTGCTACCGATAGGTTTGTTTCTGGCCTCTTAGGGAGCAGCGATTTTATTTCATATCAAGAGGAGGATCTATTCAATACTTGTATCTGTATTAAATCGCTTGTTTTTGTAGTATGGCTATTTAACTTTTACGAGCAGATTCTCGAACGCTAGACCGGTCTAATTTGGAAACCAACAGTTTTAAATAAGTGTAAGAATGAGACAACTAAGTTTTATACTATGAATTTGTCTCTAGGTTTTTCTTGCAAATTTATAAAGAAAAGGACAATTGTAGTACCTACGTACTTTCCACAGTAATAGCACTAGAAGTTATTCTAACAACGCGTTCCAAGCTTAAAATCAATTGGAAACCAAGCAAATCGCTGAAATATTAAGGTGCGTTTCCTATGGGGCGGCTGACGCGCGCGGCTGCCGCTCAGCGGCCGGCTGACGCCAGTAATCCATTGACGTTGAAGCTTGCGTCTGACGCTCGAAAAGAAACGGATACATTAAATTGTCACATGAGCAGTAGAGATGAGCGATATCGTGATTTTTTAATATCTATGATAGCTGATATCGTTACTTTTTGATATCAGTGATTTAAAAGCGTGACGTGATCACGACTTTCCAGTAGGCAATTTGCTTCTACAAAATATCGTGAATTGCGATATATCATATCACTTACTACTTTTACCAATTAGCTATCTGCACCTGTGCTCAGTGCTGTGTATGTCATGTTCGGAAATAAAACGACAATATATCAAATTTATAATCAAATTAACTTATTAAATTTATAAAAACAACAAAGTGGGTAGTAAATTCGCTGGTACACAAACAAAACAAACCAAACAAATACATCGGTTTGTTCAAACTAAAATAAACATTATTGCCCAATATCTAAGCTGGTAGCGTTTTCCTAAAAAAATAAATGGGTACCTATTCGATAATGTATTCTTTAGAAAAAAAAAAAAGAAAATGCAAAAACATATTTTTGATCGCTTAAAATAAGTTTAAGTACTTAATTCTGATATAACAAACTTACCAAATTACGATCGTCCAATGCAAGCGAAATTGTAGGGTGCTTATAATTTAAATGTTTTTTAAGATTCGAGGTGCTCGTTTTAAAAGACAGTTTTGCTTGACATATATTTCATTTTCCAATACTATTTTTTTCATTATCAATTTCAAAAAAATTCCATAAATATCATCTCTTTCTTTTTTAAATAATACTAGACATTGTGTAACAGCAGCCAAAAAACGAAATTAAAAAAATATATGCTCCAGTCTCCAACCCCAATTCTTTTATTCTATATCTAATCCACAAATTGATATACAATATTAACATCAAGCAGACTAAGTAATCATAATCAACCAGTGATCACTGACACCACTGATATCACATTTCACGAATAACGAATATCAAATACTAAAAATAAATTCCCGTGACTCCGTGACATGTGAGTCGCGATATGCGTTTCAAAAGAAACGTGAAACGGACGTAAGGCACGATATCCCTTGCAGCCCATATGTTCTTCAAAAGTGACATACGAAAATCGACCTAATAACCTAATGCCGATGATACATGTTAATGGATAAATATCACTTTTCAAGTCACGCTTTTACCCGGACTCTGGTAGCAACTGTTACTTGTGATTTTTAGATATCAGTTAAAAAATATCAGATCGTGAAATATCGCTCTTCTCTAATGAGCAGTACTAGGCGTCAGACGCTGTGCGGCAGCCGCGAGCGTCAGCCGCTCCATAGGAAACGCACCTTTAGAATAACTCAGAAGTTTTTTATGACGACTTATTAACAATGACAGTACAGAACTTATTAAAACCTAACTGAACAACTAGAAGATCTTAATTTAAACTGGTACTAAATATTAAACCTTTTTAGTAAATCTGAACGTACTGAGCTGTCTTATTCTTGTACTGGTCAGATTGACACTTGGTTGCTTAATTAGACGGGTCGAGGGTTGGACATTCTGGCCGTTAGCAACCTAGCAAATCGCAATAATTATTAGAATAACTTATAGGTTTTAATAACGACTCAATGAGAATGACAGGACACAAACATGTCAAAAGCTAACTGACCGACTGATCGACAGAAAATATACTTTATTGTCTGACAAGGATCTTTGACACAGTATCCTAATATATTATACTAAATTAAACTAACACATAAGTGTGTACTTTCTTAAAAATATAACAGTAAAAAGAAATAGTTAACAGGCATTTAAAACACCAAAAATTTCTATTCTATAAAAATGTCAATAAAATTAGGCAATCTAACAATATACCTGTTTAATACAATAAAATAGGATTTCGATTGATATAAAATAACATTTAAAAAGTGTATATAAACTATCACAATATGAAATATTTTACCAATAAATAACACGAACATATATAAAACAACCGTTTAGCAGTGATTTCAGAATAAAACTTTTGCTGATCATAATAGGATCGTCACATTAAAAAACTTTTTAAGCTTTCTTAAATTTATTATTACATTTTATGTTCCTTATATATCACGGAACATGATTACGAGTACATAATTTTTTACTTCCGTAAATTAATGAATTCTCAGTTAAAGATGAGGAGGGTGCAGGAAGCGGGACATCACCAGCCTAACGGGTCACGCAACCGTTTTATTTTTTTCTTATTTGGGACAGCCCCTGTAAACTTCAAGCATAAGCACTAACTTCGTAACGCAAAGTCGAGGAAAAAGGGAAATTTAATCTATTGGCACAAGATTTAAAGAATTGGAGATTGGGAGGGGAAGGGAAAACATCGGCAGGCAGTTTATTCCTCAACCTGGAGACCCTAGGTAGGGTTGAGCGATAGAAGTGGGATGTGTTAGGTTTTGGTAGTTGGATAGTAAAGGGATGCATACGTAACACGCCTCTTATTGTTCTGCTAAGAACAGTCAAGGAGTGAATGATAGCGGCTAGGTCTTCCGAGCAAAGTCCGTGGAAATATCGATAGAAGAAGGGCAGATCCCTAATAGGGCGGCGATGAGCGAGAAAAGCAGTTTTCTTGTGAGAATTTGGTTATTGATGAGTGGAATGACTTTCTGTTGGATAGAATCAACGATATTAAGTGATGCCACTCCCCAGATGTGGGAACAGGACTCTAGATTAAGTCTTATTTGGGAAATATAGCTGGTGTGTAAGTTGGAAGGGGAAAAGTATTTCCTGGCTCGAAAGAGAAAACAAAGCTTTTTAGCTGCTGATATAGCTATTGAAGTAATGTGTTTGTGCCAGCTTAGATAATATTCGCAAGCGGTGCCACGTTTCTTTGTTCTGTATTGCTGGATGGGATAAGTGCAGTGCTGCCAGATCTGAAATGACAAAGGCAATGACAAGATTCGACGTATAGAAAACGGTAGATTTAGGATTGACAACGGTAAACGTCATCTGACCGGTACGTTTCTATAAAGATCCCTAACAGCATTTTCAGTTGGTTCAATAATTAGTGCGCCAATCTCTATTTTTCTTTTCTCATCCATAACGTTAAAAAAGGATACAAATACATTTGAGGCGCACTAATTGTACCATGTGTTATTGTAGGAGTTTCGCTATTTGGTTAAAGGAAAAAAATAATACAGATTATCAAAATTTAACATATTGTAAACTAAAGTAAATTAAAATTACTAACAAATCTAAACTAACCAAAAGTCTTAAAACGTAGAAGCAGTCACAAAATTCACAAACCACACAAAACTCGTAGTCGCAGGGCTATACTATACCAACTAGGAGCTGGGAATACGCGAAATCCGAAGTTAGTGATGTCTGCATAGAGATGGAGCACCGAATCGTTATTCATAGATCGATCGATTGCTGAGTGATTAATGTTTTTTTTTACTTTACTTTTATAAGGTACTAAATTCTAGTAGCTATCTCGGTTTTCAATTTTACGATAGAATTACGTGTCTCTGCGGTAGAACGGTAGATAGACTGCCAAAACGGTAGGTCTGGCAGCACTGGATAAGTGTTGCCGGATTTTTTGCGTGACACTGAGCTAGACTGGGTTTTGGAGGCGTTGAACTGAACAAACTTTCTGCCCCCCCCCCCCGTTTAAGATTAATTGAAGATCTTGGGAAAGGGATAGGTGCATAGATATGCGTCTATTATCCAGCTTCTGATTGGCGTCTTGTCTTGAAAAATGGACGTTTGAGAAAGAGTACTATAATATCGTCACCGTAACTGTACATGAGAATGGTAGTTGAAAATAGCATTAATTTGAAGAAGAACTAGGTTTGGTGCCAGGACTAAACCTTGGGGTACGCCAGCATTGATAAGATGGAAGTTAGATGAGTGACCGTCCACCATGACAGATATGCGCCGATTGGAGAGAAAGCTACCGATCCAGGTACATAGTTTGGGAGGAAGACCGTTAGAAGGTAGTTTGGTTGAGGAGTGTGGCATTTGAGTTAGGTACAGAATCTTTAAAGTATTTATGAGTAAGCCTCGATTATAAAAAGGACAGTCAATTTGACAAACAGCGGCCTACACGAATCTCTTAAATCAGCAAAACAAAGTTATCCAACTGCTTTTTTTTTCAGAATCAATACAGCATTTAAGAGATACTTAGAAGTTAAACCCCGAATTGAAAACCACAAATATATTATAAAAAATTAATTTAGTTAAAACTTTCTTTAGCCCTAAAATAGTTACAGGTATTTCGCCGGTAACGCGGGTTAACGAAACTTTAACATCCACATCCACATGTTTAGAATAAGCACTAGTATACACTTCTAAAGTTTGAGTTACAAAGTTAAGTAAACTCGCTTGAAAATAACAAAAAGTCGCTATCGCTTACTTTGTTATTTAGAACTTTTTGCTAAAGATCCGTTATAAAACATAAAACGAATGTTTTCCCCTGTTCAAACGTTCCACGATAAAATCTAGGGTTTCCTATAAGCAAACCCCTAATAACTTACAAAGTTGGGCTAAAGTAGAAAGTCTGCACACAACTTTTTGGTAATTTATAAACAGTAACTTAAACCGAAATTCCTAGGGTTGGATCAACGAGGCAAAATATTTTGCAAAGGCACGTAGTGAGTCTAAAGTACGTCAGACGGTATTGTTATTCACGAGCTTCCCCGGATATAAAATTCTGACATTTCTGGTTTTTCGAAGAACACGTAAAGACATAAGTTGAAGGAGAAGGCGCTAGAAAACGCTGTCTGGCGTATAATGAATTAATAAGGCTTCCTTTTTAACAGGTTTATAACTACATAACTACGACGTAGTTTATGTGATATAAGGTTTGTTCGAAGTTCTGAAAATCGGATTGTTCCAAACTTATTCTAGGACTACGCAGAACCTTGTAACGTTAGATTCCATAAAAAGAAATCGCATGGGGTAAGGTCGCATGTTCGAGGTAGTCGTAGAAAGAATGGTTTGTTTTAGTCTGTTCATCAAACTAACTTCCATGGACATGTATCGAATTTTTTTAAATGGAAACCTGTTCCTTTTTTACTTTATAGAACTGCTCACTGAATTTCCTTTCTAATGGTACATCACGTGTCGATAATTGTGGTTAAAATAAAAGTTATAATTAAAACACATTACTTGTAACCCCTAATTTATTTTGAATTTCATCACAATGAACTTCTAAGCCATGAAGATTAAGTCTGGCATTATCATTTTTGTTTTAAAGATAAAAGTAAAAAGGTAAAGTTTATTCACAAGGATTTAACAAATTTAATTTGTTACCCAACCCAACCGTTGCGATGATATTGAAAATTAAATCAGGGGATGCCGGTACACATTTTATTCTACGAGCGTGCGGAAAGTAACTACTTTCCGCATTTATTTGCGTGCTGAAATTTGCACTTTTCCGCACTGGTGCTGAATATATTTTCAGCTCTGACGAGGGAAACAATACATCAATAATCACATACCTATACCGTCACTTAATTAGACTTCGTGTGCTAATTAACGTCACTGGATCCGGACCGAAGAGGTCCAATTTAACATACATTAGTAAAACATTGATGAGAAATGCTAAAAAAAAAATTGCAATTAAGTTTGTGTTATTTACCTATTTGTTGATTGTCAGTATGCACGTCAAAGTGAAAACACAAAGGTTATTCGACTTTTATTCAAATTTTGGGTAAAAGATGGAGCTCGAGGAAGAAATTGAATGAGTGATGAAGTACCGGAAGACATTCTCGAAGAAGCCAAGAATGTGAGCGTCGAACTGTTATCAGAAAAATCGAAATTTTTCTCTTCTTGCATACCCGCAATGGTTCTTAAAAGTGCGCTCCAGAACTTGCACCCATCTTAACTCGTCCTTTCCAGATCTTCTATGATCTTCCTGGATAGCAGGAAAACTGCTCGTATGCAGCCTGTCCCGAAGAAAGGTTCCAAGTCCCTTCCATCCAATTATAGACCTGTCTCTATTCTGTCTATTGTTAGCAAAGTTATGGAGAATGCGATCAACTTGCAAATTCTAAAATATCTAGAAAAACACAAAATCATCCATGACAGCCACTACGGATTTCATCCCCAAAGATTCACAGCTGATCTCCTTAGCTTTGTCACACATAACTGCAACAAGTCCCTCGAATTTCATGACGAATCTCAGATTGTTGCTTTTGATATTTCCAAGGCCTTTAACAAGTATGGCATGCCGCACTCAACAAACTTCCTTCTTATGGTCTTCCTTTCAAACTATGTTCCTGGATCGGTCACTTATCTACCTTCCATCCTATCAATGCCGGCGTACGACAAAAATTAGTCCTGGCACCAACCCTATTTTTTTTTCACAATAATGACCTGCTCTCTTCAACTACCAATTCCATCCACAGTTATGCTGACGATTATTACAACTACTGTAAAGGACGCCTTGCTACCATCCATATATCCAGTACTTTGTATGACGAACCGTATGCTGCTTACAGAGAAATCAAGAAAACTTCAGGGCAGTAGAGTAATTTTATTGTACTAGTAAAATAATGTGCCACTTTATGGCCGCAAAAGTGTACCATAAACAGTACTTTATAATGAAATCGTACATAAACCATTTTAACCATGGCCATTTTAGGTATTCAATAAAAATTGAGCTTGGAGGTCATTTTGAAAACAAATGCTAATGTGAAATAAAAGCAGTAGCTTTCCATATAAAATAAAAGTTGATATCGCTTCTGGTTAAATCGAAAGTTGTTTTGAAAGTCCAACTTTGTTAAAAAATAATACACTGGTAGTACCCTGAAATTTTTATTGTTTTATTTCACAAACTACGGAAAAGTTTGCGGGGCCAACTACTTTCTGTATCACCCGGTAGAATGTTACAGAAATAAAAGAAGATGCCTACGTATCTCTTTATAATAATATGCTTACAAAGTACTATACCCAACACCAACAAAGCAAAACCCTATTTCTACTTGATCATTTATTTTAGTTTAGTGTCATGTTGTCTTCTAAAATCTTAACAAATTATTGGTACAAATCCTCCTATTTCTCAATTATAATAAATCAGTTTGTGGGACGATAGCAGGCCTGCCGGTTTTATGGCTTTGTTATGTATTAATATTGTAATTAGCGATAAAATAGATTGCTACACATTAAATAGTCGCTACTGGAATACAATCTATCATTTTGAATCAACAACGCGTCCAGATTAGAAAACGTTTACGCGCAAAAGGTTTTAAATATTGTCTGTTAGTTTTGAAACAGCGATAACCGGTTTATCTATACTGTCGCCTGATTAATGTATCTGCCAAACAGTTATTTGAAGAAAACAGTATGTATGTAGATGATACAAATCAAGTGTTTTTAATTGCAGAAAGTTTATGATGATTTTCAATGAATTAAAAATAATATAGTTAACAGTCCTACAAGTATTAAAGTAATTCATTCATAACTCAATATGTTAATTAATTACAATCACTTAACAGTTTGTATCAGGAAACTGTATCTAAAAAATAAGCAAATGTCCCAAGCGATCTTCTTGTATCAACTACTTAGTCATTATGTCTACATTCGTTGTATTATTGATTGGTTTGACATAATATGCATGCATCTTTCCATCTTGCGCTAGAGACTTCTCTATAGCTATTCACACCTACATGTCTTAATATTTGTTCAATATATATGAGCCTCAGTCTATCGTTAGCTCACCCACCTGCATATATTCCCTCAACGCTTAGCTGCGCTCGGCCGCCATATCTTAAGATATGCCCTATCATTTTGTCTTTGCTTTATGGTGATCCTTTTTTCGTTAATGCGATTTACTTAGTACCTCTTCGTTGGTCAGCCTGTCTATCCAACTTACCTTTGTAATTCTTTTGTAACTCTACGTTTAAATGTTTCTATTTTCCGTTTATAATCTGGCATGGTATTCTCGCTACCTTGATTGAGATAAAGGAACACCTTAGCGTATTGCTGGTTAAAGCGCGCCTCCATCGAGATGGCAAAATTTCTTATTCGATGATCCTTCAAATATGCTTTGGTAGTACCTGTTCAAGAACTCTCGAACATTTTCTCATTTATTATTTCATTAAAGAAAAAATATGCTACCATCAATAAAGAAAATAAAAATATTTGAATTTTAAAATTTATTAAAAAGAAATTGCTTAGGTGGGTTGGGTTTGAATGAAATCTTATAGGTGGCCGCGTTCACGTCGTTTCTCCTCGTTTGGAACGATCACTCCCAAATCGAATTTTCAAAGCTTGAAGCGAGTATCTCTCATCAAAAACCTTCCACTCGTCCACGCTTGTGTCGTTTTTCTCGCTTAGGATGGTCACCCGAAACTCTGGATTACGCGAGTGCCAAATGTCCAGTATACCTTTCTTCGTAAGCTCAACTCTGGATAGCATGAGTGCCAATAATCCAAATTTTTTTCTTCACAAGCTCAACTCTGGATTGCGCGTGTGCCTAATGTCCAGTATACCTTTCTTCACAAGCTCAACTCTGGATTGCGTGGGTGTCAATAATCCAGTCTACGTTTCTTGGCTTGTCAACTTTGACTTGCGCTTGTGGAGTTTTTTTTTATCCACGAATATTTATTCATGGTAATGTGGCAAGAGAGGATAAATCCGATAACAGTACTTACGATACCTTAAACGAACAATATTGTGTTCATTACAAATTCTGGTGATGACGTTAATGTTCCTATTAAAATTGTAAAAATTACTTAATTAAAAATAACGCAGTTATGGAAAAAGAACAAAACATGTTATTTCACTTGGGAATAGCTAATTTTTACCTTTAGGTTCCTTACGCCACGCCTCATCTACGTAGGTAATAGCCAACATTAGAACAATATACTATTACTAAAAAGTTATTTCTTAGTTAATATACCACTGGGTAGCATGTATTTCATATCTAAATATTTCTTAAAACCTTTTGGCCTCAAAAACAGAAAAATAAGAAACACCAACATGATTCTCAATTTAGTTTATTACGGCTACACGTTTAACATCAGCTTAAACCCGTACCGTAGAATTTTCCACGTTAATTTATAGGTTATGTAAGATTCCCACGGTTTTATTACATTAGACATAAAACGGGTAAATTTCTGAAAACCTACATCTATAAAATGATGCAAAGACGTAAATTTGATACTTTAAAATTCATTCAAATCCCCTAATGCGAACAAACTTAGCCGCTTTTGCATAGAAACTTCTGAAGAAAAGCTTATCTCTCGACAGTATTAAAACGAAGACCACCCAGATATTGGCATTAAACGATAGTTAGTAGATATATTTTGCATTTTAAGCCGCTCTTTATTTTGCTCGATAATTTATCTTTGTTGTGAATGTACAGTACATTGTACGTCACTATTTTATAGGAATATTTTTTACAGAATGAAACTAGATTACAGAGGAATGCTATGCAACAAAAACGATCTTATACCTTTTAATAGTTGGTTAGAAATGTTCAGCTGTCCCTCGAAAGATTTATTGAATTTCAAAAGTACTTTATTTTTGACATGTTAATAATTTACAATACTTTTCTACAATTAATTAATATACAATATTCATTTTTCCCAACAAGTCTCGAATTGAAGCTGTTCAATTAAATGTTTTAATTAACAGAAATTGTTTTGCTAAATGGAATCAAATCTTGTCCTTGGTGTATACAATCTTAAAATGCTGCTGCTCCATATTTGCATCAAAAAATCTCTAAAATCTCTTCGAAGAACTGGTATTGAATTTGTTTACCAGTTCCTCGAAGAGATTTTAGAGATTTTTTGATGCAAATATGGAGCAACAGCAGTTTAAGATTGCATACACTAAGGACAACATTTTACTCGATTATGCAAAACGATTTCTTTTAATTAAAACAGTTAATTGAACAGCTTCAATTCGAGACTTGTTTGGAAAAATGAATATTGTAGTGAAGAGTACCATCGTTAGCGTAACTGTGGATGGGAATGGTACTTGGTCATGAATGTAAAAAAGAAATTGGGTTGGCCCTAGGACTGAACCTTGGGGGTAGGCCAGCATTAACAGGATGTACGTTAGATCTGTGACCGTCCACCACGACAGATATGCGTTGATTAGAAAGAAAGCTATCGATCAAGGTACATTATTTGGTAGAAAGGCTGTAAGCGGATAGCCTATTGAGGAGTGCAGCATACCATACTTGGTCAAAGGCTTTGGAAATGTCAAGGGCAACAAGCTGGGATTCGCCATGAAGTTCGAAAATCTGTTTCCAGTTTTGTGACAAAGGTTAGAGCAGCTGTGGATCTTTGGTGATAAAATCCACACTCCTGTCGTGGATGAGTTTGTATTTTAATAGAAATTTTAAAGTTTGTAAGTTAAAGATTTTCTGCATAACTTTGAACACAACACAGACGGGAAAGATAGGTCTATAATTATATGGGGGGACTTGAGAACATTTTTGGAGACAGGCTGCGCCCGAACAGTCGTTACTGTCTGGAAAGGTTGTTGTAGAGGGTTTGGAATAGGCGAGTTAAGAGGGATGCAAGTTTTGGAGCACATTTTTTGTTGATGCAATTGCTGGTATGCTATTTAGACAGAAGAATTTTTTGGTGTCAAGTAAAGAATTTTTTGGACATGCTTGACCTGGAATATTATTTCGGGCATTTTGTGGGGTACAGACGTAACGGCTGGAAGAGGGAAATTGGCAAAAGGCATAAAGGTGAAAAGGGCAGCGAGTTGTTGTGCAAATACTTCAGCTTTGCTTTTAGAGATGAAGATAATTTTATTGTCAGAAGTCAGGGAAAAAATGCTTTTACAGAAGTAGATTTTTAGATGCAGAATTTTGAAGAAACCTTTTGAGCCGGTAGTTTTTGGAGTCTGACTTTATCACAGGCCTTGGACGACCAGTGCTTCTTTATACTTTGGGTAACATTGTTGACAACGCTGGAGAAAATAGTGATCACAGCAAGAACAGTGGTTGTCAATCAGCGGACCTTAAAAACCCGGTAGACCATTTGTTCAATTTTAAAAATGTGTTTCCATTAAAAAACAATATCTTAATAATAAATAATATCTGGGATTATCCAGTTAAAATAATTTTTAAGCGTAAAACAGCTGTGTTCTTCTCAGTGTAGGATAAACGCGTGCGAAAAAGTAGGGCGATAAAAATTTTATACCACTAGCGCGAAAAAGTGATTCATTTCCATACCCAAATGTATGTCGAAATACTGCACTTCAAGATTTTATTAAAGAAGCATTTTTATCTCATATTAATATTATTCTTTTTTATTTTCAGGTATGTTTTTACTTAACATCTTCACTCCTTACGTAGTTTACACATGTTGGTAAGTTACATTATTTATTTAATTGTGAAATAAAACAAGACGTATTAGCCTAATTAAATTATATAATAAGTTTCAAAATGCAGAATAAACATTGCTTAACATTTATTTACGCGAACGAACGCGTGCATGGCGAACGTCCAGAAAATGTTAATGATGCCACATTAAAACTGTTGGATTGTAAACTTCATAAAATAAACTGAGCACTGTTTTAATTCTAAATTACGTTTTTCATTTTAACTTGTCGTCGTAAATTACCATATTGCAGCCAAGGTTGATGAAAACGGTGTACACAGTGGTATAAATCATCGATTGGAATTGGACAAAGAACTTCACCGTGTAATAATTTTGTTTTGCGTATTATAGCGGCATCACTATCACTATCTGCGTCTCTTAATGCTTGTTTATTTTATGAAGGTCTCGATCTATGTCTAGCTCGCTGTCTACACAAATTTTTTCAACATGCCAAGACAGGATTTTTGCACTAGACGCGTGTTTCGTTTTGCTAACAACGTCATCGTCGACTGAAAGTAGCCAATCGCAAAATTGGCGAGATGGGCTAACTGTCTCGGCATTTCCGATCATTCTTAATCTCACTGAGTTTCAATTTTGACTGAGTTACAAGTACAGCAGGCCATAAGAAATGAGACCTTTGTCTTTATTAAAGCAGGTTTTAAATAACAATTTCAATGCATCTACCAATTTTTATTTACACTTTAAGCAATTTTAGATTTCCTATTTTGATTATTTTTCAACAGCATCCTTATTCCACAAAGCAAAATTTCTCAGTTCGACCATACTTTATATGAATGTTGCGGTCTTTAAACCTTATTTGTCTAAATCTTTTTGTTTGCTCAATATAGTTTTAATTGCAATCCTAATTTCATTAATTCTACTTTTTTCTAACCAAATGTCCTCCTTTGAATTTCCTAGTATCTTTTTGTTACTAAATGATTAAAATACTATTTTTTAAGTCCATGGTTCATAAAAAGTAGCTGCGTTTATCTTGAAAAATACCGTTGCTTCCTTTGTTCCATAGCTGTATCCTTTCAAAAATTATTACTTTCAGTTCGATCACTATTGATCATGATCACTAAACCAACTATATAATAAATGTGGTGTTTAAAAGAACAGAAAGTGATCATATTCACTAATAATTGTCTGAAAAGTCTTCTGTTGAATTCTTGATTTAGTACATCTTAGTGTACTCAACTTTAGTTTGTCAGTTTCCATATTTCACATGCATTTTTTTTTGATATTATTCTCACCTATAATCTTGGTGGCACATTTAGTCCATACGCTAGGTACGACCCTGTATTTTTTTTAGGTCCCCGATATATTTCCTTTGCAAATCATTTTAATAAGTTTAAGAAAACATATTCTTTTTGTTACCAGGCTGAAAAATGGTCAGTTATGTTTTTAAAGGTTTTTCAACATATACAGTGTGTCTGCTTATGCAGCATATGGGAAACTTTTTTATTATTAATTTTACGAAAAAAAGTTATTCTTCATAAAAAGTTCTGCATAGTCCAAAACCTAAAATGCAACCATCAGATATCGAAATTATCCAGTCATATACGAGGTCTGTCAGAAAATATGAATTTTACCCTACAGTAAAATACTTTTATTTTTGACGATATCGAAAACTCTTATGAAGAAAATTTATTTAGAATTGTAAAGTAATTTCTAATAAACTCTTTTCTTTTTCTTTCTCTTTTTCATTAAAAATTTCATAAAAATAAAAATTGTTATGATTGTGTACATTTTTCCATTCTCTACCCTACAAAGTGAACACATTGATATGAATGCATTTCTAATTGGCTTGCCATGATATTTACCTACCTGCCATTAAACGTCAAATATTATTAACTTCTTACGTAATTATTACAATATTAGTACTGTATTCAAGTTGATAATTGTAAAATAAATTATTTTGTTATGGATCAATTATTTTAATGCATCATCAAAATACTGCAAGACAGAGGTTAAGAAACATAAATGTTATCAAATTTTTAATGAATAAAGAGATAACTATTTATTAGAAATTAGTTTACAATTCTAAATAAATTTTCTTCATAAAAGTTTTCGATATTGTCAAAAATAAAAGTATTTTACTGTTAAAATTCATATTTTCTGACAGATCTCGTATATGGGAAATTTCGATATCTGATGGGTGAATTTTAGGTTTTGGGTCATGTAGAACTTTTTATGAAGAATACCTTTTTTTCGTAAAATTAATAATAGAAAAGTTTCCCATATGCTGCGAACTTAAGCAGACACACTGTATATTCGTAAATTTTGATTCTGCTTCCTCATATAACCCGTATATTATGTTCGTATTTTAAAGTTAAGTAAACTATTTTTATCGGTTTAATGTACCATGGTACTAACTAAAGGTAACTAAAGGTCTGAAGTCATCCAAGTTTCGAAAACAATATTTACATCAGGGTTTGTAATAAATGAATAAAAATATACATGTAAAACATATTTTAAAAAATTATATTTGTTTACGTACACTTTATTTCACTAGGGATTTTGGCACTGGTCTGCAGTATGACAGTTACAAAAAGAGATACATGGTAGGCCCGCGACGCGACAGCAACAGGAATTTTTTCGAGAGCATTTGACACAGTTGCAGCTTGGTACTAATTCTTCAGTAGAGGAGAAAATGTTGGTGCCAGATAACCTCTGGCTTCTTTGTACCCAAATAAAAGAGGATCAAGGGGTACCATTTTTTTTGCTAAACAGTTATTTTGGGTATAAACATTATACAGTGTTCTCAAAATATGTAGTCCAATAATAGATGCAGTCGTAGGTGTAAGCTCTAATAAGGAGGTCATCTTCCCATGATGAAACTTCCAATACCTTAAGTCGTCGAAAGTTTTGGAAGGATTATCCTCTTGTATCACTTGTATCAAATACTCATCTGCGCATCTAACTGAATTTTCGACGTCGAATTCATATTCACCTAGTCAGATATAGTCAGCTTCAGATAGGCGATAAAGTGCAGCAAGAACTGAGCACAATGCTGCACCGTGACGGGCAGCAATAATATATAGTGGAACATCTCCTTTTATAGCTCTTGATCCTGCTCTTATCCAAAGTTCCTAAATTATACCTTTAGTCCACTGGCTTTAGAGGTTTGTAGATGATATAACGCCATAACAACTATGTCAGTGTCTGAAGACAGGATGTAAATTTTCTCGTGTCCTTTATGTGATGCGTGCATTGTATGCAACATCATTCGAGTATCTGCTTCCTCTATATCATGGTTTTGTAACCTGTCTAAATCTAACTCTCTTTTAAAACAATTATTACATAAAAATATTTTCACATGTCATTTTCCCTGCATACGACATGCTACATAATATGTACATGGAGGTACATAAAGGTGAACTAAATATACATATATGGGATTGTGATAGGTTAGTCTGATATTCTCCTGCGTTTGTAGCACTACATAGAAGTTCAACTTCAGGCCAAAAGAAATCACCATATTGAAGAATATAATTTAATAATAATAATAATAATAATAATAATAATAAATCGATTTATTATTTCTCGCTACCGGCACGGCGCGAACTGGCAAAATAAGGCGATCACCACGATCACGGTGTGTTAAAGAATTATTATGTTATAGTCAGGGAGGCGAATTATGTTATAGTCAGGGAGCAACTAATGAATGTAGTTAACTTCGTTAAATGAAAGAAGTTGTAAAATAGGTAAGCATAGCAGAAAATTAATTTTTTTGTTCAGTGTTGGTTATTTTTTTACTACTCGATGTCTAGTAATTTTATAAAAACTAAAGTGACCATATTCTTGTGTGGTAACAAAGAAAAAACAATAATATTAACATCAAGAAACACAATGCACTTAAGTTATCTCGGGGACCTTTTACTTAATACAGAACTACTGCTAGCGGCTGTATTAATTAGAGTGGGTCGGTTTAAAAAAAATTAGAATTTCGATTTGGACTACTTACAAAAAGTTTCCTTTTATAACAATAAAAAAAGTTTATGTAAATAATTTTAATTAATTTACATCTTCCACCACTCTTCTACATGTAGCTAAAGCTGGTTGTCGGTTTATTTTTACATTTTCTTGAAAATTTCGAAATTTTGATTTGGAATATCGGTAAGTAGATTTCTCTTTTATTCATACCTATACAAAAACTTTTAAGTAATTACATTCAACAAAATTTATTTTTTCCTGGCATGCCTTGTTGTTGGCACCTTCATTACTAATATTCCTAAAACCCTTTCATTAAATGGTACCATCCTAAAAAAAACGCGTTTGGCTGACAGAAATTTTCAAAAACCACTGCGCGGCATGCATATGAGCAATGCGATAGTCATGCGGTTAACTTCACCCTCTTCTCTTGCCACAAGAGAGTTTTTCAAAAGCTCATTTCCGTCATTTTTTACCGCCAGGAAAAGTTTTTAATTGCCCCACTTCTTCGTAATATGTTTGCACGGGTTGGCAAAAAGGCAAAGTTATGATTGCCATGGAAATCACAATGAAGGTTTTTGTCGCCACCCTAGGCAACCTGTTGCTACGCGAATTTATCATCTTGACACCGGCACTACATCAGGGTGAAAAGGCGGCCTCTTTCATTTGTGCTGGCCGGGTGGTCTCCATCGGTTGCGCTATTTAAATCATTTTCCCTAGAATGCGTTTTTTTGTAGTGAACACGAAATAATCGTTTATTTCTCCAATTGTTTTTTTAGTTGCTTATTTAAAGAACATTTATATTTCCTTTTTTATTTGGGGAGAGACCTGCATAAAATGCTCGGATGTTAATAAAAGTGTAATTTTTTGCGAAATATTTTCCACTAGTGTATGCCTGTACCTGACAGGTAAGAAACAGAATTGATCTGTTTTGTGACCCAGCAGCAGGAGCACTTATTGCTTGCTAAAAGTTAGGTAAGGTGAGAAACCGGAAGGGTTGGAGGGATGTTCTCTGTAGTTAGACAGTAAGGATATCACCAATGTGAAAGAATAATAGAGGCTAGTTGTTTACCTCTAGAATGTTTTTCGATCCTGTGGGCATGCATTGTTAAGGTTACCACCAAATTCGCCCATTTTCGAAAATGGCAGAGTTCCAAAATCGACTCTGTTACTGCTAAGAAGTTCATGGTAGCCATCTTGAATAACTTTTAAACCAATAAGAGAAAGAAAACAATTTACAATTTTTTTACGATTTTTAATTTTTATGGGCTTGCTATTTAAAAGCGAATTAATATAAGGACCTCGGGTTTACGGTAAAATGTTTTTAAACCTTTTAAATGAGGCAACCCTATGCCCACACTTCATAGGGTTGCATTGACCTCAACTCCCTAGCATCACCCCCCAGGTGGGGTTGACAAAGTTAAATTACATAAAAAAAGTAGATTTATCAACCAATACGATACACCTAAAACTGGGTGTTTCTAATAGGTATAGCAATAACATATAGCCTGTCATAGCAAAGCCCATAGCATAGACTAAATAATACATAGACGAAAACTGGCGTGTAACAAAAATGGACCAAAAAGCGGGCACCCATTGAGACATTTCTTGGGTTTACTGGTTTATGGATTTGAAATTTATTTGTCCACAATTATATATCCATGCGTTTATATGTACTATATAGATATATAATGGTGAACAAACAAATTCCTAAACCATAAACCAGTAAATTCACATAAATGTTTCAAAGGATGCCCGCTTTCGGTTCCGTTTCGGTATATTCGAGGATTTGTCTATATTCTTTATAGTCTCTGCCCATACTGAGACTTTTCGGACACCCTGTATGAATTAAGTATACTATTAGCGCGTTCGGCAATGCAATCTTTTCCATCGTTTTGCTCGGAATTTTTGACGGTCACATGACCTATTATTGTAGACAGTACGACCGATCACGTGCCTGTCAATAATTCCGAGCAAAACGGAAGGAAAGGATTGCATTGCCGAACGCGCTAAATATAAGAACTAAAATTACCACATATAATTTTGTACAATACCTCTGGTTTTTTGCATTATATATACATATACTAAAGTGCACTATATGGCCTTAGCAGAAATATACGTAAAAACGAACTCAATAGACAGGCACTAACCAGCCTGATTGCACCTTTTAGGGTCAACTATTGAAGTGCTGGCTAAGTTACCAGCAAGATAAATTGTATGCCCATCTTGTACTTTCTAGTTCTATTTCTAATTTCTAGAGACATCATTGTCATTTATTCCTCTATATGTAAAATATAGTGCATAATTACTAATTTTGTGGAACAAATATACAATGCGGTCCTAAAGTCTGCCCCCCACCCCATTCTAACATTTGCTACGAAACGAATATTGAAATGAAATTTTGTGAGATTAAATATGAGGAAAGAAGTAATTTTCTTGACTAAAAAATTTTAAAATGGCGACCAGCCGCCATATTGTATAACTTTTTTAATTGGCGATAGATGTCATGTGACACATCGTTTGAAAGTTGTTTGGAAGTTCTATTCGACTTCCAAATTTGAGAAAATAATTTTAACTTACGTCAAAATGGCGGCCATTTAAGTTTTAAAAATGGAAATGTTCGCTGTTTGGAAAATAAGTGGTATATTCGTTTCAAACTCCGAATAAAAGAGAAGTTTTAAAGACTTCAAGTAATGCAGCACTAATACTATCCTTATCAATTAACATTTTTCAAAATGGCGACTGCCGCCATTTTAAATATTTTGTTTTTAATGGCAAGAGGGACAAGTGACACATCGTTTTAAAGGCCTTTGAAAGTTCTATTGATTCCCAAGTTAAAAAAATAATAAAGTTAATTTATTTTAAAATGGCGACCATTTAGATTTTAAGCATTTAAATCGGCTCATATAGCTTTATTATTTTCCAACTTGGTAACAAATTGAACATTCAAAGGCCTTTAAAACGATGTGTCACTCGTCCCTCTTGCCATTAAAAATAAAATATTTACAATGGCGGCAGTAGCCATTTTGAAAAAGTTACTTCGAAAGGATAGTATTACCTATTGCTGCATTACTTGAAGTATTTTAAACTTCTTTTTCATTCGGAGTTTGAAACGAATATATCATTTATTTTCTAAACAGCGACTATTTCAATTTTTAAAATTAAAATGGCTGCCATTTTGACTTAAGTTAAAATTATTTTCTCAAATTTGGAGGTTGATTAGAACTTTTAAAGACCTTTCAAACGATGTGTCACATGACACATCGCCATTTAAAAAAGTTATACAAGATGGCGGCTGATCGCCGTGTGTATGTGTAAAAATTGTTTCCGTGTTTTAATGATATACGTCGCCGTTTTACAATCTTTAGCCGCTAAAAAATAACTTGAAATTAAAAGAATATTTCTATACTTTAAAAGCCATATTATTACATAAATTCTTCGTTTCACTACATTTAAATTTATTAGCTTCGCGGGCTTTATTTAACTAAATTGGCCCATATTCTTGCCTGTACTAGACACATAATATGTCCATATAAAGTATTTATTGTGCGCAACTTGCTAGACCGAGCTTTATAAAGCCTTGCAGTAATAAATAGACCGGTAAAGTTTGTGCTGAGATTATACGTGTTACAGAGTAAGGTACAAATTGTAGGGGAGACCGGTGACAATTGTAACAAAAAACACATGTGATTTTTTACAACCTTAACTGTCAGTTATAATTTATTGATTTTCGTTTTGAGGATGTCCCTGAACTTTGTAAGTAACCTGATAAATTCACAATGTAGAAAAAATGTCTAGTTTCTTGTTTAGAACATATAATTCAAATCAATGACAGATGTTTCAATTGACACCCGACTGGTGGCAATTGTAACGGACACAGGTGTCAGTAGTAACAGTAAGTACAAACATATGTTTTATTTTAAATATTATATTAGAATGCAAATAATAACATTAAAGAATAAACAAATAAAGAGTTACACAAATAAAAAAGTACTTTTGTTTATTATTAAAGTCGACAAAGATATACCAAAAGGAAAGCGACAAATAAGTAACAATTTGTATTAGTAACTCATATTAAAATATAAATAACAACATTTGAAAATATACAAATGCAAAGTAAAATATTCTTTTAAAATGAAAAAAGTTAGATAAGAAACGTGGGCATGTTAACATTACTAAAAGACCGTAGTTTTCACCTGAGTTACGTATATCGTACAAATGGACGAAGACTGTTTTAAATCAAAATTTTTAACTTTTGAGATTTTCATAATGGTTGGCTTAGACTTTTATGGGAAAAATTTACAGATTATTAATTTTAAGTTAATATACGAGTATTTTTTCTTCCATATGCACGGTAGGTCTCCAAAAATGTTTGGTTTCATCTTGTAAAGCGTTCTATAAAGAAATACATTATGAATATACACACTTTTTGCATTGGTTTCACTTGAAACATGTTACAATTGCCACCTTCATTCATGTTAGAATTGCCACCAAGGGACACATATGATTTGTTTACACTATTAAACAATGTAATCTCATACCTAAAGCGTTCTTATTATAAGACTGTGTAGTCAATATAATCCGTATTTCAATGGTATAATTTATATTGAAAATGTGGTTAAGAAATTATTTACAAAAGCAAATAAAAATAAATACTTACTTTTCGTGTTGAAAGTCACGTTTGAGATCATAACAACCATATTCATCGAAATATCACCCTAAGGGAAAATCCGCCAACAACCGTTGAGCATGTGTGTAAGTCGGTTCGCGATAATCTGGCAGAGGGCGGAGGTATACCGAATGTTACAATTGACACGTGTTACAATAGTCACCGGTCTCCCCTATTACCTGGGCGCGACAGACGCTCCTTTTCGAAAATCCTCCTGACTGTGCTTTAAATTTAAGTTTTTCTCGCTGTCAGGTGGATTTTTATCTCTTTTTATCATTGGATCAAAAGACAGTAGATTGACGTATCATGCTTATTTTTAAGCAGTTTTTAAATTGATATTGTCGCATTTTTGTTTTAAATTAACATCAAAAAGACAATCAATATATATACAATATCCGGACAAAATACAATAGAAATCATTTTGAATAAGTTGTAATATCTTCCTAATTCTTGTTAAACATTTTTTCCGCCAAAACCTCAAAAAATGATTTATATGGTAAAAATCACTTGGACCAATAATTTCTTAACTTCTACATTCCTGCATCATTTATATTGCTCAATCTCCAGATATAACAAGGGAAACTAGAACAATTTCAAGCCTGGAATGTTGGTGACCACAGTCAGTTAGTTAGAGAATACCAACCATCTAACGGGAAATGACAATCTTGACCACTGCGATGGCTGTTGGATATTGTTTGGGTCTGTAATATGTATTATGAATAAAACAAAACTTTGTATTAAGTGCAATTTTTTTTTAATTAATTAGCAGAGCGCTTTCGACCCTATAGGTCATCATCAGTGCTTCCTGAAAGTAAGGAATCAACTGGTTTAGATACCGATTAAGAAAGAGTTTAATCCAGAGATGAGTTTTATTTTGAAATTTAAAGGTGTGATATTTTTAATTATAATTTACTTAAATTTATTTTTATTTTCATAGGTTAGATTAGTTTATTACTCACTTGTCAGGATGCCAGTCAGAAATCCATTTGAACGAACAACAGTTGCATATTAAAATATTTTTACATTACAATTAAAATCAAACAATCATTTTACAAAACAATTTTAAATTCGGCTTAAACGGTGGCATTTCCATTTCACCATCAAAAATGGTGATACGATTAGGATGTATGTTTTATTATGTACGTACATACATATGTATATTGTTTATTACCATGATGCAACTGCAAGGATATTGCCTTTTGTTTATAAAATGCCTTTTTTACGTACACGTATTTCTCTGTTTGTGTCTTCATGATGTAGTGTTATTTCATAAAACTGACATCCTGTGATGAGATCAATATTTAATAACGAGTAAAAGTAATACTATATCATCGAAATTGATTATAAATGTTATCAGCGTTAACTGTTAATTTAATCAATTTTGAATAAGAGTATTTAATTTAATCAATAACTTATTAATTATTTAAATCAATCTGGTAACGCTGTTGATTGTGATTTTAAAATCTACCATTATTTTTAAAAGTGCAGTTTCCTTTTTACTCAAGCCTAATAAGTGACCATACTGGATATATATATTTGTATGTGCATAGTTCAAAATTACTAGAATAATTCTTTTCTCTGTATTGATTGAACATCTTTGTTTGAACTGTTTCTAGATACATCGTTCTCTCATAAAATATGATTTGCCCTTCATAGAAATATTTGACAAATTACGTTCACAATTCCAATGCCATTTAGATCCTTTATAACGCCCCAACTATTCCTGCCACCCTCGGTCATAATAGAACAGGGGAACCGGGACAATTTCACGCCAGGAATGTTGATGACCACAGCGTCCACCTGTCAGACAATACCCAACAACGGCAGCGGAACGACAATCTTCACCGCTACTGCCTCGTCTGTTTCGCTTTCCTGCTCGTAACGCACCGTTCCTGCAGGACAGCAGGACGACTTCATTTGGTAATTTTGTCCGTTTTATTAAGTTTTCCAGCGGTCGCAGGACCTTTTCCCGCACCACAGACTCGCTCGGGCACCGTTTAATTTCGTCCGGGTATTAATCTCGGACGTTTTGCAGACTCTCACGCTAATTCTCGACAAGCAGGATAATAGGCCGGAGTTGGAGTATGTGGGAGCCATATTGGCATTCTTTTGCGGTATTATAAGATTACCAGAGATAGTTTAGGAATATTTGTCTCAGTCATAAAGCCGTTTCGAATTAATTTTGTTGGGTTCTTGGTTTTTATTACGTATATAAAGTGTATTTCGTGCATTATGTTTTGCACATAGTTCCGACCACAAACTCCTCTTTATACAAGTACTAAATAAATGTTGACCTGCTATACAGGATTTTCTTGTTTTATCTGAAAAAGATCTTACTTTTGCACATACAAGGATTAAGAAACGTTCAGTTCAGTTTTAGCGGGATTCTATGGAAATTTTTTGATTTGAATTTTAAAGTTATCGGGAGACAAGGGTCTTACTACCCTTATCATTCGGCATATTCCATATTTTTTAACACTGGGAAGGCTTTTTCACTGCCAAAATTGGGAGCGAGACAATTTGTGGCGTTTTTTGCCTTAATGACTTCAAAAAAAATTGCTCCCGTAATATCCAAAAAGCGCGTGAAAAAACGGCGAGATATTTTAGAAAACAATAAATAATAACAGCAAGAAAAATTATAAAAAAGTAAAAAAGAAAACATTTTAGTTTACAGTATTTTTCGTGGTAATTTCGTTATGCATCTTGTTTACACAGAGGTAGCACCAAAAAGTGGCTGCAATTTCAAAAAATATGTAAATACATTAATCAAGCTGTCAAGAAATATTTTAATTTCTATTTTGTACCCAAAAAAATAAATATATGTAGGAGATCTCAAGGATAACTATGGGGCACCAATGACTTCGTGTAGCAAGGAATAACCACTATAGTTTTTATTTTTTGATAATACTTTTTTCGTTTTCTTCAGTATTTATCGATATTTTTCGATAGTTTAGTACGTTGTTTCTTCTTTTTCTTTTATTCTCATTTCCTTTTCTCGACTTGTGGTAAATATTTTTTAGACTTTTTGCCTGCTCTCTTGATGATGCTTGGTAGAGCAGCAGCGTCTTCCTACAAACTTTCAATTTACGCATTGTGGTCCTACTCTTGAATTTGGCCAAACTGAAGTCATTTCTCTTAAATAAGCATATGAAGCTATGTAAATATATATTTATCTGCAGACGAAATTTTATTACCCTGTAAGCGATATTCCGCATCGTATGGCATACTTTTATTATATGGGTCTTCTAATATCCGCATTTTTTCTTCTGGTGTAACTTTTCTCATTCTTTTTCTTGTTTAACTTGCATTTTCTTCCCGTTCTTAGTTTATTCTTTAGTAGGTTTTTTAGTATTTTTATGGTTTACGTTACTGGCGTCCCTAGTTAGTTATTTGTATTCTCCAATAAGTTTTTGCTATGGACACCAATGATATTTTGAGACACTCTTAAAAATAATGAATACATTTTAAATCAAAATGAACACAGTTCGGATTGAATCCAGGTCCACGCCAGATTAATTTAAATTAATTAAAAACTTAACACTGGTTATTGATTCCATTAAGAGATCTGTTGATTTTATCTGAGACAGCCCACGTCGAATTCAAGCCTAACGTACCGTGGGCGTCTGAAGAGAAGGGAGATCGAATCTATTGACATTTAATTTAAAGAATTGGAGATCGGGAGAAGGGAAAACATCTGCAGACAATTTGTTCCACAATCTGGAGACCCTATGTATGAATGACCGTGAGATGAGGGATATTCTAGGCTTTTGTAGCTCTTGTTGTTTTGTTAGGAACAGTCAAGGGGGGAATTATAGCGGCTAGTTCTTCAGAGCAAAATCCGTGGAAGTAGCTTTATTTATTCAAGTGTAATTGATTGATTTATCGAACTTAATTAGAAATGATTTAAAATATTTGCATATTTCAGTTAACTTAATCAGTGTCGATTACCTAAAAGTAATCAGAAATGTGTCTTTTGTGTAAATGTTACGCTCAATAGTCGAATTCGGGCAATGCCCGAAAAAAATACGCAAAACTAATTTTGAGCAACGACTATTTCCCAAACCCGAAATTTGATTTTTATACGGTTATTGAGCATTACAAAATAAGCAGAACTAGTTTTGCTGAATTTGAAATGTACAAAACTAGTTCTGTACATTTCTGAATGGCCAGCACTAGTTATGCTTTTTTCATTTAATCAGCGCGCAGCGTCCGAATAAAATAAAGTTGGAAATGTTATTTAAATAATATAAGTATATATTTTATTTAAATACTGACAAATACAACAAATAAAACTTTATTCTTAGTGTACGTTCACACTGCATGCTACGCGACGCTGTGCTGTGCTATGCGATGCTATGCTAGGGTATATTCTGCTAGCATCGCTCGCTCGAAAAATGTGAGTGTTCACATTAGAAGTGATTTTCATTCCTGTTGTCAATATGGATTTGCAGCGCAATTATTTATTAACGGAAAATTTTGCATTAAAATATATGTTTTTGACAAACTATAAAAAAAGAACAGTTTGGGTGCATAACATTAACAAAAGAAGACACACATATGGGGAATTCCATCACCTTTTTAGAGAACTTAAAAAACACCCGACTAAATTTCAAGAGTATTTTCGCATGTCTAGAGAAACTTTTTATTATATACTTAGAGGTATCTCGTCTCGTATTGAAAATAGAAAAACCAACTGGAGGAAACCAATAACAGTTAAAGAAAGGCTTGTAATTGCACTAAGGTAAGTAAATAATAATACACACCTTTTTATTTTATTTCAAATACGTACAAGAAAAATTAATATTTAGTCCATAAAGATTTGTATAACCATATTCCGAATTGGTTGATGACGTTGAACGGGAAATCAGCGGGGGAAACACTGGTTTGAATTGCACTTATTAATTTTTCGGCATCCATTCTCATGAAACGACCTGCTACAACGCTACAACTCGCTGTTAAAATCAAACTAATTTGATTTTCAAGCCATCGCACGTCTACGCTGCTACTCGCCTCGTATCGCATCGCTTTTAGTAGCCGGTAGTGTAAACATTCGCATATATATTATTATGTTTCTTTTAGTAGCCCAGCATCGCATAGCCTAGCACAGCATAGCGTAGCATGCAGTGTGGACGTACACTTAGACAAAGTGTAGTAAGGTAATGGCCTTTCGTCACGACATTATGTTTTTCAGTACCTGAAGCCTCCAATAACCGAACTAATTGAAAGTCGAATTCAGCTTGCATTTTTATATAGGTACATGGGTGAATATCGTAATTATAAGAATTGTAACATACACAATTTCACGAGCACAAACGAAATAAATTCGAAACAAAAAGCAACAACATATCCCTACTCTTCATTTGGGTTTGGGAGGCTGTAAAACAAGCATAACTAGTGCTGGCCATTCAGAAATGTACAGAACTAGTTTTGTACATTTCAAGTTGCGCAAAACTAGTTCTGCTTATTTTGTAATGCTGAATAACCGTATAAAAATAAAATTTCGGGTTTGGGAAATATTCGTTGCTCCAGATTAGTTTTGCGTATTTTTTTCGGGCATTGCCCGAATTCGACTATTGAGCGTAATATAAATAACAAAGAAAATCATAAAATTGATTTACAGAAGGATTAAAACTGAATC
Source organism: Philopedon plagiatum (assembly GCA_963971165.1). NCBI lineage: Eukaryota > Metazoa > Arthropoda > Insecta > Coleoptera > Curculionidae > Philopedon > Philopedon plagiatum. The sequence goes on along the minus strand of OZ020189.1, from coordinate 140,255,724 downwards.
AAAAATCTTAATCGAAAAGATTTAATTAACCTCTCGATGTTAATCAATTTCCAGTTTTTTACTGTCTACATATGCGGCGCTTAGTAGGATGAACTATAAATTGTAACCATTGTTCTGTAATATTATCAGATTCAATTTTGTGATGTCGATAGAGTTATCATCTTAGAAAACTGTTACTAAACGATCCACATCATCTACAATTCTGTCGTCTTTCAAACCCCAATTTATTATGGAGGAAATTAAGTAAAATGTCATTTCAAAATACCACTTTTCATTTTATTTTGGCGGCTACGGTGAAAAAAAACCTAATAAACGTGTCATTTATAAACTCACTTTTCACTCTGCAGTAAATAACGCGGATTCAGTTTCATGTGACATGTGTATTTATAGCGTGTCGGCGTTGGAATGCATTTTAAAATACTTTTATTACTAAAGCACATCTTCTTACAGTGGTTTATTTTCGAATAAAGTGTTGCGTTTTCATTTTATCTCGTTAAGTGTCTTCTTGTTCAGGATCAAAGTTCATAGGCTTTAGGGCTTTTTTATTATTTAGTTTTTTTTTAGGTACCTACTACTTATTTTTAGATAATTCGGTAAAATTTGGTTTATCCTAATAACGGTGAAAACGTGTTGTAAAAGCATTATCATTGGTGAAATATATTAAATGGTGGCGCGTCGCATTCACCATTCGAGTATGTCTTGTCTTGATGGGATTGACTCGCCGCGCCGTGTGAAGTTCATGGCATGTGTACTTGTTCGACCAAGCTTGTTTACCACATACTTGGACTTGTTTTCTGCCCTCAGTTTAAGGAAGTCATTACAAACCCAAAAATATTAATTAAAAAAAAATTATTAGGATAATTTAACTAAAAAAATGTTTTACTTCTCGTTATAATTTATTACAATTTAAAAAGCAACCGGCTGCCCTCAGTGCCACGCAAAAATCTGGCAACGCTTACCCCAGCCACATGAATCGCCAAGCCCTACAAAACAGCGAAACCTTCGATCTCGTTGGCGTCGCTTTCGAACATGGCACAAACACATTACTTCAGTAGTCACATCGGCAGCTAAAAAGCTTGGTTTTCTCTTTCGAGCCAGAAAATATTTCTCCCCTTCCAACTCTATGTTTCCCAAATAGGACCTAACCTAGAGTACTGCTCCCACATCTGGGGAGCGGCATCACCTTCGATACTTAAGATCTTTGATTATATCCAAAAGAGAGCCATTCAACTTATCAATGACCCAGCCCTCACGAGAAAACTCCCTTCTCTCGCTCATCGCCGCGCTGTAGGGGATTTATCCCTTTTCTACCGCTACTTCCACGGATTTTGCTCTGAAGAACTAGCCGGTATTATTCCCCCCTTGAATGTCCCTAACAGAACAAGAGGCGCGTTACGTATGCATCTCTTTACTGTCCAGCTACAAAAGCCTATAACACTTCTCTCGCTCATTCATACCTAGGGTCTCCAGATTATGGAACAAATTGCCTGCAGATGTTCTCCCTTCCCGTCACAACCTCCAATCCTTCAAATCCCGTGTCAATAGACTACATTTCCCTTCTCTTCAGACATCCACGGTACGTTAGTACTTAGGCTTGAAGTCTACGTGGGATGTCTTAGATAAAAAAAGTGACGTCAGGAGAAAAGCCTAAATAAGTGTCAATCTACATGATAACGTAAAGCTTGACCTAAAGTTAAACAGGTTTGTCATGCAACACAAAAAACATCCACATTTTCTAGCGTCACATACTCTATCCGACTTATTTTTCCCTCTTCGCAACACATCAACCAATCAGACGAGGAATTTAACTTCGGAAACAAAGGTGTGCGTTTAGACCAGTAGCATGTGGATAGCCGCCGTATTTGCCCAGACAGTTATTGTTTTTTGTGTTACGTTTGTTTTTTTATAACGGTGTAATTTGTGTGTAATTCTTTTTCTGAAACAATGAAATCCATTAAAAAAGTACCCTATAAAATATTGTATTGTGCCAAAAATACCACTGCAAGTGCCCAGAAAACCTTATTTTTCACATGCCCTGAACCAGGGTTGATAAAAATCATGATTTAAAAAAAAATCAAAAATCAGCGATTTAAAAAAGTCATGATTTTTTCAATTTTTTTTATTTTGTACTAATTTTTACCAATACACTAACTGTTTATATCTTGTTTAGAAGCCAGGTCGAACCTATCGAAAACTATGCTTTCGGATGAAATAATTAAAAATATTCCAGCAGTACAGCAGTGGTTGAAATCCCAAGAAAATGTTCCAGAAATTATGCAAGTACTACCGATAGTGATTTTTGTTTTGTATGCCTATGCATCTTCTGCAGATATAGAAAGGATGTCTTCTTCCTACGGACTCGTTCATTCAGGTATCTGAAACAGAGTAGGCAATGAAAAGGCAGCTAAACTAGTATTCCTTTTTAATCATTATAACACTTAGGTATTATAAAAGCTCGACAATATTTTGTTTTTACTTTTAGGTTATGTTCTCTATTTTTTTTTTGTTTTAAAAGGATTTTTTAAAAGTTTTATTTTTTTGAAAAGCTGCTACACTCCTTTTCAAGTATTATAATGAATATTATAAAAATGAAAATACATCAAGGTTTTTCTTGTATCAAAAGGAGTTGAAAGACTTATTTTTATGAATAGATTCATTTAGGTATCCTGATTTTAGCTTAATTTTTTAATTTTAATTATGATTTTTAAAAATCATAATTTTTAAATTAAAAATCACTTGATTAAAATCAACTGATTTAAATCTTCTCAACCCTGCCCAGAGCAGCTGATGTTGGAAGAAAGTACATGCCTAGTGCAAAGTTAATCCAAAAATGTTCCATAAATACTTAGCATTAAAGGTTAGTATCGTAAAATGTAAGTAAGTATATTTAGATGTACGGTTATTTTTATGTTACAATAAATAATAAGTATTTGTAACGAAATTTTAAAGACGGATAATCCGCCATTCATCATACAAGCATCAACTCTCAACAAAGTATCCTATTGTCCTTGTACAAATTCCGTTCCGTTCATTTTTAAACATTCCTTTTATTCAAACGTAATGGGAAATAATCAAGCCATTATAACCCTTTTATTTTCATGCCATGTGACGTCACAACCAATAGTAACAAGTTTTGCCAGTTTCGAATTTTGTATGGAAATTTGTAGTACACTTTTTTTTTTGTTAATAAAGACAAAATAAATGTCTAAAAACAAACAACCATACATATTTATGCATAAATTACAAAAAAAAATTAGGTTTTCATTTGGATTATAATATGCATGTTCCCTATTGTGCTTCCTGAGCTCTGATTGGTGCGCGATGAATATTATTGCTTATTTCCCCCATTTCGTGGTAGAAGTAGCACTTCTAAGGAGTATTTTAACACCATTTACTGTCAAGGTCCAGATAAAACCAGACCAGATGCGCAAAGGTACACTTTAGAACATCACCGCTGAGGCAGCGCGCTGCCGCTGCCAAGGCTGCGCGCTGCTATAGCGGTAAGCGATCCGTACTGCTCCACATGCAATTAGAGGGAATAAATTTCGAACTTCACTGCCGCTTCTTTTGCGGCGCCACCAATGTAGCGGCAGGGAAGTTCGAAATTTATTCGCTCTAATTGCATGTGCAGCAGTACGGATCGCTTACTGCTATAGCTGCGCGCAGTCTTGGCAGCGACAGCGCGCTGCCTCAGCGGTGATGTTCTAATGTGTACGACTGTCAAATATCGTGTTCAGTCTCAATGACCTTGAGGGCTGCCTGCACCATCGCTTTGCGATAGTGCAGGCGTCTGTACTATATGGCAGTTACGTTACATTTGAAGAAGACACGGCAGTGGCTGTGATGCTGTGATTTAAATTTATATCCTCGGTCTCCGTACTAGATGCCAGACGGCCGGCCGATCGTCTCGTCAATCCTTGGCTCGCCGTCGCATGAAAGTACAGGCGACATTGGAGCTTTTGAATCTGGTCTGGTTTTATCTGGGGTCAAGGTATTAATTAGATAACACATTGTGTTGCGTTTAACGCCCTTTGAAGTAATTTTTAACACAGTTTTGTGAATAATTCACACTGCATTAATTTTTTACTGCATACCGATTTATTTTCGCTTTTATTGAGTTCTACTACTTAGGAGCTTGTTATCTAAGCCATATACACAGATTTCGTCCGCAAGATAAATTGCTGATTGCGCGGACCCAACTTGCAAACTTTGTCCACTAAAACTACCACTCGAATCCTACTATTACCTCGGATAACAACAATTTTCGACCCTGTTTCTGCTACTTGACCCGAGAATATTGTTTTTAAATGGTGTGCCCTAACGATCCGGTCTGGCTTATCGGAGTCCGTCATTACCATCAGTGAACATATGATAAGAAACAGGGAATTAGTATGCTTGCCGGCGTCCGGTCACTGGAGACAAGAAAATGGCGTGTACTTCGGTAATTAAAAACTCATTGCGTCGACTTTGGGTTCGGAATTTGAAAGGATACGTGATGTAGCACTTGCAATTTTGCAAAAATATATCTACAGTTACGGCAAATGAAATTCGGACACCAATTTGACATTTTATGACATTTATGCAAATTTTGATATATTAGGTTTTTACGTTAATTTTTGTCCACCTTTACTAGTCAAACTATTATTTCAGAAAGTATTTTATAGATCACTTTTACGATGATTTTACTCTGTAGTCGTATTCTTCCAGCATACAGAATCTGAATTTGCGAGGAAAATGCTTTTTCCTCAGAATTGACTGTGAATCGCAGAGGGTAAACAAGACAAGAAGTAGGTCTAGGATAAGTGTTTTCTATCAAATAGTAAAATACGTATATAGGCAAGGGAAACGAAAGATTGAGTAAAGAAGCGCCAAAGATGGAGTTGCGTTCAACCACAGAATTGAAGACTTCGAGAAGCAAAAGCTTATGCCAGTTTTTCTTTTTTTTTTCGTAGTATACTTTTGAAAATATTCCTCGTGCAGTTTTGATAAAAGTTTATTCCTCTATTCAATAATATTGATTTTTTCTTCCCTGCCTATTGATTCCTTCTAAATACCTGTAACACTCAGAAGTTTAAAACAGCTAAGTAAATTTTTGACGAAATTTAGTGAAGGTATCACGTTATTGTTAAGCCAAACCAATTTTATTAAAGAATTATTGTATGCTTCACAAACTTTATCTATGTACCTACTTAAAATTTGTGTGTGTTACGGCAAAACGAAAAGACAGAGATAAATGAAATTCTTCTATTTTAAGAGGAATCACCATTGTTTCTATTTTATTTCAAAGTTTTTTTCTTTATTGGCAACTATTGCTAGCATATTTCCATAAAGCAGAAAAATTTGACGTCCAATTTTTTTATTCTTTTCACATCTCCTGAGTTCTTTGTCTTCTAGATTTCTGTATCCGCTTTATTTAAAAACTAATAAAATGATTTTTATGAAATTTATCATCAGTCGGAAGTCGGAAGTAATTTCCTAGGAAAATCGCAGAAGTCCAATAAGCCAGGACATCGGGTCAAAACCGGTTTAGTTTGACACTTTTTGCCTGAGTTAAAAATCACGATTTTAAATTAAAAAGTCTAAAAATAGGAAAACTGTATTTTCTATTATAAATGAGTTTTTGGATTTTATTCTAAATTTATGTAGAAGAACATATTTAAAATATGCAATATTGTTTTCGATCAGGAATAAACATACATTTTTTTCCAATGACGCTGGTTAGAAAATATAGTATTTTAAAAATACATTGTGAAATAACTTGGTTATTTAGGATTAGTACATTATTTAGAATGTATTGCTGGGGATATTATGGTGCCAGATTTTAATAGTTTTGAAAACGTTTGACTTCTGAAATAAACATCCTTCAATTTTGACTTTTCTTTGCAAATAATTGTATTACTGCGTTGGTCATTCTATAGTAAACTTGCAAACATTAGGTACTATAAACATAAAATCCATTTAAGCCCAATCATTACCCTGTCCAGCAACAATCCTAGGACCTATTTCCGTTGTCTGCTTTGAGTACAACCCGGTTTATCAGAAATAGACATTCAGGGCATTATGCACACAAGCTCCGGTTAAATTCGAGTAGGAAATAACTAGCTATAAGGTATATGATGATTATGGAATATTGATGTATTAGGGCTTCGTTGAAATTATAAGATCCCTTAGGTGTAATGGAAATTGGCCCTTTGAGTGTTTCCATAGCTATAACGAGAATTGTTGAAGTCTTGAATTTCAATAATTTAGTTAGTTTAGTATATATGTCCGCGGATAGGGTTTAAAACAGGACAAATAGACCAACTTTTGCAAGATACATGTACATAAATGTCACTTCTAATAAAAAAAATTCTTGTAAAATAAACAAGATTCACGTTATGAAAGATTTAATTTTTTATACAGGGCGCATACATAATACGAAAACGTTATTTTGGGTAGGAGTAAACACACCTTTATCATTTTCTACAAAAAGAATAAATATAAAGTATGTTTTAAATTAATCCTAAGCCGAAGTACAAGATTTCATTACAACATTTAAATATTAAAGGTACAGTTTTATCACAGTATTTTTTTAAAAGTCCCAACTACCCTATATCCAGAGTACTAGTTTCTACATATTAAACAATAATGACATCTATGAACATATTTGCCAATTTTCTTTCCAAATATTCATATAAAAAGACTACTCTCTGCTGAGCTTGTCAGTCTTTTTTGTTGTTTAGCCGTGTTCTAATAAGCCGACTTAAAAAGGGCTACATCAACCAGAATGCGATTGAATCGATATTTCCATGTGGCAAAATTGAAAAATGCTTCCTACTCCGTCGGCATTCTGAAATATGTTCTGTAAATTTCGATATGTTACCCATACATCCGGATAAAACTGTAACAGCGTTTGAGGTCCATTCCGAGCAGCATCTCGCTATCCTGTCGTTGATTTTTATTTTGACATGCACCGCTTGCAGTTCTGCTGCTGCGTCCCGCTCGACCTTCCCGCCGCTTTCACGATAATTGACCCTTCGTAATAGATGACCCGTCGATGCACGTTTGTTTTGCCCACTTTAATTGGTCGTTTTATCCACTCGCAGCAAAGTGCAAAGAGAAGTTGAGTTAGTCTTTTGTTATATCCGCGAGCTAGTAGTGACTTTTGTAATTAAAGTTTTGATCGTAGAATGGAGTTGCTGCAATTTAAAAAAAAATACTAGAACTTTCTTGAGAAAAGAAATTTTTGACACAGTTAAAGATCGAAATATTGCGTTTGTGCAAAGACAGTCAAATAACTCTAAAAAAGGACTAGTTTTTATTTTTATCTAGGTGACCCCGGACAAAATTTTAAGAATGATTATTATTTTATGGCAAGTAATTATTTCTGATGCGATTTAAATAAGTAGGTAGGTAAGCCCAACCGGCAAAATAATTACTCGGGCGGTATAATAATTTTCTGTCAATACTTTAAATAAACTGCCTGTGAAACAATGATGGGCAAAATATAGTTCATGTGGTCGGCATAATAAAACTAAGTAACAAATAACTATCCCGTTGGGCAGTCCGAAATCTATTCGAGCAGTAAAATTATTAATTGGGCGGTGAAATTATTAGTCGGCTGGTGACAAAATAAATTAGGGTGTGAATAAAATGTGCTCGGTATTTAAATATCGTTCAGCAGTTTTTAAGCAGCGTTTCGTTTTCTGCAAAATATTTACTTTAGAATCCAGAAAGTCAAATGACCTGTATTTAATATTTTTAGTTGGCAAGGGTTTGAAGATACCGGCGAGATTCGTTAGTTCGGTCGGTGGGCAGCATGGGCGCCCACAGGAATTTTAAAGTTGTATATCTCTGTTGCTACATACGGGACCCATACCAAATTCAGGTGAGCCGACTAGGAATGTTTTGGTAAAGAAAAAAAATATTTTGTAATTTGCGAAAAAAAGTTAAATTTTTGCTTGGCTCCCCCTGAGAAAAAATGAACACGTTTAGGTATTTTATTTATTATTTTTTCTAAATAAATTTTACACCATTTCGTCGAAAATTTTTAAATTTTAAGAGAAAAAATGTGTTAGTTGAAACTTAAAGTCATTTGAATTTTTTTAAACTTAAAACGTAATTTATAAAAAAATCAAATGACTATAACTTTCTACTAACACATTTTTTTCTCTTAAAATTTAAAAATTGTCGTCGAAATGATGTAAAATTTGTTAAGACAAATGAATGAATAAAATACCTAAACGTGTTCATTTTTTTCTCGGGGGGGGGGGGGGGGGGGCAAGCAAAAATTTAACTTTTTTTCTTTACCAAAACATTCCTAGTAGGCTCACCTGAATTTGGCATGGGTCCCGTATGTAGCAACAGAGATATACAACTTTAAAATTCCTGTGGGCGCTCATGGTGGGCAGCCTTACTAATAATACCATGAAATGTATGTGCTTTTACATTAATCAATATTTGGAGTTTTCTAATTAAATGCTTTATTTTTTACGTAATTAATTACCCCTTATTACACGCTAAGTTAATTTTAGAGCAGTCAGAACAGTATTAGATTACCCATCAATTTGTAATGTTACAATATTTTTTCAGCAGTCAACTTGATTTTGGAGCAGGCAAAAAAAAATAAAATGTAATTTATTTCGCACAGACCAAATATTTATTTAGTTGCAACTTATTTTTTTTTTACTACTTAAAAGATTTTGAAGCTGCTTGTTCAAATCTAAAACGCAGACCAATTTTTGTTTTATTACCTGATCAAGCTTCACCGCCCAATCCATCATTTCGCCGGCCAATCGTATATTACGATGTGTCAAAATTGTAAAATTTCGCTGCCCGTTTAAATAACACCCTTATTTTATTTATAGAAATATTTCCTGACGATGCATGCAAATAGTTGTAAAGTCTGTATGTAGGGTTTTTAAACATTTTATATAAAAACGCTTATTCTATTTATTTAAGAATTATTTAAATAAGTAATTTTTGACCGTTATGCACCGAAAATTTATTTCAATAATTTGGTAATATTTTGCTGTATTTTCCTCTTTTATCCCTGTTATAGACTAATTTGCCATACTGTAAATAATTTACAATCTACAATCTCTAGAGGCTAATAAATACGTAAAAATTAGTTAAATAGCGTATGGCAAATTATAGAATAAATTAAACTGTAACATGTGCATTAAATACCTCCATAAATAACCTCAAAATTATGGAAATTATGCGACTAGGCGATAAAATATCCTCGTAATTTAATATAGTTTTATTGGAGCGCGTTAACTATTTTGCTCACAATAAAATTTTGAGTGTCGGGTTGAGGAACATAAATTTCTGTTGTCGCGATGTTTAATAAACTCCCTCCGGATCAATCGGGTGCTTTTTTGGCCTTCATTTTCCGGGTCCGTACCGTGCTTGAGCTGATTATCTATGGGGCCGCAGAGACCAATTAAATTTTAACTAATTTTATTCATCCGCAACACCAAATTGCAACGGTCTCGGGTAAAAATTAGTGGCTGGTAGAGAGTTTGAAAAACATTAATTTATTTCGTGGAGGGTTTTAGCGTTAATTATTTGGCATGTAACATATAATAAAACCTATCCTCTTATTTGGTGTAAATAACGATATTGTTCTTACTCAGTTAAATTAATTTTTTTTTTGGAAGAAGTGGACTTTAAAGTGTACAAATTACTTACGTTCAGACTTACTAAGAAGGTTTAAGATTTAGTACTGGTTTAAATTAAGATCTTCTAGTTGATCAGTTATGTTGTGACAGGTTTTCGTCCTGTCATTGTTAATAAGTTGTCATTAAAATCATGAATTATTCTGATATTTCAGCGATTTGCTTGGTTTCCAAATAAATAAGTGACAAATCTGATAGCCACGAGAACAGTGACAATAAAACTAATAGCAAAGAGCTAAGTAATAAAAACAGCTCTGTTGGTACACCAAATATTCAAGAGAAGTTTAACAAATGATGACAGTGTTATGAGGATATGCCTCTCTCCCGATTTGCGACTCGCAAATATCTGATTTTGACTAGTACCAATTTCTTGGGTCTTTCTGTATTTTTGCATCAATTTATTTTTATTTGTTTGTTTTTCCTATATACTTTTGTATGCATTTATTTTTATTTGTTTATTTTTGCTATCAATTTTGATTTAGATGGTTATTTTTAAAAGATACTGTTTTTAATAAATATTTCCAATGTTTCCATGTATTTCCAATATTTCCCGAAATTTTTCCGGATATATTTCCAAAAAATATATTTCCGGAAATTTTGCCACATTAGTTGTACCCGAGAAGTCGAGAGAGAAATACAAAATATTTATATTTTTGTGTTTCAGAATTATTCGTTGACTTTCAACATGTAAATCTTGATTAAACTCCGGACATGTTTCGACTGACGATGCCACGGTTGGTACCGAAGGTAATTCAACATGTAATAATTCGCTTTCATCTACCTCAAAAGGTCGCCAAAAAGCCATTATTATAATAAAAATTTACTTACATAAACCACGTATCTAAAAACAAAGACACTTATAATACGCACTTCACTGGTCAAAACCTAAAACTTAACTGTTTTAAATAAATCATATTTTAAAAAAGCATCTGTCTAGACGTGATGCCTCAATTAACTGGAAATGACTCCGCCCACTACATGCGATAATATAGTATTGCCCTTAGTGGAAAAGAGATAAAACGCATCATCGCGGCTGGTCGACATGCAGGTGCTGTTTGAACTGTATACCGAATATATCACTAAGAAATTTGCATGAAATGTGAGTTATTTGCTGTGCGGTATCGAGCGATCCCGGTATTAGCGGCGAGCCTTTGTCTGGCTTTTTATACCATTTAAATCCTAAGAATTTATATTTATGAGATTCCGTTTCGTCTGTTATAAAATTAATATTTCATAACCAGCTAGGAAATATTTTGCTTTTTTATAATAAGATGTTTCAAAACTGTCATCGGTTTTGAAAAGTGTCACTTTATATGTCAAAATTAGAAACATTTAATTACTGTAGAGAATACAAAAAAAATCAGATTTATTTGGATTACAAGCATATTGCCTATTATGCTCACACATACATAAATAAAAAACATACATACGAGTCGAATTAAGACGTCCTATTAAAAATTAGTGAACTCCTCAGCTAAATACCACTCATAAACTCTTTTTATTCTGGTTATTTCTATGAACATGAACGAAAGATTATTTACTTTTATGGGCAACATTTAATATGCAAAATACGAATGACGTTTTCCCTTATACGAAACTCAAAAGAGACAATTTTAAATAGCATTAGAACGATGACAGCTCACGCAACGCACACAATATTATTACTCGTTGAAGCCGAACGACATGACAGAACGACAAAAGTTACGATCAAAGTAAATACAATTTTCAGTAAGTTTATCGTTTGTATAATGAAGCCGATGATAATCTTCGAGTCTATTGTTATACCAAGCGATTTGCATTTAACAATAAATTAAATCTGATGGCTCATAAATCTGTAAAACAATATAAAAGACGGTCTGTCTGGTTCGAGTCATTCGGGTACGGTAATAGGATATTTGCTATTATCTTATTACATATAAATATTTATTAGGGTAATTTTTTTTCTATTTATTTAATTCAACAGTGGGCGGTATAACCGTTGAAACTGTCATAGATATAATAAGTTTTTAACAATTTCAATACAGTAAGCTGGGAACTAGAATTTATAAGATTTCTATTAGCTGATCCCATCCCGTATTTGTTCTGGTTTTGAATGATTGTACTGATGAAGCACAAACTGTGGTCTCCTTATAGAGCGTACCTTACACGGTCAATAATACTGACAATATGTTATTATATTGACAACAATATTGACCGTGTAAGGTGGATATATTGAGGGTTTGATTGAACTGACGGGAATTCGAATTTTCCGAATATCAGGCATCAACATCAGCGAGTAGGGGGATACTGTCAGTATTACTGATCGTCTAGGGTGCGCTGTCAATATTGGATCAATCCTTAGTGTAACGTCAGCTGCTGTCAACAATGGAAGCGGCAAGCACGCTTTTTTAACCAATCTTTCATCCAGCCCTTACGCTTTACTGTACGTTTTATGCCTAAACTTAAAATTATCGTAATACGTGATTTCTGTCGAGGATCCATTTTCAACAGTCACCAATAGTAGTAGGTTATGTTATGAACTGAAGGAAATATTGACAATAATACTTATGTAAGGTTGAAGAATATTGATACAGAGATTGAAGTGGATTGTTGAAATATTGTTAGTATTGATTGATATCAATATTATTGACCGTGTAAGGTACGCTTATAGGTTATGCGACTACTTAAAATAATATTCTTAATAATAAACTGCTGGCCACTTGAACTTACACACAGAGATTTTTAGGCAAAATTTAAAGTTCAATATTTTCAACAGGAATGCAAATTTTTGAACGCGTCTTGCAGATTTTAAGAGCTATTTTTTTTCGGATTAAGCTGCATGACGTATATTTATCGTAGGACCATAGGTTTATTATATACGGGGTGATCAATGAAGTCATGCAAAAAATCAAAAAGTTTGTATGAGTGAAATTTCCGCAAAAAATTTTTTTGGTCGTTGCAATATGGTTCGTTACTAAGGTAACATCAATATCTCTAGACGTTTTTGTCACTTTTTGGATTAAGGCCCTTAGGTCTTGTACACACTATTAAACATAAAATTTGGGTAGCAAAATTTTAAAATGCTATAACTTGACATTGGATTGATTGTTCTGGATGATTTTTACGGATTTGGAATCCTTATTTCACGTAGATTCTCTATAATCTAAGCATTTTATTTATGGGTTGAAATATACAGGTTGAAATTTATTTTTACAATAACTTAAATAATGCCAAACTTTAGAGCGCGTCGTACCCTACGTTTTTGTCTATTATCGACCCGGTATAATGTGTAAATTTCAACCCCCAAATAAAATGCTTAGATTATAGAAAATCTACGTGAAATAAGGATTCCAAAGCCGTAAAAATCATCAAGAACCGTCAATCCAATGTCGTTATAGCACTTTAAAAATTTTGCTAAAGACCTAAGGGCCTTAATCCAAAAAGTGACAAAAACGTCTAGAGATATTGATGTTAACTAAGTAACGAACCATATTGCAACGACCAAAAAAAATTTTTTGCGGAAATTCCACGCATACAAACTTTTTGATTTTTTGCATGACTTCATTGATCACCCCGTATATAATAAACCTCTGGTCCTACGATAAATATACGTCATGCAGCTTAATCCGAAAAAAACTAGCTCTTAAAATCTGCAAGACGCGTTCAAAAATTTGCATTCCTGTTGAAAATATTGAACTTTAAATTTTGCCTAAAAATCTCTATGTGTAAGTTCGAGTGGCCAGCAGTTTATATAAAGCACTTTTATATTTTGTATTTTTTTACTGTTGCCCCTCAACATTTTGGTTTCAGATATATTTCTATTTTAACAGAATAATGACCATTCAGAATTTTATGTTTTAATCTTTGTTATAATTCTTGTAATTTTGGTTTTATTTTATTGCTAGTTACTGTTTTTTATTGGTTTCTCCAGTAAGGGTGTGTCATTTTATACAGTGTGTAACAAAAATATGGAAACTTCGAAATATCTTGCAAACCGTTCATCCGATTTTTATGGAATTTTGTACCCTTAAGTATGAAATTACGCCCGACCCAATGGTGAGTTCCGTATTGTTGTCAGGTTTACCGTTTTCCTGAAATCAATAGGGATGGAACGCACTAGATATATTTTATTCGATTTTCGAATTTGCACAAAAAGTAGAAGAATTGAGGCAAATTGTTAATGAACACCCACAAACCCCTATTTGGCGTTTAAGCCAGCAAGTAAATGTATCCTACGGAACCTGCAATACAATCCTGAAATGTGACCTGCATATGCACGTTGTTGAATTGTTACCAAACTACAGTGCAATTTTCAGAGTCGTTTATGGATAATTTGAATAATAATGAAAACAACACAAACAACTCCCCCCAAGTGCTCACTCTCACCAATGTTGTTGATGCTGTAAAAAGACGAATGAGAACATGTTTGGAAGTAGAAGGTGGACACGTCTCTCATTTAGTTTAAATTTATTAATTTTAGGTTCTTTGTTGTATTTTTTTTTAAATTCTGTATTATGCAATGACAAAGACAATAATCTAATTTTATTAAAAATAAAAACTTCAAAACTTGACAGTTTTATTTTTAATTCACGTATACCTTTTACCTGTGTTACCTTTCAAGAGTAATAATTCAAGACATGCTTGAGGGATTCCACGGCATACCTTAAGAAGTTTTTTTTGTTAAATCTTACATTATATCTGACAAGCCACAGTTAATTAAATGACAAGCAAATTAGTTATTCTTAAGTACTTCTCCGCGAGAGATGAAACTCGGTGCATATGGAACTAACAGCTGAACATTTTCCTCAGATAGTGCACATCAAATCAGCAAACTTACATTGTATCAAACTTTTGTCGGAAATATAATTTTCAAAATTCTGCGCCGCCAGCAGATAGATAATTAAACTTGAATCGAATTGCCACAACAAGAAGAACTCCTTGAACTCCGACTAATCTGCCAAACTCCCTTTTCTCGATTTTGGGAGTTAATTAACGAAGAGTTGTCGGTCTTTCTCCACTTCGAACGTCGACTTTCTAAGCTGCGAAAACGCAACTCATTGTCTTGGCTTGACTTTGCAAAATTCGTTAATCCCTTCAAAAAAACTTTGCTTACCGCGGTTGTTACTTTTTTAGAGCTGAACCTTTTTCGTATAAAAAGACAACGTGTAAGACTATTTTCTGTTATACGATTGAGAAGGATTTGGACATTTTGTATCAGGTTTCATGAGGTTCATTCCTGTTTTTTAGTGTTCCATGCCAAACGGAACACCTATGGAATCACTTCGGTGTCCGTCCGTCCGTCTGTCACAGGCGATTTTCTCTGAAACTATTCGACGTAAAAATTTGAAATTTAGTACAGAGACAGAGTGTCCACCACACTCTCAAAACCCGAGCAAATCCAATTATAGACGTGAAGTATAAAAAGTTGAATTTTGATTCTGGGGCCTAATTCAAGGGGGTACAGGGTCTTTGATTATATTTACGTGGCTATCTGGAGCCTTTATTTTTGAAGATAGAAAAAAATGTTTTATATAAAAATTGTAGTTTTTTTTCCATATTATCTTTTGAAATTATCAGTAAAAAAATATCGCATTAAAAAAATGGAAAAATATTGGCAACTTCAATTTTTTTAAATGGAACACCCTGTATATTATGCGCTACAACGAAAGATCTTTTTATTCTGATTTCAAATATATATATATATATATATATATATATATATATATATATATATATATATATTGATGATATTTGGGTGAACCATTTTTGAGATATTTTAGCTTAAACTATAAATAAATTGCAAAAAAATTTCATATTGGTATCAAGAAAGCCATGGAAACAATAAAATTGTTATGTTTTATAAATTTATAGTTTAGTTATTTTCTACAATTTGATTGTTTCCATGGCTTTCTTGATACCAATATGAAATTTTTTTGCAATTTATTTATAGTTTAAGCTAAAATATCTCAAAAATGGTTCACGCAAATATCATCAATATATATATATATATATATATATATATATATATATATATATATATATATATATATATATATATATATATATATATATATATATTTGAAATCAGAATAAAAAGATCTTTCGTTGTAGCGCATAATATACAGGGTGTTCCATTTAAAAAAATTGAAGTTGCCTATATTTTTCCATTTTTTTAATGCGATATTTTTTTACTGATAATTTCAAAAGGTAATATGGAAAAAAAAACTACAATTTTTATATAAAACATTTTTTTCTATCTTCAAAAATAGAGGCTCCAGATAGCCACGTAAATATAATCAAAGACCCTGTACATTGGTAAATGGAAAAAAATTCAAGGGAATCGTGTAGTGTATCAAATGAAAGCTTATTAAAGCACGAATTCAACAATATATATGATTTATTTTTTAATGCATTTTTTAAAATCTTTTTCGGAAAAAGGCGCTTAAAAATTGCTGCCCCCCGTCCTTATTACCAAAAAGATCGCTGAGAAAAATCTGAAAAAAATTATGTACATTGAGAATTATTAGGTGTAGATGAAGCCAAAATTATCAGAATTGAAAAATTCTAGCGCGATCATTTGTTATAAACAATGTAATTGTTTATAGTTTCCTTATAACTGCTACACCATTGGTTTTAGATAAAATGTTTTGGCAAAAAAATGTAGGAACAACTTTGTCCTTACGCGTTTTTCAAAATTTTTAATTTGGTTCCGTCGAAACGCGTGTATTACTATTAAATTTGAGGGAGGGGTGCTGAGGGCACGGAACACTAGTAGTACAAGTATAGCTTGCACTTGACCGATTTTTTTGTGCTTTAAACCAACCTACGGTATTTATACTAGTTTTATTTTATATTTTGCGAAATATCCATGTTAACGTTATTAATTTTAATGCCTTAAATTTCTCAGTACCGATAAGAGGTTTGCTAAGAACTTACAGGATTATTTGAACTGAATGGAAATTGTTAATAAATAAACAGAACACATATACTGTTTGAAAAATATTTTATTCTGCCCAGGTTTGTTCCGCAATTATACAGGGTGTCCGAAAAGTCTTAGTATGGGCAAATATCTTTGGTATAAGTAAAGATAGAGACCAAATTTTAGGTCTGTCTTATTGGTGATTAAATCTACTTTTTTATGTAATTTAACTCCTCTTAACCCCGAGAGGAGGCTTAGGGAGTTGAGGTCAAAATTTTTAATGCAACCCTATGCCGTCTGGTACCTTATTTTAAAGGTCTTCAAAAAAGAAAGATTTTACCGTAAACCCGAAGTCCGTATCTTAATTTGTTTTAAAATGGCAAACCTTTAAAAATTAAAAATCGTGAGAGAAAAAAAATTAAATGCCGTTATTTCTCTTATTACTTTAAAAGTTGTTCAAAATGACAACCATGAACGTCTTGGCAGAAATAAAGTCGATTTTCGAAAATGGCAGGTGTTACTTCTTAGCAGAGTTCCTTTTAAAGTAATAAGAGAAATAAAGGTACTTACGGTCAGACTCTCCGACGCTAGTCCGGTCTAATTTGACAACCAAAAGTTTTAAACTCACAAGTAGTGTAAGAATAAGACAACTAAGTTTTATACTATGACTTTGTTTCTAAGTTTTTTCGCAAATCAAGAAAAAACGGGCAATTTTAGTACGTACTGTCGACAATCATAGAACTAAATTCATTCTAGCAACCCGTTCCAAGATGCAAAACATTTGGAAGCCAAGCAAATTGCTGAAATATCAGAATAATTCATAAGTTTTTAATGACGACTTATTAACAATAACAGGACAAAAACTTGTCGACACATAACTGATCAACTAGAAGATCTTAAATTAAACCAGTACTAAATCTTAAGCCTTCTTAGTGAATCTGAACATTAAATTTTTTTTCACGATTTTTATTTTTTATAGGCTTGCAATAATTTAAAAACGAGTTATGAATGGTGTTGATGGAAATACATTATACACATCATAATGATAGACAATTTTAGCCAAATTTCCACTTTTATTTAATACTTTATAACATGACGCGTTTCGATGCACTATAGCTTCATCGGATGTTTCTTAACTGACATTCTGTAACAATATCATTATGTGTAAAAACGAATTATGTAATGATCATAGTTTTGCCGTATGCAGTGGATGCGAGTTTCTAAAAATATTACTTAAAAATATTTACGAATGCAACCAAAATTATGTACTGTATATTTTATGAAACAGCTCGACTTTTTACCCAGATAATTTCAGAGCTTACGTAGAATTTCATTATCAAAGTCGCAACGGAGTACAAACAACTTACGAAAATATTTACATTGCTAAAATAAAGAGCTTAGTGTTTGGAAATGCAAACCATTTACACTGTTTCATCTCCTTATTGCGTTATAGTGTATTCGAATCCATTATGTGAAGCAACAGAGCCACTCGAAAAGGCCTAATTAAGTGTCGAGCAAGAGTGATATTCACGGGCACGATGACACTTATTTACGAGGGTGTAAAGAATCTGTTGACGTTGCCGTAAAAATTGAAACCCCTTCAAGAGCGTGAAAGCTTTGTCTGATGATTTGCTGTTGCATGGGGCAAGTTTTATAACACCTATACACCGGTAAATTTTAAATTAATATTGTATATTATAGCAAAATAACTAGCCTTTATAGATTGCTATACCGGGTGATCACGAGATTAGTGGCCAGCTCTTTATCTTGCTAAGAAATAATGTATCCATTTGAAATTTTGGGAAGTCGTATGGTTCGTTTATATGCAGATTTTGAGTGCTCAAACGTCTGACTGTCGTTTGCGGTTTAACCGGAAATACACCCAACTTTGTTATTTTAAACGAAACACCCTGTTTTTTTGAGCATACATACCCAAACTATTTTCCCTGGTTGGAAAATCATTTAAAACGTGAAAACGCAAATAATAATCCAGACGAAGGTTTTGTCGTCCATGAAGAGGCGGAAATAAACACATTGGCCTGTGTTGAATTCGATCCGTCAACTTCAACAAGACAAATTGCTGAAGAAATCGAAATTGGCAGAGAGAGCGTAAGGAAAATTTTAGCAAAATATGGCAATAAGTCTTTCAAGTACCAGACTCATCATCACCTTTATGAAGCTGACTATGCTCGAAGATTTAAGTTCTGCAACTGGTATTTTAAAGAAGAACAACAGCAGCCGCATTTAAGATTTCAGATATTTACCGATGAATCACCTTTCACCAATTTGGGTATGTTTAATAGGAACAATACTAGGTACTGGGCGACTGAAAATATGCATTTGGTGAGGGAGATGGCATTTCAAGAACTATTTGGTGTCAATGTATGGCTTGATGTTATAGGCAGTAAAATTATAGGACCAATATTTTTTGAACAACCTTTAATGGCAGCACGATACCTAGCCTTTTTTCAGAACCAGATACAACATTTTATGGATAAGTTACCTCTATAGGCAAATGTGTAGATTCTCTATCAACAAGACGACGCTCCAGCGCACAACGCTACGGTAGTAACAGATTAACTAAATGTCACTTTCGAAAATAGATGGATAGGGACTCATGGTCCAGTAAGGTGGCCAGCAAAATAACTTAACCTGAAGCCCCTTGATTTTTTTTATTGGGGTCATATCAAGCAAAAGGTATACAGGACGAAACCGCAGAATCTTCAAGGCAAAGAATAACACAGGCTGTTTATAATGTCACCCCACAACAAATGAACAACGTGCCCAAGGAATTTCAAGAAAGAGTTCGTCTGTGCCAAAGAGAAAGCGATCAACGCTTTGAACATTTAATTTATTGCTAATTTCGTATTTGATATAATAAAAACCTAATAAAATTGTTACTTTAAGCACTACTTTGATTTATTAATTATGTGTAGCTATCCTTTCTACATTTTCCTAATGCAACAGTTTTCAAGCGCCATTTTCTTGAAAACTGTTAAAGATAGGTATGAGGTATGGTACACATTTTATAGTTAGAATTTTACGTAGAACCCAAATTTTAAAAAATATACAGGGTATTCCGTTTAAAATAACAAAGTTGAGTGTATTTCCGGTGAAACTGGAAACGCTTGTCAGATGTTTGAGCACTCAAAATATGCATCTAGAGTAAACATATGACCTGCCAAAATTTCAAATCGATTATTAATAATTATTTCTTAACAAAATAACGAGCTAGTCAGTAATCCCGTGGTCACCCGGTATATTGTTGAAATACAGGAGACAAATAAGATATTGACTGTTACAATAATACAATAATAATAATAATAATAATACTAATAATAATACTAAGACTAACCTTTTAGAGTATAAACGAAACCCAATTTACAAATTAGGTGAGGGTACTTTAAATAATGGACACAAGACATCTAGCCAGCACTCTACAGCTGTCGGGATTTTTATTTTTGCTGTTTTCTTCCTGTATACCTATATATATTCGGTAACTTAATTTAGTCGACTTCAAAAGGAACATGAGTGAGTGCATCTTTATTTTGTCTTTCCGCCTTCACTGTGTCTTTGTTCGTTTTATGGCTAGGTACACCGAGCAAAATTGCATTCTTTGAGCACCAGGACAAACAGACCGGCAATAAGCAAATATTCTGACAAAATAGTATTACAGTATCCTGAAGATCAGAAGTAGATGAAAGAAAGTATGTTAATACTTTTTATAATAAACAGATTTTTAGTTGGGAAATCTCTTAAGGGTAAAAAACGCTATACATGTTTTAAAACACACTTAGTAATGTTGAAAACATTTATTAGGACATGGGAGTTCTTACTTTCAGCAGTTAACCCTATAGTGTTCTGTTTCTTTTTATTATACTCCTTATGACATGGGCAGAACACATCTGATGACGAAATATACATGGTGTCCGAAAAGTCTCAGTATGGGCAAATATCTTTGCTATTAATAAAGATGGAGACACAAAATTTTAGGTGTATCTTGTTGGTTAATAAATCTACTTTTTTATAGATTTTAACTTTTTTAACCCCTGTGAGGGGTGACCACCATGAACTTCTTGGTAGTAGTAATGTCGATTTTGGAACTCTGCCAAGAAGTAACACCTATCATTCTCGAAAATGTGAGAAGTGAGTTCCAAAATCGACTTTATTACGGCCAAGAATTTCAGGGTGGTCATTTTGAAGAACTTTTAAAGTAATAAAAGAAATAAAGGTATTTAAGTTTTTAGTTCTTTTCGCGATTTTTAATTTTAACAAGCTTGCCATTTTAAAACGTATTAAGACCTGACGTTTGCGGTAATATGTTTCTTTTTGAATACCTTTAAAATGAGGTATTACACGGCATTGGGTTGCATTTAAAATTCTTATCTCGACTGGAGATGTTTTGCTCGGGTATGCGAGTTACTTTATAGAGTCTTTTTTAAATGGAACCAATAGTTGACGAGGACTACAGATAGAATTTTTATAGATTGATATAGCAATTGCATATATGAATATTTTGATTTTTATTATGTGCACATATAAAAACAGACTTTTCTCAAAAACGGCTCGGGCGCCGATATTGATTTTTCGTGCAAAATACGATGAACGAGGAACTAGATATTAGAAAGAATTTTTACAGGGCAAGAATTTTTTTTAAATCATGTTCAGGCACACCGTGTAGCGTCACCCCTCAAGGGGGTTGAAGAAGTTAAATAACTTAAAAAAGTAGATTTATTAACCAATCAGATACAATATTAACCAGTAAGATACCCCTTAAATTTGGCGTCTCTATCTTTACTAATAGCAAAGATATTTGCCTATACTTTTCGGACTTCTCGGACTCCCTGTATTATTACGCTTTCGACGGAATAATTTTAAGCAATATTTCGATTTCAAAATAGGCAGCGATTCGGGCTTTAGCCACGACTAAGTTTACTGAAGTATAACATCAAAAAATAAAAAACTGCATTGTTTTTTTAAAATATTTTAATGCAAAATACTATACTTTTGCTGTTTGGAAATTCTACCTACCATGCAGTTGTTAGCAACTTCAATTTACTTCAATGAAATGAAGTCTACTTGTCAGGGGTACATATAGAAATACGTAAAATTGAGAATAAGTTCTCTAAACCACCTGAAAATTCCTTATACTATAAGGATTTGAACAAATCATAGTATAAGGAATTTTCAGGTGGTTTAGAGAACTTATTCTCAATTTTACGTATTTCAATTTACTTGTTTCTTGTTGTGCGTTATTGAGTACATTTTGAGTTTTAGGTAGTGCTCTTTAGCGGCAAAGCAGTGAAGTACTTTTACCTCAGGCTTATAGAGTCCACTAAACTTAGTATGAGTGCAAAATTTCAATTAAATACCTGAAACATGAAATCTAGTACGACAAAAAAAAATTAGAAAAAGAAAATTTGCAGAGTTATAACTTGAAAAATATTGAGATTTCCAAATTTCTTTTAAGGAACTACTTCAATAATTGTTTTTTAATATAGAATCAACTCGTCAAGTTTCCTAATGCATTATCCGAAGACCCTGTATATGGGCTAATGTAAACATGAAAATTGTGCATAGATTTTTGTTGGACATGATTCATAGAAAATAGAGTATACTTAGAGATGTGCCATGAGAATGTTCTCAAAGGAATATTTCCGGATAACGGTAAATTACCGAGAATATTTCCCAGCATAAATTCTCGGGAATTTATGATTTTGGAAAAAAATATAAATTACTGGAAAGTTACCGAGAATATTTCCGAGAACGAGAATATTCTCGGGAAAATTCATATTCTCGGAGAATTTATGAGAATTTGCGGAAATTTAAGGTAATTTATTTTAATGCTGCTATTGTATATCATAGATGGAGCTTGGAGCATCTTTATCTTTATTTCTTTTCCGTGTTGTTTTAAACAACTTGTTTAGACATGTTATTTTATACAATTCGTTTCTAGGTTGTGTTTTATTTATAAATAAAGTTACTCGACAATAATAGAAATAAAAATTTAATGTGTCTTTATTTTGACTAAGATGCATAATCACGTTAATTTACAATTTAAAAATTTTCTAAATTAGGTATTATCTCTTTATATTTTCAGATAAAATTATTGGAAAAACTACTTTGGGTAAAAAGATATGTTCTTGCAATTTATTCATTTAAACAAAACATAAAATTCTCCAACATATAAAATAAATTCTCGAAAATTTCCGATAAATACTCATTTCTCTCAAAGAATATTTCCCAATAATAAATTCTCGATAATGTTCCATCTCTACATCTCTTTATTTTTTCAGATAAAATTATTGTAAAAACTACTTTTGGTAAAAAAATATATTTCAAAATTTCCGATAAATTCTCATTGTTCTCGGAGAATATTTCCCAAAAATAAATTTTCGAGAATGTTCCATCTCTAAGTATACTTACTTTATTTTTTTGCCAAACATACACATAATAAAGAAAGAATGAAGTACACAACTATATGCACAATGCAAGCTGTGTTCATCGACCGGACTTGTTTTATTCCTACAAGACTATTCGTCAATTCGATCATTCACAATAATTGTAAAGTGAAGCGCGCAATATCCATTTGAGAAAATGCACTTCTTTTGGAGTCTGATATATACTTATGCTTCGTGAATTCCGAAATAAATCACATACGTCCGGATAAAAACGTAATAGATATTATAGAATACCGCATTGGCTGACATTCATTTTGGAGCTACGTATATCTTGTGACAGATTCCTTTATATTTATATCGGTAGCTATTTCTAAGAGCCAAAGAACATTTATAGTTTGGTTTGGAAATTAATATATGAAAAATTTTCGTTTTATATGCAAATAAAAATAATTGCTCTTGCTTTCCCATTAAATTTTTATTATACGAAAGATCATGTTTTTGAGGGAAAGTTAACATACTGTCTTCTGAAATGGGCCAATGAATTAGTGTAGTTTATATATTAATTACTAAAATTTAAAAGCCAGATTCTGCAACGCTAGATCGCACTGTGGTCCAAATTTTGGGAAAAAAACGGAAATAATTCGGATTATTTTTTTATTTGGTGTACTTATCTGGAACATCTGAAAAAACATTTCGAAAAAATATAGTCTCAATGAGTGAGTTTTGAGAAGCCTTTTTACGATAATATTTTGGTAGGTATATAAATAAAATACTTTTCGGAGATTTTTGAATTTACGATATACAAGGTGTTACAAAAAGATGTTAAGAAATTTTAAGGGCAGATTCTACATCTAAAAATATGAAAATAAGTTTATATAAACATGGGTTCTCAAACGCTTCTTTTTCGAGATACAGGGTGTTTAATATTTTCTTTTTTAAATGTTTCTATTTAATTTCTCGAAAATGCGCTGAGATATTGAAATGAATTTTGGTTCACGCCAGTATGTAATCAAAGGGTACCTTTACGTGTAAACATTTATTTTCTAAAGTACTTGCATCGGTGGCGTCCGTGCGGGTAAGTCTTTATTTTTAGCGAAAAAAAATGGCACGCAACTGTTTTTTTGCAAAATTAATATTGTTTTCTTGAAACCCAATTAATTCTGCGTGAGACTGTCTCTTAAGCTTTTTTGTTCTGATGCACCGTTTTCGAGATAAAAATCAATTTATTTCTTACAAAGAAAACAAATGAAAATGATTTTTTTTTATAAATATATGTTTTGTTCAGAAAACGGTGCTTTTTGATTTAAGTTTACAGTTTTTAAAAGCAGGAGGTCTAAAAGCGAAGGAATTTTCAAGTTTAATTTAAAAATATCTGTTTTGGTGTGCATATCTTCCTAACATTGTATTCTACATGATACAGCAAATTTTAAATATCAAACCGTATTTTTCCACAAATGAATTTCAAAACACAAAATGCAAAAATAAGCAAAACCGCACGAATCTGACGCCTGACGTTCTACTCTCTACTAATTTTGGAAAAACGATGATGTTGCTTATTGTTCTCCGGCGGTTGTTGTTTTGTTCCTGATGTGACCGCAGTAAATCCCCCGGATCAGCCGTCTGGAAAATTAAGACTAGATTTTGATAAAGCTGTGGAAATAGACAATTTCCTACCTGGCGAGGTTTAATCAGTTTTGATAAGCATTTCAGTAAGGTTACTTTATGTTGCCTTTTAATTGTATTACGAAAATAAATCCGAAAATATTTACTTCTGATGGTTAAGGCTTAACCATTGACCTTCAGCAAGAGGAGACGCAATCGTTCATTCATAACAAGCTTTTCGTTTTGTTTCGTACATTGTGCGTGTGTAGGACAAAGAGCGACTGCTATAATATCGACTCCGCGCACCACCGTAATGGCTTTCCTGTATTCTGTATTCCACCGAGCAAACCTCTCCAAAGACAGTTCCGGATGAAAAGAATCCATTTTTTCCAATCTTGGCACTGACGCACCGTTTCTCAAAGTTTATGAATAAAGTCCTTTCAGGGAAAATCAGAAATTACTTAAAATTTCACTACACACTTATATTCCAACCTGCCTGGAACGTTACACACAAAGCTTTACGCCTTGCCAAATCGTTAACTTATCGTATTAATGTGTATGGGGAAGAACGTCTTCTGATTCTGCCATTCTTACTCTAAATTCCGTCACCTTGCAGTGGAAATAAATTACTAAGCATTTATTGTGATGAGAAATAATGGTACTTACATTAGTATATCGTATTAATAGTGTTCGTAAGGCCGTGCCTGATCATGGGCGGCGGGACCGTAAATAAACTGTTTAAAGGTAAGAGCTAATTTACATAATACTAAAAACACTTACCTTGTAAATTTGTGTACGGTGGTTACTACCCAATTTTTTATGGATTCGCCAGTAGATTTGTAAGTGTTTTAGTGGCTATTAAATAGGAAGATGACGGTCCTCATGAATTTAATGCTCGAACTACAACATTGACCACGGAGTTTTTCTTTAAATCGTTGATTTTCGATGGTCACAATTTTGTACTGTTTACTTCACGCCGAATTTCACTTTCCATTCGTTCGCGTAAGCATGGTAAATAATTTCGTAATGTTGCTTCGCATGGTTATTTCCAGTCGGGATTATATTTTGTCCAAAATATTTTTTATCGCGAATATGTCGATGAAATTTTAAGAAATTAATAAAAATATCGTTTTTGTTATTTTATTTAACAGTATTTTTTTTCCTAATTACTTAAAATGGAAAAAGCAGAAATAAGTCTAAGCTGAGATCTGAAAACGAAATAAAAACAAGCAACGTAAATCTGAGTTTTTCTTATATCATTCCGGTAAGCTTTCGCCTCAAGGAAAACTATCTGGAAATTACCTTTCCTTCCTACGTTAATCTTTGCACTTTCCTGCAAGACGTCTTAAAAACAGGAGCGCGGGATTTAATCATTCTCTTTAACTCGAGATTTTATGAGCTTTTTTTACGGTTTTTGTCGAAATAAATAGGTAGTTCGAGTTTATGCAACGGAAGGATTATCAAGTGCTTTAATTGATAGTCGTAAAAGATTTATTTCGGAAGTTTAGTGTTAGTTTACGATTTTATTTGATAATTATGACAACCGAAAAATTGTCTTAAAAACTAAAGTATTGTTATTGACACTGTTTACACCAAAAGTTTCTTTTTTGCACTCGACACGCGTTTCTCTAACCGTGTTAGCATCATTAAGAGATGGTTAAGCAGCACATTTAATATGCCTGTATAATACTCATAGGTTAAACCACGAGAGCTTTGAATTTTTCCGGGTAAATTTCGCGTAAACTTTTGCTTCTAAACTGTTCGAGACTTAATAATTTAACAATAAAAGCCTGAGATCAACGGTCAAGGGTTTTTATCGCAAATTATTAAGTCGAGAAGATAAAGATAAATTTTTTTTTATTTCTTCAATAATTGAAAAGTTAACAATATACAATAATCGAAGAAAAGTCAGTACAGCACTTAAAGAAAATAATATCATAATAGAAACCTTGAACACAAGAAAATACACAAAAAGTAGCAACACAAAAACATGGGTGTTCTAAAAGAAATCGTTAAAGCTATAGCAACGCTTTTCCAACAGCAACGTCTTTAGTGTAGCCTTAAAAATATTTACGTTTTGTTAATTTTGTGTATGTAGTGAATAGAACATTTGGTTGAAAGAGAAAGTTTAGGAAAAATATTCCTACGTGAAATTCACGTGGTAAACTTAAAGCTGGAGTGGTCTATATTAAAATTATTTACAGATTTTATATTTTTGTGTTTATCTGTTTCCAAATTGAATCGTTTGATCTTTTTGTGGTAATTATAATTTGGATATTTTGTCAATTTCTTATAATACAAATTGCCCAAACCGCCCCATTGTGTATTTGTTCAGTTTGGTTTAAATGCCCTATCCCATGGTAACCAAGCATACTTGACGCTGCACGGCCTACTATTTACACAAATTTTGCTTTGATTTAGCTCTGACGTGAGGAATTTAAATTTATAAATATTACGAAAATAAGTATTTTAGGAGTTTTATAAAGAAAAGAGGAATTGAAAATAATTTCATAGCTTAATTAAAAGTATGTGATCATTTTTTTAGAGACATAAGCTAGTTTAAGTATAGTATTTTGAATTCTAAAGCTATATAGAGGAATTTAATCGCTGTTAAAATGATTGGTCTTCTTTACTCAGTATAAAAATTTGTGATTGGTGAATATGTGTAAAATGCAGAAACCTGATATGTTTAATGGCATTCACATGACCTAGAATTTATTAAATATTTTTTTTAAATAAAATACACGTTTTAAGAAAGCCTTAAAAGCAACTTTGTTCATTTATAAAATATTCTATCATAAAATAAATGTCATGCAGAACTTTTCACGCTAAAGGACTTGTACCCATGGAATACAGAGTTTGCGAATTTAAGAAACTACCAGTAGTTAAACGGCAATAAAAATGTACAAGCAATGAAAGAAAAAGTCAATAAACCTAAAGTAATATTGCTTTTATAAGTCATAAAGTTCCCTTGCAATACGTAGTGGGTTACAATTTATAGGCGTAAAGATGACTTTATATTCTTTTTGCACTAAAAAAGTTTTTTATCACTTTGAAAACAATTTGTTATACAGGATGTGTCACTTAAGACGTTATTGCAAAACTTTTTTTATAGGCGATATTTTTTCAGTTGCGTTACCAAAAAAAATTTTAATTGGTAACCATATGTTATAAACAACAAAATGAAGTTACACGATTTTAGTAATTGATACTTTCTGCAATTTAATTCTTATTTTTTGTTGCAGGTATGCATCTCTAGTTTTCTGGTATCCTGGTTATGGTAAGATCATCATTGATTTAAGAATTACATTCTATGAAAGTTTGAGAACCTGCGCATTTGCGTAGCAATGTTACATCGTACAATAGCTATTTACGAAACAAGTTGGGAAGAGAGTGTGTTGTAAGTACGCAGCGGTAAATTGTCATCATGTAGAGTACTTAAAACACTTAATTTAGCAACGAATTACATAAACGATATTTTGTGAAAGCGTTTTATCCTGTTATGTATGGATAATCCGAGCTCCCTATAATTCGAACAACCATATTGTGCAAAATGATGCTCATAATTCGAACTTCTGTCCTGGGTAGTTCGAACTACCAATCGCGCTTTGATTTTGCAATCTATCGTGGGTCAATATCATGTACGGATTCGGTTGAACTCATTCGTTCCTAGAGTAAAGGCCGATTTATAAACTTGACGTTTGCGGTTTGCGTTCGCCGTTCAAAGTTAAATGCACTGAAATACCTACCTAACGCCATTTATATTTACCGTTAACGCTGCCGTTTGCGTTGACGTTGGGTGCCGTTCGAGTTAACTCAACTTTATCTTTTGCCGCTGGCCGTTCGTAGCAAAACCGTAGCCAATTGGCAACAACCAATCGAAAGCTTCGTACCTGGCGGCGTGATATTTGTTTACACATATACACACAAAATTATTCCAAGGGATGCTAATAAACTTTCTCTATCCTCATCCATTTTAAACAAAAGCACTCCCCACAAAAACAAAACAAATAAATAGGCAAAAATAGGTTATAGTAATATGCTGTCAGCGTCAGCTGTTATTTCAACGGTGGCCAACGTTCAACTGCAAGTTTATAAATACCATAATTCGATTTCTACGTACATCAACGGCGAACTTTAGATCCAACGGCGAACGCAAACCGCAAACGTCAAGTTTATAAACCGGCCTTAAGTGGTGCATCTCGAGTGATGGCGCCGAAAAGGAAGCATGTCACGTTGTCGCTTCAACAAAAGGTTGAGCTTTTACATCAACTGAAGTCTGGATGTTCGTCCACTTCCTTACACAGAAAAAACACTATCGTGTATTGAATTGGATACCCATTCACTCAATGACACACTCTATTCCGTATTGCACAATACAAATTCGGTTTATTTAAATGATTAGTTTATCACTGTTAACCAACGGGTTATAAGATTGCTTGAAATATAAAGTTTCATTGGTTTTTAAAGGTTCGTTCAAATATAATAATTATTTGATGCCAGTAATACCCTGTTCTAAATTCAATGCAAACTATCATTGGTTTCACTAGAAGTTTATTTGTAAGAATATCCACCTTAGTTGATGCAAAATAGCTATTATTGTTTCAATTACAACAGTAATTAATATAATGTAACTTCTAATAGAAAGAAAACATTTTTGTTTAAATTCAATCATATATGTGTTTTGACGAACAATTACTCTTATTTAATATAATGAAGAATTTCTATTACATGAATCATTACACTTATATTTGAAACAAATGAAACACGCTTTATTATTTTAAAATAATTTTTATTTAGTATTATTAAACATACATTGTTTAGTACATTGTTTAGACATTCTGTAAACATTTAAATATAAAAACACATTTTATTAACACCACACTGACGCGAACACCGTATACTTTTTATATTTATTTCACTCCAAATATAGGAGCTGCTTTTTTGCATCTGCTCTGCTTTTGGCTTGTATGGTTACAGGATGCAAGATGGAACTAATTTGGTTCATAACACTGTAATCGAATGTCCTAAATTTACAGCTAGATTTGGTGGAAACCATGTCTAAAAAATTCAACAAAGAACTGGCAGTTATATTTAATGTTAATACTTTTTTAACAATACGTATCGGCTGAGAAACAGCGTTATAATAGACTAGCCAAGAGAGATTTACGAATAAAAAAACAAACTTATTCTTGCAAACCGTTTAGATTTATTTTACTTACCATAAAACACTGGAATGAATTGCCCAGTCCCAGAGATGTATTATTTTTGGCGTATAACGCAATAAACAAGCAGGCTGCAAGCTTAAACGACGATTGAACGAACAAATACCAACAGCACAATTTTTACACCTCCCTCCACGAGCAATAGAACTAATATTTCAGCCAACAATAGAACCGATTGAATCAATATTCTTTATTATTTCTCTAATACCTTATATATTTTATAACAGTTTTTATTTTAGTTCAAATGATATGAGGATAATTCACTTAATTTTTAGATGTTATTATTTAAACTGTAGCTCTTGTTCGTTTCATAAAATATATTTGTTTATTAAACATCGATGTTTTACAACCGATGTTTTTAATGCATCGATGTTGGTCTTCAATGTTAACATCGATGATCAACAGCGATGTTCCGCGTAGATGTCCCAGCACTATTTAGTACTTTTCACAATAATTAAACTGAATTCATTTTAGCAACACGACGAAAATCATTTGGAAACCAAGTAAATCTTTAAAATACTAGAATAACTCATAAGTTTTCAATGACAACTTATTAACAATGACAGTACAAAACCCTGTCAAACTGATCAACTAGATTAGAAGGTCTTAATTTAAAACTAAATTTTAATTTTAAACCTTTTTAGTGAATCTAAACATGTCTTTGTATACTAGTTTTTATACAATTATATTAATCTTTAAGAAAAAATACAAAACTGATCTAATTAGTATGAAATATTGAGCGTTCGTAACATTATAATAGGTTTTGCCGGGTCCTTATGTCTGTTGCTATGCAACGGTTCGTGGTAATTGTTCTTACTGTCAGTTTGAATTTGTTGATTCCGATTATTCAAGAAATTTTTGATACAGCGTAACAGAATGAATCTAAATGTTGAGATGTTTCAGAACTGTTGAGCGCAAAAACAAGTCTACTAATATTAAGAATACACTTTACTCCATTTGAAATTTGTCTTTTTATTTCCAGTATAGCAAAACCTTTGCTGACTAGTGTAATTTTAAACGTAATACATATTTCCACGAATTATAGCCAAAACACAGCTATAAAAAGTTTCGAAACTTCCGCTCCTGTATTAAAAGAAGCCCTTCCGACTTTATCTCCCCCATCGAAATAAGAAACGATGCAGAATACGCGACCGGACAGGCGGCAAGCGAGGCCCCGATGATAGCTTTTGAAAGTTTTGTTCGCGGTTGAAAGCACATTAGGATGGGCCATTTTCGTAGTCGTTCTCGGTTATTGGAAGGGTGGAAGGAGCGATGAATGTGATCGACCAAAGTGGATGGAAAACACACATTACACCGCCGCCGCGGGTTAAACCCTAATGCATTCTTTCAGGTGTCGGGAGCCTGTATTTCTTTTATGTTTGAAAAGATAGAGTGTTTTGAGGTTGTTTTTTTGTTACGAAAAATGTGATTATTAAAGCCAAGAGTAACAGGGAAAATACCTGAAAAAAGTGAGGGGTAAATAATAGAATATAATGCAAACATGAAAAGTGTGTTTACCTTAAAAATAATTAAGAGCTCAAGAAGCAAAAATCAAAAAAGGAACACACTACTAGTATCAAGACCGATCTTATAGGCGTCACTCCAAATTTATGTGGTTTGGTGAAATTATTATTATTGCATAATACCACGTCAAAATGCCATGAGTTTATTTTTCGCAGTTTATTTTTTCATTGTTCGTTCGTGTTTTATTTGGTTTTTGTTATTTTCACTTGATGTTTGCATTTCTTTAATAAAAAGGTTTATTTTCTGCTGATACGAAATTTTTTTATTTCTTATTTATTCTCTGCAACACCGAATCCAAATGCATTTTCCTCAAAAACAGTTGCTTCTAGCGACATTAATAAAGTATACTCAAAACTCATAAAACGCTCCGATTTTCATCTGTTAAAGCCTCGTGTATATATTATTAACTTAGTTTTCAAGACACGAAATGTGCCGAGCCACTTTAAAACCAGAATTGTAGCTCCCATTTACAAGACTGGAGACAAAACAGATACAAATAATTTTAGACCAATTAGTGTGATGTGATAAGTAATTTTTCCAAAATCTTTGGGAAATGTTTAAAGGACCGTTTAATTAATTTTTTCGCAAAAAAATATTCTTTCGAAAAACCAATATGGTTTTACCAGTTGCTTGAGTACTTCAGACGCAAGTTAATGTCAAGGTTGACAATAATACTTTAGTCACCGTGAATTTATAACTTTATTTTTATGCAAAATGAGCCGTTCTACTAAACAATAAATGTTGATTTTTATTAGTTATTAATACTTGAAAGCAATAATCAGTGATTACAAATAATAACAAATGAATTATAACATAAACAGATAAATTGTAACATTGGCGAATAAATCAAAAGGAATTTTCAGCGTGTTCACCATTCTTCTCACTTTTCATACATTCTTCTCTGTCTCTGAAGTGTCTTTATAATACTTTTAGCATCATTTTCGTTGAGATTTCTTACTTCATTTTTCACCCTCCTTTGAATTTCTTCAATATTTTCATTATTATTGCTGTATACGACATTTTTCAAGCGACCCCAAAAAATGTATCTATAAATTCACGGTGACCAAAGTGTTTTTGTCAACCTAGAAATTAACCTTGATTAACCTACGAAGAAAATTTAAAAAGGTATCAAGTATTTCGTTCGCAACCTGGATAATTTCGTTTAAAGTATATTAATGCGAAATAATTTTTAATTTAAAATATTTCAAAAACGACTGAAGAACCGCAATGGGTATGTTATACAAAATATGTCTAGAACTTCTCCTATAGAATTCAAAAATATAATCATACCATTCAATTTAAAATAAGCCAGAAAATCTATGATTTTTTATTCGATGCTTAATTGTTTGGCTGTTAAGATATACGAAAGATCCATAAAAATCCCCAAAGCTTTCATATTTAACACTTCTTTCCATCGTTAAAAATAAAAAAGTTATAAGGCCTGTTCACTTTTCTTTGGATATCCCTGTACGAAAAATAAGTAATTTAAAGACTTTCATCGATTATCCATACAGTACTCGTAACAAGACATAAACACTTAAAAATACCTAATAGCAATAAAAATATTAACTTAAGATTTATAAATTATCTTGCATCTAAAATATTCAATATTTTACCACCAAACTTAAGAAATATCACTAACAAAAAAATATTTAACATGAAGTGCAGGGCATTTGTTGCCGCGAGTTGGTCAAGGTTTGGAGCACTGTTTTAGTTTTTTTCTATTTTAGCTTTGAACAGGGCTAATTTTAGTGTTTTTTAACTTTTAGTTTTAAG
This sequence comes from Philopedon plagiatum, assembly GCA_963971165.1. NCBI lineage: Eukaryota > Metazoa > Arthropoda > Insecta > Coleoptera > Curculionidae > Philopedon > Philopedon plagiatum. The sequence goes on along the minus strand of OZ020189.1, from coordinate 140,222,639 downwards.
TTTTTGGTTTTTAATTGACTGCAGGATTTTATTGTATCTTGTTTATTGTATTATTTTTTAAAAAAAGCAATGTCAATAAAAAAAGGTTTTTATAATTTGTACATACAGGTGTTTAGTCATCTAGGTGCATTAAATTTAGTTTTTGGACCTTGCATATTATGTCTTAATGTATACTTAAGCTTGTAATAATGTTCAATGTTTTTTCTAATAAATGGGAAATGAAATAGGAAAATATCTTTTTTTTATGTAAAGCAGGCAGGAAATAAGAAATTTAATACACTGAAGCACAAAAGGGTTGAGTCTTTTCAAAATGACATTTAATGCCGTATGTGGTGGCGCCTTCAAAATTCAGCAAATTTGAGAACTGATTTGCTTTTCCTATCCCAACTAACCTCCGCCTATTAAATTTTGTGAATTTGTTTAGTATCTTTCAAAATATATCGATAAAGACGTTAAATAAAATTTTAACTTTAACACCCTGTATATCTTTTATTATCAACTTTTTCACTAAGATAAGTTAGGTTAAATCGATCCAAATAAGGCAGGGAAGGCATCGCTCGGGTATGGCCCATTCTTTACCAAACACCCTGTATAGTATGTTATACTCGGACGACTAAAATAGCTAAACCTAGCTAATTTATGATTATCTTTCTCGACAACAATTTAAAGAATCAATACTCTAAGGCACATATAAATTTAATGACGAAAAATCAGGAATAAAACACAACAAAAAGTTTGAAACAATTTTCGAATCGAAGACCAGTATAAAAATCAGCCAGAAATCATTAAATACGAGTCAGATCGCTTTTAAAGTTCTTATAATTTAGGAAACTCGAGTCATTGCATCGTCCTCTGCCAAACGACAGTCTATAAAAACACGAAATTTATCAGAAAAAGAATCGTTAGTGTTGGAGGACGTGGAAGAGTGTCACCAGGTCTTTAATTTCTGTTTCAGCTATTACACTAGCTCACAAAATGAGTGAATGTTTTAAAAGCGCGTTATGTGAGAAATTTTGATTTAAAACATATGTTACCGGCAAAATCCGTTTCATCGCCATACTTAAGTTTGCCTAGGTAAACCGCACATTGCCGGGACGTTTTCGGCAAAGTCCGAAATTGTTCTCTATTTCGGAGTTTGCCTAGAATCTAACCCGGCAAACTTAGGTTTGCCAAACACGTTTTAGGAAAAGTTCGAAATATGTTCTTACCTTTGTGTTGTATCATGATAATTGGTATACTAGTGATGCTAAGCCTGTAAATAACATGATTTCTTCGTATTTCATTAAGTTAAATATACCTTCATAATATACTTATTAAATTTTTTTATTAAATGATAATAACAAACCTGAGCAAACCCGGTCCAGTTAGACGAATAGACAAACACTCAAAGCAGGGCGCGCATTGAATTGACTCGGCTCGGTAAGTTTCGTTCGGAATGTCGATAGTTAAAGCGCATTGATTCGGCTATCGGTTCTTTAAAACAGCTGCAACTATTGTGGTGTATAGACGTAGTATCGTATCAGACGTTTTTTCGCTATTTCCTCCTAAGCACTCTCCTTCCGCACATTTTCGTGGTTCTTCGGGTCGTACAAAAAAAACATAAAAACGAACGTTTACTATCAAAACTTCGTCCGCCACTGTACACCTATCTCTTCCGCTGGCGTCTCAATACGAGAAGTAGTCGCAGGCAGTCGGACATTTCAGCAATTTTTGCTCTGATTCCGATTTGGTCGTTACGAGCGGGCGAAACCGATTCAATGCGCTCCTCTTCATATAATTGCTATAACTAGTTACTATAACTAGTTACGACTAGAAAACGAACACCCACGTAACGGTCACAAATTTATTATTTCGGGCTTTTCCTAAAACGTGTTTGGCAAACCTAAGTTTGCCGGGTTACAATCTAGGCAAACTCCGAAATAGAGAACAATTTCGGACTTTGCCGAAAACGCCCCGGCAATGTGCGGTTTACCTAGGCAAACTTAAGTATGACGATGAAACGGACATTGCCGGTAACATATACACCGATATCCAGATTTACTTAACAAGTGATACTTTTCCGCACGCGACAGCAGTTGACCGAATGACGCGAAGCGTACCTTTTACCGTTTCAGAGCTAGCAATAGCGGTATCACCTATTTTATACACCCTGTATATCGTATATGAGTATATTATTCATAGATCCAATTATTGTTTTTAACGTTTCTGAAAAACTGGTTATATACATCCTTTTATATTTTCTATTTCCTTTTTAATTAAAAATCCTTTGTTATGTACGTGCTTCCGGATTTCATCAATTTCATATAGTTTACCCGGAGCAGCCATAGAATCGGTCTGGCCTAAAAGTTTCATTACATTACATTCGGAATGTGTCCGACTCCATTACCAGATTAAAAAAGGCAGCATCGTCGGAATTCTCTTTCCTTTGTCGAAACCGACTATTCGCTTAACTATCCGCTGGGAATTTAAGCCCTCTGCACAATACGTACGCTCAAGCCGAATGCGAAACTTTTTAGAACAAATACGTGGTATTTTTGACAATTTTCTTATGTGTAGAGGATAAGAACCGATCAGAAATGGCTTCTACCTTATACTGTGCGGTAGCTCCATGTTGACGTAATAAATTTAAGTTGAGTAAATACGATACATTTTGAACTATGATATTAAAGAAATGTTAATAATAGTATATTACAATACAAGTACGGTAGGTACGTCTATACCGCATGGGCGTGATGTTTAACAAAAGGAGCCGAAGGCAAGTTTGGTAAATCACGCAAATGCGGTAAAGACACCTACCGTAAGTGTATTGTATGATATTTTATCTACAAGCAGGTTTTGGGGCACCAATATTCAAAACTAAGAGAGCACTGTTTTAATTTACCACGTAGGTGCCCCGTAAGTCGTTATCAACAATGCATTAATATCAGGTTGCTAGGGAAATAAATTATAGAAATTTAATAGTTGGCTTTTATATGACAGATGTAAAACTTGACAACCGAATAAACGATAATTATTTTTGTAACAATTTCGTGAAAGTGTGTTTTACGTCCCTTAAATGGAAGTCAGTAGCAGCAGTGATGATGAAATTCCGAAAGAAGTTCTGGACATTGCTGAAGCAGCTACCCTTAATTTATTGCCGGATACACTTGAATAATATAAAAACTTGTTTGTATAGTATATAATTACTTACAGCACTAGTGCGGTAAAGTGATACTTACCGCACTCAAATCAGTGCGGTAAGTAGTTACTTACCGCACGCTTGTAGATAAAAGTGACAACAATTCAGAGAAAATCTAAAGGGCTCACCTGCACAGATTCGCCTCCTTTGGGTTTGCTGAGGATTTCTTACTGTGTGCTTAGATTTTATATATATATATATATATATATATATATATATATATATATATATATATATATATATATATATATATATATATATATATATATATATATATATATATATGAAGAAATATTGATCCGGGAGTACATCCGTTCGTTTGTTAAATTCCTATTGGAATCTGGCAGACGTTTCGCCAAGGTCTCACTTGGCATTATCAATGCTTACTCGTTGCTGTCAAGTCGTAAACTGATCAGTTTACGACTTGACAGCAACGAGTAAGCATTGATAATGCCAAGTGAGACCTTGGCGAAACGTCTGCCAGATTCCAATAGGAATTTAACAAACGAACGGATGTACTCCCGGATCAATATTTCTTCACATTTCTCCATCCGTGAAAGTCTACGTTCAAACATATATATATATATATATATATATATATATATATATATATATATATATATATATATATATATATATATATATATATATATATATATGTATATATATACAGTGTGTCTACTTAAGTTCTCTACATATGGAAAACTTTTTTATTATTGATTATACGAAAAAACGTTACTCTTATAAAAAGTTATGCTTAAGAAAATATAAAAATGTATAATTGACCCAAGTACCCTTAATTTTTATTTTAGAACAAAATGAAATTAAGAAATGTTACTTAGAATTAAAAATTATATCCAAGTGTAAATCCACTACTTTCTATTAAAAAATAATATTAAAATTTTAAATATGTTACTTCTTTTTTAAATAACTAAAGAATACATGTAAATATGCAACTCAAGTTAATAATAATTATAATCATTTATCAGTTATCGACAAATGAGGAAATTTTGCTGGTAAATAAGTTGGAAAAGGTAGCAAGACATTGGTGGTGCCATTAAGAATTACCATATTTAAATTTTTATAATATTTTTTTAATAGAAAGCAATGGACTTAAACTTAGATGTAATTTTTAATTCTAAGTAACATTTTCTTATTTCATTTTGCTCCAAAATAAAAATTAAGGGTACTTCTCTCTTGTGTCAGTTATACATTTTTCTATTTTCTGACCACTCTAGACATGCTATTTGAAGTTTTAATGGTCTAGTTTTATTTTTTCAGGAAGCAGAACTTTTTGTAAAGGGTAACTTTTTTCCGTGAAGATATTGACATGCATTTTGGTACACGCCAGTATGTAATTAAAGGGTACCTTTACATGCAAAAATTTCTTTTCTAAAGTACTTGCATCGGTAGCGTGCGTGCTGGTAAGTCTTTATTTTTAGCGAAAAAAATGGCACGCCACTGATTTTTTGCAAAGTTAATTAATCGTTTTCTTTAAGCCCAATTAATTCTGCATGAAAAGTGTCTCTTAATTTTTTTTGTTCTGACGCACCGTTTTCGAGATAAAAATTAATTTATTTCTTACAATAAAAATAAATAATGAAAATGATTTTTTTTTAAATATTTTTTGTCCAGGAACAGTGCTTTTTGGTTTAAATTTATAGTAGATGCTGGAAATGGCTTCTCCGTGCTTCAATACTTGTTCTAAATCGTCTTCGCATATTTCTCCTTATACTCTTCGAAATACTTGAGGTGTGAAAAAACACCCTATATCTCGAAAAAGAAGTGTTTGAGGATCCATGTTGATATAAACTTATTTTCATATTTTTAGATATAGAATATGTCCTTAAAATTTTTTAACATCTTTTTGTTACACCCTGTATACATAAGTAACTGGATCTAAGAAAATAATTCGAAAAATCATTCCTCGAAAAACATGTTTCGAAAATACGTTTTTGTGAAAATGGAATTTGGATCTTTTATAATTTAAAAAATAATAATACCCTAAAAACCTAAATTTGAAAAAGGAAAGTTTAATAATTGTTTTTCGAAATTTTTTATAAATTTTATAAGCTTTTATTAAAAGAAACAAAAATGATTTGTTAAACGTTTTGACTATTTTTTTTTAAATATACAAAAATACTTTTACAAACCAAAAGATAATAAATATAAACTCTGCCTTGTGGGGTATTTTTTAATTATTGAAATAGTTATTTGAAATAATTTATAAATGTGTTCATTTCATTAGTTTTAGAAAAAAAATGTTTTGCTTTAATATAGTGTAAACTGAGGAATAAATTTAACAGTTTTTGAACGAAGACGTTACAGCAAATCACTGAAATGCGCTTGTTGAAAAGAATAATTATTGTGACTTTAGCTTCGTAAGTTGCTTTAAATTAGCTTCTATACCACTACAGTGCAGTCGCTTGGGTTATTTGTCTTCTGAATTTTATTTACGCAGCTCTTGATATCAAGCACTGAAAATTTTTTATATGCCTTTCGCTTTGTTTGAACAGCATTCTCTAAATTGGCATGGTCAATATTCGACTGAGCAAAAATAAATGATGGGGTAAAATAATTGAAAGCTTCTATATAAGTATGCTCTTACTAAGCTTTGAAATATGTTTTTCGTTTTAAATTATTCATTTAAAACTTTAAAGAGTCGCTTTATTTATTAAGGATATTTAAAAAAAATGTTTTTTGTCAATTTTTTTTCCAATTTCTATTTTCAAATACATATTTTTTCGAAATCGAAGGTTTTTGAGAATCCAGGTTCAGTTAATTAAGTTATAAAAAAAACTAGTGACTTTGTACAATTTGTATTTTTTAGAATTCTGCCAACGTCGAAAAAATTAAACTAATTTAAAATTTAAACTAATTTAAAATTTAAACTAATTTAAAATTAACTGTGTAGTCGATGCACTCGCATTGCCTCGCCCGAGTGTTGCCAACCCAGACTAAAAAGATCCCTATATGACCTCTTGAAAAATCCGTCGAAGTCCCTAGTTTCAAAAAATAGCATAAACATGATAACACTTAACAAAATTTATATTTCAAAAAAAGAACAATGAAACTAAGCTGATATTTCGTTCTAGGTAGGTACAATTATGTCCTAAGAACTAAAAACTGAAATAATATAGGAGCAAGGAACTATGTAAAAATATAATAAACTGCTGGCCAATTCAAGCGGGACAAACTAAATTTTTGATAAAATTTAGAGTGGAATATTTTCGAAACGAAAAAAGATTTTGATTTAACTTTTTCAGTATGTAATTGAATAGTTCTTCTAGTTTTTATACTTCAAGGCACTATTGCTAGCAGTCGCTGCAACTCTATTTTACAGGGTGTTAAGTGAAACCCTGACTTTTTTGGAAAAGTTTTCCAGTTCCGAGAATCTAGGAAGAATTTTTTTTGAATTTTCTTTTCATACTAAAATGATCCATGGTCAAATACAAAAAAACAATTTCTCCGGATTTTCTCTATTTTCATTTGTTTTCCGTATACAGGAGTTAGTCGAAATTATCGACTTCTTCTTACAAAGGAACCCCTAATTTGGCCGTTTATTCACAAAAAGCGAAAGACCAAGTAAATTTGTAGTTTGAAGTAGTCCAGCTAACAAAATTAATACAAATTTTTGTACAGGGTGTAGCAAGTTTGGATCACGGGCTAGTAAATTATTATTTTTTAATTTCTACTACTTTTTCCTAAGTTAACTATTAATTATCACGTGCTACGTTAAAGGGTTAAAATTTGTTAGGTCCGATAACAGTACTGGTTAGAAAGATCCTTTTTGCCCAAACGGGTTTTTCATTTTTTGTCTAGTCCCATTTTTAGTGATTAAACGGCTCGCATTTTGAACCTAACTTTTTGCAATTTGAACGATTGAAGTGAGAGTGCTTTTTTGGTGGTACATAATGAATGTTTTATCCAACCAAAAAACATGTAGTGGCCAAACAGCTAATGATGCTTATTCGAAGAATTTTTTAGCATTATACAGGGTTGCAAAAAATATACCACCTATACTTTATATGGAAGTCATGTGATTTTCAAATTAATTGAATATAGTCCCAATTTTCTTGGAACTTTTTGCCGAAACTGTTTTTGAATTTTTTTGTCTGGTCCCATTTTTAGTGATACAAATGGCTTGCGTTTAAAACTTAACTTTTTGCGATTGCATTCATGAACTATTGAAGTGGACATCGTTTATTGGTTTAACCAACCAATAAAAAAGTGTCGTGGCCATAGAGCTAAAGATGCTTATTCGCTGCTTTTGTCCGCGTTTGCCCAAAACATATCACCTACATTTTATATGAAAATCATGTGATTTTAGAGTCCTTTAGGTATTCATAAAGTTCCTTTTTGCTATATTAATAGAAAATGTCCTACTTATTATTAATAAAATCTAGTAACGATACAGATAAAAAGAATAATATTCATTCGGAACTTTTTCACATTATACAGGATTGTGCAGAAGTTACTACTTATAATAGAAGCCACGTGTTTCTCGATATCTTTGGATTTTCGTAAACTTCGATTATTCATTATAAAAGAAAAATATTTTACCACTGCTCTAAAAAGTCAGTACATGGCATTGAGAAATTTTAATTAATAAGAAGTGTCTTAAATTAATAGTCACGGAGTACATTTTTCTCGTCAAAAATTGGAGATGGATAGTGAATTCAACTGAACAAGTTATAAAATTCTGTATAGCGTAGTTTTTAGAAGGTATAGAAATTTCAGAAGATTTAATTACTTTTGAAAGTACTCGAAAAGATACGTAATTTTCAAATTTAGTAGTTATTTTTCCCGGCATTACTTTAGGAGATCCAAAATGTAAATTTTGGTTGTTACTTTTATAGGTAAACAGAAAACGTTTTAAATTATAGAACATTTTTTTTACTTGAAGGTATTATAAAAACTTGCAACTAACGAAAACAAAACAAATCTTAATACCTAGTAGGACCTCCCCTTACATTTATTATCTCTTGGCATCTTCGAGGCATGCTTATTACCAAATTATTGACAAATTCTTGCTGAATATTTTCCCACTCCTGAACAATGGCGTCTGCAAGTTGTTCTAGAGTCTGAGGAGGATCTTCCCTAGAACTTACCAATAATTTCAATTTAGACCAGACGTGTTCGATAATATTCATGTCTGGTGATTTTGCAGGCCAGACCATCCTGGTAATATTATTAGCTTCCAAAAACTCTTGCACAATGCGTGCTCTATGAGGTCTGGCGTTATCGTCAATTAGCACAAAATCGTTCCCAAAGTTGTTTGCAAATGGTAGAACGATATTGCTTAAAATTTCGTCCCTATATACCTGACCGTTAATGGGCTCCAATGTTAAAAAAAGTTCCGTTTTGCCATTAAACATTACACCACCCCAAACAGTAACGCCTCCACCACCAAAAGGTTCCTGAGGAGCCATATTCTCCTCCATATACCGTTCGCCACGTTCACGCCAAACTAATATTCTGCCGTCCGAGTGAATTAAATTAAATCTTGACTCGTCTACAAACATGCAGTTTTCCCAGTTATCTAATGGCCAATTGCGATGTTCATATGCCCACTGGAGACGTCTTCGCCTATGCTGTGGTAGAAGTCGCACACATTTAGCACGTCGCCGAGCTCTAAAATTAAAATTTTGGCTTAAAAATCTGTAGTATAGGTGTAGGGAATGAACCAATAAATAAGCCAACAGTAGCTTTTATTATACTAAAATGCAAAATTAGGTCAATTTTCATAACGTTAGTTCTAGGGAAGAACTAAGGAACATTACGCTGCAAGCACAAATAATGTGTTTAGGGTCGCCTATCAAAACTTTAATTTATGAACAACTTAGTTCAAGTTTACATTTATAATATCGGTGCGCAAAATCCAAGATTCACGCCTCAGCTGACGTCGATATTATAATAGCCGACTTACTAAAATGAAACACTAAAAATATTGGTACAAAAAATAAGATCTCATTTGAAGTAACTCACCTTAAGTTATTATTGTTTAAAGTTCTTCTAATGGTCCTATTGCTCACACGAATGTGTGTTCTTGCTCTGAACTCCTGGTTAATTTTCTCTGATGGAATTTTTCGCCTTCGACGAGCCTCTCTAACCAACCATCTTTCATCTGCAATGCCGACTTTCTTTTGGCGACCTCCCCCATAACGATAGTTTGCACTTCCCGTTTCGTGGAAGCGTTGACGCAGTCGAGATATTGTACTTCGCCCAACCCCGTACATATCCGCAATAATACTAATTTTTACCCCATCTTGTAGTAAACGCAAACAATTAGCTTGTTCTTTTGCACTTAATCGAGCCATTATAAAGGATAATAACGCACCAATTCAAAGAAGAATACTTTGTTGCCTTGGTAACTGTCAATAGCAAAGAAAATGTTTTATTTTTTGGCCTACTAGATCTTTTGACTAAGAAATAGAAACGCCGCTAAATTAACAGAAATCCACCTGCAAAGTATAGGTGGTATATTTTTTGCAACCCTGTATAATGCTAAAAAATTCTTCGAATAAGCATCATTAGCTGTTTGGCCACTACATGTTTTTTGGTTGGATAAAACATTCATTATGTACCACCAAAAAAGCACTCTCACTTCAATCGTTCATGGATGCAATTGCAAAAAGTTAGGTTCAAAATGCGAGCCGTTTAATCACTAAAAATGGGACTAGACAAAAAATGAAAAACCCGTTTGGGCAAAAAGGATCTTTCTATCCAGTACTGTTATCGGACCTAACAAATTTTAACCCTTTAACGTAGCACGTGATAATTAATAGTTAACTTAGGAAAAAGTAGTAGAAATTAAAAAATAATAATTTACTAGCCCGTGATCCAAACTTGCTACACCCTGTACAAAAATTTGTATTAATTTTGTTAGCTGGACTACTTCAAACTACAAATTTACTTGGTCTTTCGCTTTTTGTGAATAAACGGCCAAATTAGGGGTTCCTTTGTAAGAAGAAGTCGATAATTTCGACTAACCCCTGTATACGGAAAACAAATGAAAATAGAGAAAATCCGGAGAAATTGTTTTTTTGTATTTGACCATGGATCATTTTAGTATGAAAAGAAAATTCAAAAAAAATTCTTCCTAGATTCTCGGAACTGGAAAACTTTTCCAAAAAAGTCAGGGTTTCACTTAACACCCTGTAAAATAGAGTTGCAGCGACTGCTAGCAATAGTGCCTTAAAGTATAAAAACTAGAAGAACTATTCAATTACATACTGAAAAAGTTAAATCAAAATTTTTTTTCGTTTCGAAAATATTCCACTCTAAATTTTATCAAAAATTTAGTTTGTCCCGCTTGAATTGGCCAGCAGTTTATATCAAAAATCAAATATTTTATGTTTACCTTCTATACCTATATCTCTGTGAAATAATAGGAATCATCAAATCGTCAAGTAGGAAAAACAGCTGTTTGATGACTTAGGTACGTAATATCCATTTTTTATACAAATTCTTCTTCTTCATAAGTTTAAAGTGGTCATTAGTGACTTCAAAATTTCTGCAACAATTAAATTGACCCGAAAAGCTAATCACAGAGACCGCATTAAGGGCCTTACTGCCAGGTCTATTCCTTTTTTTTTGTTTTAACGTCAGTCATGACAGAAAAAACTCTTGCGGTTTCGACTTTTTAAGTGAAGTACGGAAGCGTTTTAGTTTTCTGAAAAAGTCCCTAAAAATATAAAATAATAATAATAATAATAATAATAATAATAATAATAAAGATGTTTATTTATGCCAATAAAAATAATTTAAATATAAATATAAAATTGATAAAAGTAAAAAAGAAAACCAAAAAATAACAGTAGTATACTAGTTGGCATAAATAGGTATGATTTTGATTTATAAGAAATCATTCTTCCAATCCTAGCCCTACTAAATAATTTTTTATATTATTTTTAAAAGTTATATAGCTTAAACCCCTTAGACTAGAAGGAATATTATTAAAAATTACAGAAGATGTATATTTAAACGAAGACTTATATTTTTCAGTATGATGTGGAGGTATTTCTATTGCGTTCTGATTTCTAGTATTAACATTATGAATATTATTCCTGAATTCAATTTTTTCAAATAAATATCTAGGTTTCTGAGTTAAAATTATTTTATATATAAAACAGGATAAGTGGATTTCGCGTCTTTTTTCTAATTTAATTATATTATGTTTGTTAAAGGTAGGTGATCATATTTTTTTAGTCCTATTGAAAAACGAACACAGTTATTTTGAAGAATTTGTAATTTCTGTTTATCTTCGTTACTGATATTTTTGTGATAAAATTATATCACAATAATCTAATCCACTTAGAATAATTGAATCAACCAGCCTAAGTTTAGTATCGGTATTTAAGTAGTCCTTAAATTTATATACCTAAAATTCTTAGTTTGTAGTATGCTTTTTTAATTATATTTTTTATATGTTCATTAAAATTTAGATACTGATCAAAAATTACTCCAAGATTTTTACCATATTCGATTGAAGTAATCTTAAACTTATTGTTAAGAACAATTTTGAAATCAGAATTATTTTTTATTTTAGTGATTAGTGTTTTAGGACCAGTTAAAGTTAAGTTAGTTTTATTTTCATTTATTTTTAATCCATGAGCAGTTATAGTTTTTGAAATATTTAAAAGATCCTTATTGATTAAAGAAATACTATTTTTTAAATCTGTGTATTTGATTGAGTGGTATATTTGAGTATCATCTGCAAAAGCTAAAAGATTGCCGTGTTTAATTGATAAATGAAAATCAAAAGTGTATAGAATAAACAATAAAGGGACTAATACTGATCCTTGTGGAACACCTCTAGAAATCGGCAGTGGATTGGAAATGTCACAAATGTATTCGTTTGCAATTTTTGTTACTTGTTTTCTGTCAGATAAATAATGTTTGAACCACTGACAAGATTTTTGACTAAAACCTATATATTTAAGCTTTGCTAATAACATTTCATGATTTAGAGAATCGAAGGCTTTAGCCAAATCGAGAAAGACTATATTAGTGGCAAAACCTGAATCCCAATTTTCTAAAATATCATCTTTAATCCCTATAGGTTGGCAATACTGCCTTGCCCCGATGTAGATGGTATGCACTCGTGCTGCCTAACAAACACGCGACGAGGCGATCTCACGAGAGTGTAGACGTAGCAATATATGTATTATTTTTTTATTATTTTCACATTTTCTGTACCGGACCCAAATTGCATCAAAATGACTCACTTTCGTGGCAATCACCAACCACGCTGCGACGACGCTGTACATCAGAAGTTTAGAAAATTAACAAAAGTTAAATCCACCGACTAAAAGAACACGTTTAAAAGAAAATCATGGCGACAGAGGAACTCCGGACATGTATCGGATTTATGTTGTACAGCCTGACAAATGACGCTTAAGTTAACTTGAGAAGTTTCCACTGAACACACATTTACTGCTCAAAGTGTGATGATATTAGGAAACTTTGGGAAACTTTAAATATAACGTTGTTTCACAGAAAAATAATGGCTCCGCTTTTAACCAATTTATATTCTACGTTTAGCCTCGGAATTTTATTGAAACTAATGCTTTTAGGAAAAGAACCTTAAAACAAGTTGAAAGGGTGTGGACGACTTTTCCAAATACCTATAAAAAGTTTATTTTGTTCTATTTCTAATCTTCGTACGAGTTGTGCTTTGGGATTTTAAAAATTGTGATCGTTAGTGCGACTTAATTTACCCCAAATTGACACTGCCATCAAACCAAACCAGTTTATTAAATTAAATCCTTGATGTGCATAGATATTCATTTCAATTAAATACTGTTAACGAATATAAATAATGGCAATCAGAAAAACAAGTTAAGATATGTGTTGAACAAGCTTGGCCAACCAACTACACATGGCTCGCCGATCCAATCACGGAGACAAAATTAGTAGTTACCCACATCTGTGGGTATTTATTAGAAGAGGAAGCCAAGATAGTCACACTAATAGGCGAAGGTTGGTCAAGAAGAACTGTAGGCGAAGGACTCGGAGTACTAAAAAGTACTGTTCACGACATAAAAAAGAAATATGATGGAAGAAATTCACTAGACAGAAAAGTAGGAAGTGGCGAACATAGGAGTTCTTCGGAACAGGAAGATAACCGATTGGTACATTTTCTTCAAAATCATACTTTCCAACCTGCAGTAACAGCAAAGGCCAACTTAAATTTTCCAGGTTGCATAAGAACTGCTCAAAATCGTACAAAGGAAATATCTGACATGCGTAATCATCCTGCAGCCAAAAAGTCCTTTTTAAGTCAGGATAATAAGGAGAAGCCTATTGGGTTTTCACTGCAATTTCACACAGAAGGAATGGACTTTTGGCAAAATGTTGTATTTACCGATGAGAAGGTATTTCAGTCGTATTATGATGATTGTGTTAGAGTGTACAGGCCTTCAAATACTCATTTTGAAGAAAAATATACACAAAATATAAGCGAAAGTGAACGTTTTTCAGTTAACGTTTGGGGATGGATGAGTGCTGGAGGAATTGGAGTGTGCACAAAGATTGAAAGGTTTAACACAGATGCATACATAAATATATTAGAAATCGTTATGCTGCCATCCCTAGTTGCCGAATTTCCGAATCATTTTATTTACCAGCATCCACACGGCTAGAAGAGTAAAAGAATGGATGACCCAAAGAAATATCCAGGTATCACCATGGCCTGCGCGCAGCCCGGATATTAACTCAATTAAGAACGTCTGGGGCATCTGGAGACCATTTATGGACCAAAATTCAAGAAGTTTGGAATACATTACCGCCAAACTATACTCTAGCCTTAGTAAACTCAGTACCTAGAAGAATATAAACCCTGTAATTGACAGAAATGGAAGAACAAAAACAGTATATTGTTTTATTAGCGTTAGTAAAAGCGATACTTTTGTGACGACTCTGTAGGTTTGCCGGATGAACGAAGTGAGTCCGGTAATTACAGACGAGTCATAACAAGTTGCGTTTACTACGAATAAAACATACTATTTTTTCTTCAAACGTTTAAATATAGAAAAATAAAGATATACAATTTTTTTTATTTTTTCATTTAAAAATATTGACTTTCGAGTGGACCTAGCGTTGCTATGGATTTATTATTGTATTGTTTGATACCGACGCGTCATTCGATTTGACAAGTGTCAGTGTATATTATTGCGAGCAACATTCTTTAATTGTTAGTCTTTTAAAAATTCCATTTTTTAAAACCACACTTACTCCAAATTAAAATGTTAAACTTATAATTTATTTTATTTATTTTTTATTTTTTTATAACTTTCTGGTATTGTTCAACATATATTTATTCATGGGCACACAGTCATACTTTTACCTCCGCTCTCAGCGGCAGAAAAAGTACTTTTACTTCTGCTGTCAATAGCAACAGCCTACTGACAAAAAAGCAAATCTTTAACGTCAAAAAATTAGTAGAAAAATGTCAGGTTTATTGGCGCTTGAAGAAAAAAATATTAGTTGAGCCGGTTAATTTATTTTTTAGTCAAATACCAATTATTAAACACTTGTTTCTTTTATTTACTTAACAATAAAATTTGATTTTAGTATTAAATACTATTATTTATCTACTTCTATTAAATTTTGTGCCCATATTTTATTTTAAAAACCATTTTCCTCTCAAATTCAGATTCTGTATGCAGAAATAATGCGACTGCAAAGTAAAATTATCGTAAAACTGATCTAAAAAATATCTTTTGAAATAATAGTTTCACTAGTAAAGGTGGACAGAAGTTCGGGTAAAAGCATAATTTACCAAAATTTGCATAAATGTGAGATTGGTATCCAAATTTCATTTACCGTAACTGCACAACCTGCAATATCATTTTCCTAACACTATTGTCCAGTTAATTCATAAACACAAATGAAAACAAACAAACGTTCCTTTAATAAATGTTTTACCATGTGTTCCGTTTTATTTTCTGCATCTAATTTTTTTCTTAATTAAAATAAATCCTTATTCGACTCCTAAATTGCCAGTATTCTTGGTTTTAATTTCTGATTAGCAACGAGTGATTGCATTTTTAATCCGAAGGCGGCAGTAAAAGGGCGTTTTCGGTCCATTAGGCATGGCCGGGATAAAAAGCGGGTATTAAGTCGGCACTTAGTGAGAATTGGTGGTTAACTTTCTGAAATACCTCGCGCGTTTTTAGCGAAGATTTTTTGTTAAGGTTTTGATCTTTAACGCAAAATGTCAAGAAGTCTTGTAAAGCTTTTCTTTCGTTGTGTTGTGATTTATTTTTATTCACGCTGATAATAAGGAATATGCTTGGATGAATTAAGAAAGGATTCGGTTTTCCGTATACTGTGAGCGTATCGAACGTGACGCCTGTTTATTTGTTGTTTGTTATGAAAACATCCTACCCCAGAGGTCCAGTTTACGAACTTTAAGGAAATACATAATTGATAAGTAAGTAGTAGAAAGAGATAAATTAGCATATGTGGAGTGTTGCAGCTCCGGGGTGTCGCTTTCTCTGTTGTCCTCTCAACAACTGAGCGGTTGACGTAATATTACCAATCGATGCTTAGGAAATACGTCTGAACACTCGGTTACACGTATGTCTTTGTCTAATGATCTAGAAAAAAAAAGTGCGACTTATAGATTTATAAATGACTCGGAGCGACTTTACAACAATAACAGCCCCTGGGTAGTTATCACTTATGTCATCATACGTTAATAACTAAGGTAAGACTTTCAGACGCGAAAAAAAAAAGATTTTTTAAAAATGTTGCCCATTGTAAGAAATTTTGACATTTTTAAGAAGAAAATATGAACAGAAATTACTAAAACTGTTTTTTTTTTAAATTTCTTAATTGTTATTTCAACTTGTGATTAGGACAAGAACGGGACTGACATTTTACGGTTAATTTATTAAAAATAAAGTTTAATATAGAAATCAATAAAAATCTTTCTTGGGTGATGGGTAGATCCTAAAAAAAACCTTGGTAACTTAAATAAAGACCGGCAAACAAACAATGTTGTACAAACAAAGAAACAAGAAATTGAAATTAAATTTTCTCGCTTTGAATTTTTTTTTTCGGTGCGAATGTTATCTACCCAGAGACTATAAAATTAATCCAGAAAATGAACAAACCTTCAATTATAAAGTCCGGAGAGTCCTAATCCAAATTTAATTAAATTTTAAATAACTTAAGTAGGCACAAATTAGGAAAATCAAGGCAGAAACTCGAGCCAAAGAAAAATTTAGGACCAAGAAACTCGTCCTAATGACCTAACTACAATAATTTGAAATGTAAATGGAAGTAAATTCTGCTTGAAAATTGACCTCTAAAAAATCAATTTAAAGCTGGGGTTTTTCATACTTCAGAAATATGGTCATTGTTTTCAGAACGTGCGGAAAAACCTACGTAAAACTGGGTCAAGATCACATAAAAATTTAATTAGGTTAAAAAAATAACATTTTAATATATTTAAATTACATGGTTTCAGTATAGGCAAAAGTTTGCAATTTCTGAATTTTTTTCATGGAGTTTCCTGATAAGAATAATCAGGTAAACCAATCTATTTAATTTATATCGATCGTCTATTAAATAGCTATGTAGAAATTTCCTTTATGCTAGCAGAGGACTGAATATTCAGTGATTCGTTCTAGGCTAGCTGTTTGGACGACTAGCGTCTAGCCGGTACCGAGAATATCTCCCGAATTTTGCCGAACGATTGTTGATTTGATGAGTCGTTAGTGACTATTCATAAATTACGAGACAAATAATCAATCGCACTACCAAAACAATGCAATATAAAAAAAGGCTAAGTAAAAGTGGGTAAACCCTGAACAAACCCCAACAAACCTGAGCAAACACTATACAGATATGCTGACGCATTTGAATTATTCAGCTTTTTACCTTCGGGATAGATATTCTCGGCACCGGCCAGCAGCTAAATTTTTGACGTGCTTTAGTATTCTGCGTTATAAAAGGTCAGCCATACTTACATAGATGGTGACGTCGTCCCAACGTCCAGAACCGCAATCAGCAGGAAACTTCTGCGTTTTCAATAATAATGTGAGACACATGTTTGTAGAGTAATCGTTTTAAAGTTATTAATATACGTTCTGGATAAATTTAGGACATTATTGTTGTATATTTTTATTACCTCTGTTACACTTTGCTACCCTTCGGTTTAAAATTAAATATGCAGGGGAAATAAAAATAAAAGAAGTGAAATAAAACATTTATAAAAAATTAAAAAAAAAATAGCAGTCATATCTTAAGCATTTATTTCCTTCTCTGGTTTTATTTTATTCATCTATAGTTTTAATCCACAGACCCGCAACAAACCTAAACTCCCCCATCAAAAGCCCTGTTTCTCCAAGGTAGGTCATAAATGCAGGCTCAAAAAAGTACAAGCTCCCAAAAGCGTTCTTCAAAATCCTACACCCGAAATTCGAAATTATCACCGAGGCAAAAAATCAATACAATCAAACTATCTTAGAGTCCAAAAATGCTTGTAACAACCACATAAAAGAAAGTGCTTTCCTGTTCCAACGGCAGCAAATATTTATGGTCACTTGCCAAAAACAGTTAAAACTTCTATAAAAGCATTTTTCCTCCCGTGACCTCCGACAAGAAATTATCTCCACCTCCAAAGGGAAAGCTGAACTATTTGCTGCCAATTCTACTTTTATTGCTCCTGCCAATTTCGCTATTCCTGCGCTACGTCTGTACGCCACAAAATGTCTCACATAATACGTAAGGTCAAACAACTTCAAAAACTTCTTCTATTCCTTGACACTAAAAAGTCCTCCGGTCTTGATGGCACACCAGTTATTGTTCTAAAAAAAGCACTCCAGAACTTGCGCCCATCTTAACCCGTCTTTTCCAGATCTCCTATAACAAGAGTATCTTCCCAGATAACTGGAAGACTGTTCGTGTGCAGCCTGTCCCGAAGAAAGGCTGCAAGTCCTTAACATTCAGTTAGAGACCCTCTTCTCTCTGTTGTCAGCAACAATTTGGAGAAAGTCATCAACCTGCAAATTCTAAAATACCTAGAAAACAACTGCCTGCAGATTTTCCCTTCCCCTCCCAACCTCTCATCATTTATCCCGTGTCAGTAGATTACATTTCCCTTCTCTTTAAACCCCCACGGTACTTTAGTACTTAGGCTTGAAGTCTCCTGGGCTGTGTCAGATGAGAAAAAATTTGAACTTGCAATGATTTTAGGGTAAATTATTAAAAATAAAATTGTAAATAATTTATCAGCTCTTTCTCTTACACCAAATAAAATAAAACGCTGTATTAGAGCCATTGATTACCGAAAAGTTTCTTTTCCTTTAAAACGAAACTTAAGTTGGACGATTTCGGTATTGCCCGAAAAAGGCCAAACGGGAATCCGACTGATGAGATGGTCTCCTTTCAGTGAAGTTTCTTGCGATAGCATTTTTTTGTTTTAAAAACCGAGCTTAAACCGACTTTGGAGTTTATCGAGATCGAAGGGAAGATAAATAAATCATTGCTTTTTAAGTTCAGTTTTTCAAGTTCGATAAGTTTTAGCTACCATTAGCTTAGAAGGAAATTATTTCGATAGGAGAAGGTAAAAAAGTAATAGTAGATACCTCAAGATTTTAATTACAGTTTTACAAATATTTATATTGAAGAGATACTGATATTTATTAATGTTACGGATAATTTGGATACTTGGCTAGTTTACAAACTAACCAGCTAGTTTGCAAACTAACTAAAGACACTGTTATTTTGAAGGAATCAGCCATTTCCCACAAAATAGCAGATTGTTTATAAACTAGCTGCTTAGTATGCAAACTATCGATTTGCTTCAGTTAAGATGAGGATTTTATTGAGGTTACCTTAACCTAAAAGTCATGTTTTGTTTGTTGTCCAGAAAATCTAGCCAATGGTGGATCGGAGGGCACCCTAAGGTCGGAACAGGGATAGCACCTGGTTAGGGGCCCTGACCAGTCTCTTTCCTCGCAGGCGAAGAGGGATCGGTGCGAAAAAATCCACTATTGTTCCTTATGTACAGATTTTTCATTACTGCATGCGCAGAGGAATTAACAATAGTGGATTTTTTCTCACCGATCCCTCTTCGCCTGCTAGGAAAGAGACTGGTCAGGGCCCCTAACCAGGTGCTAACCCTGTTCCGACCTTAGGGTGCCCTCCGATCCACCGTTCGCTAGATTTTCTGGACAACAAACAAAACATAATAAGAAATTTAGTGTATTCCTACTCTGTAATAGGGTTGCTTGTAGCAGCCTGTTGAGTTTGTATTAAATTAAATAAATAAATAAATAAATAAATAATTTTTAGGTTAAGGTAACCTCAATAAAATCCTCATCTTAACGGAAGCAAATCGATAGTTTGCATACTAACCAGCTAGTTTATAAACCATCTGCTATTTTGTGGGAAATGGCTGATTCCTTCAAAATAACAGTGTCTTTAGTTAGTTTGCAAACTAGCTGGTTAGTTTGTAAACTAGCCAAGTATCCAAATTAACCGTAACATTAATATTAAAGTGAAATATTTTATTGGAGTTTAATAAATCTTAGGACTTTTTCGAGAAAAAACTCGTATTTTTGTTCTTGCTACAGTCCAAAAAACTATTGTATGCATATTCATATTTTTTTCTTGGCTTTTTTCTTTAAATAAATCTAATGTG
The DNA here is from genome assembly GCA_963971165.1 of Philopedon plagiatum. Lineage (NCBI taxonomy): Eukaryota > Metazoa > Arthropoda > Insecta > Coleoptera > Curculionidae > Philopedon > Philopedon plagiatum. The sequence goes on along the minus strand of OZ020189.1, from coordinate 140,202,801 downwards.
GCGGTATTTATTGCTTCCGTTAGTTCAGCAGGCGGTCCAGGAATGGAAAATTCATTATTACTCATTATTTTGCACTTTTTTACTAGGTAAAAAATATATTTTTGAAAAAACCAAAAAAATAAATTTACCTGCGTCAAATTTAACAATACGAAATTGATACGTTTCCATGGTTACACAACCAAGCATAAAATTAGTCATGCTTTTTTTATAGGTTAAATCACGAGAACTTTGAATTTTATTGGGTAAATTTCGCGTAAGTGATTTTTCGAAAACTTTTGCTTCTAGAATGTTCGAGACTTAATAATTTGACGATAAAAGCCCGATACCAACGGTCAAGGGCGGTACGCTAAATTGGGAAATTGCAAACATTTGCCTATACTGAAACCATGTAATTTAAATATATTGAAATGTTATTTTTTTAACCTAATTAAATTTTTATGTGATCTTGACCCAGTTTTACGTAGTTTTTTCCGGACGTTCTGAAAACAATGACCATATTTCTTAAGTATGAAAAACCCCAGCTTTAAATTGATTTTTTAGAGGTCAATTTTGAAGCAGAATTTACTTCCATTTACATTTGAAATTATAGTAGTTAGGTCATTAGGACGAGTTTCTTGGTCCTAAATTTTTCTTAGGCTCGAGTTTCTGCCTTGATTTTCCTAATTTGTGCCTACTTAAGTTATTTAAAATTTAATTAAACTTGGATTAGGACTCTCTGGACTTTATAATTGAACGTTTGTTCATTTTCTGGATTAATTTTATAGTCTCTGGGTAGATAACATTCGTACCTACCGAAAAAAAATTCTAAGCGAGAAAATTTAATTTAAAATTTTAACAATACAGAATTGATACTTTTCCATGGTTACACAACCAATGCATAAAATTAGTCATGCTTTTTTCATAGGTTAAATCACGAGAGCTTTGAATTTTATTGGGTAAATTTCGCGTAAGTGATTTTTCGAAAACTTTTGCCTCTAAAATGTTCGAGACTTGACGATAAAAGCCCGATACCAACGGTCAAGGGCTTTTATCGATCATTAAACAGGACCACAAATGGGAACCGAAAAAAGTCCTTTGGCGAGATTGATATCCTATACGTATTTTGGTGCGCTGATTACGAATCCGAGGTCCATATCACCCCAACACATCACGTTCAAGGTCACTTGAAGGTAAAATGCATATATTACGGAAAAACAGGAAATCTGACCACGGATTCGGAAAGAGCGGGAAATTTTACGTCCAAATATGTATTTTTTAGTTTTTCCAACATGACCCTCCAAGGTCATCTGGGGGTGAAATGACTCGCCGATAGACCAAATTCTTATTTCCCATATACATCATCACCTTGAAAGTGACGTGCTGGGATTATATGGACCTCGGATTCGTAATCAGCGCGTCAAAAAACCTAAAGATACCTGACTAAGTTGTACGTAAAAGTCTGTAGTTGTGATGATGTACCTATATGGGAAATAAGAATTTGGTCTATCGGTGAGTCATTTCACCCCCAGATGACCTTGGAGGGTCATGTTGGAAAAACTAAAAAATACATATTTGGACGTAAAATTTCCCGCTCTGTCCGAATCCGTGGTCAGATTTCCTGTTTTTCCGTAATATATGCATTTTACCTTCAAGTGACCTTGAACGTGATGTGCTGGGGTTATATGGACCTCGGATTCGTAATCAGCGCACCAAAATACGTATAGGATATCAATCTCGCCAAAGGACTTTTTTCGGTTCCCATTTGTGGTCCTGTGTTATTAAGTCGAAAACATTTGGCTAAAAGCAAAAGTTTAAGAAAAATATAGGTACCTTCGTGAAATTTACTTGGTAAAAGCTAAATCTCGAGTAGTTCGTATTAAGTTTATTTACTGATTTTATATTTTTGTGTTTAGGTAAATTAAAAAATAAAGCCTGCGTTTTTAAATTATTTAGTAATTTATTTACAAAAGTGTTATAATTTGGATATTTTTGTCAATTTCTGATAATACAAACAGGGAATATGCATATAACCAAAATAAATCTGAAATATTTTTTTATATTTTCTACGTAAATCTTATGTTTATGGTGGTTGCTGTTATCCATTTATTTTGGTCTTTATTAACAAAAAGAGAGGATTTTCTACTGCAAGTTTTTGCGCGAATTTCGAAACTTGTAAAACTTGATCCCAATGGCTTATCGTCATAAGTGTAAGACTCATAAGGAGTACATGGCGATTTCCAGTGTTGTAGGGTCATCGAAAAATCAATAAAAATGGCATTTAATGCGTAACTCATCCAATGAAATATCCCTGCACTTAAAGTAGAAGATTCCTAAAATCTTATTCATGTATATTTCAAGCCGAAATCCGAACCTTTCAATTTTGTAAAACTGGCATTTTTGCGAAATTTTGACACATCAAATCTTAATAGTTTATAGTAAATGGCAATGGTAATCTTCGAAAATTCCAAATTTTAAAATTTTGTATATAAATCTGTTTATTTATAGCTTTAACGAAAAATAAGCGATTTAAATTAGTGGGAAATATTCTTAGATAGTTAACGGATAAAATAAACCCAAAAAGAATCAATAATTAAGGAAAATAGTGTGGAATAATGTCGGTTAAAAATAGGATTTACCGGAAAGAATTAAGGTTTTTACCCCTTAAATACGCTCCTAGATGACCCATTCGATTTTCATTTTAAAGTGTGATTATCGCTTTATAAGATAGTGTTGAAAAATTGGAAAAAAATTAGATAGAGTGATTTGAATCACTTGTTCCGATGTCGAGGGCAAAAAAATCAAAAAATCGAAATTTAATAATTATTCCTATAAAGAATGAAGAAACTAAAAACTTTGAATACCATTTATTTCGGCGAGCTCTTTCCGATGACGTATATGGGATTTTAATTTGAACCATTTTGATCCCACAAAAAATTAGAAACCGTGAAATATTTGGGTCAAAAATCGAAATTTCCAGTTTCTCCCAAATATATCCATTTTCCAGTGATTTTAGGTTTAGTTAAATGTATTGCAAAAAAAGTATTTGAGATTTTAAAGTTTTTCTTATGAATCCATTTTTCGATCTGTCGTTTTGCTTTCGAGTTTTTAGGTACCATAGAGAGGTCTGTAAATGATATTTTTCGACCTAAAAAAATTCAAAAGAATTACTTGCCACTTTCCGATCCTCACCAGTTTCCGATCCTCACCAGTTTCAATAGAGTTCTGAAGCTCCGGGTCCTCTACAACCTCCGAAAATTTACATCGATTTAATTCACTTTTGCTTAGGTTAGCTTAGGTTTGCTTAGATTTAGCTCTGACGTAAGGAATTGAAATTTATAAATATTACAAAAATAAAATATTTTCTTTCGATTTTTAAACGATCCCGGACCCTGTGTTCCAGATTACAGTAAGCAATCTTCACAGTGGTCTGGGAATGTTAAGCTTTTCCTACTAGATACACAGTATACTATTGCGAGACGTCTTACTAAACAATATCTATTTCAAAAAAGCTGTTTTCTGAAAACTCAATTTCGAAAAAAATGATTTTCGATTTACGTGTTATTCGAGACAAAATACGAGAGACTCATAAATAAAGTAAATACGGAAACAAAGCTCGTATGAAAATACAAACAAACCTACTACTAAGTATATCCTTATGTTAACAAAGTAATAAAAGTTTTGTAATATTGAAGACCCTCACACGTGACCCCCTGTCGTTGCAAAGAATGAAATGTCACAATGTGATTTATCCACATTCGAGCAAAGTTCGTGAGAGACCCTTTAAAGAAAATTTAATTTAGTGCGGAAAACTCTACCAGCGAAGTGTACAGTTTGTTTTAATAAATGACATTCCCTGTCGCAGTATATCATTTTAACTACTCTAACAGTGTAACCGAGAAAAACACGCTTACATATCGAATGGGAAAACCCATTTTATTTATTGGTGGAAAAAATGTGGAACGAAAAGCGATTTTTGGCACAAAAATGATCTGTAGAAATGTTAATGCGTGAAATTAAATACGAACAGTGGACAATACAAAGTCATTTAGCAATAATTGTGTTAATATATAGGGTGTTTGGTAACGAATGGGCCAGAGAGTAGCAGTGGCTTCCCTGGCTCAATTTGAATCGATTTAACCATGGATTTATTAAGAAAAGATTCGATGTCTGTATACTGTGAGCGTATCGAACGTGAAGCCTTATATTTGTTATTTGTTATGAAAACATTTCCCCCAGGAGATTAGTTTACGAACTACGTAATTGAATCGAGAATGGTAGTAGAAAGAGATAAAATAGCATTGGAGTGTTGGAGCTCATAAGTGTTGCTGTCTGTGCTGGTTGCTTAGGAAAACGGCTGAACCTCGGTCTGAACACTCGGTTACACGTACGTCTTTGTCTAATGAACTAGGAAAGAAAAAGTGCGATTTATAGATTTATAAATGACTCGGAGCGACTTTAAATAAACACCTTTAGAAATAACATAACCTAATATCCTATAAATAATTAAACCTTTTTAGCTTAAATTTATTATTATTTAGCAGAAAAATAAAATATTTTAGGGCTTTTATTACTTTTAATAAATCTTGTGATGCTTCTAACGTTTTTTTTGTACAAAAATACAAGGTAAAATAAGATGTGGCCAATGTTTACAAATTGTATTTACAGTGTCGTTTAGAATAGTTTGTTTTGGCTTCAAAGAATGTTAAATCATCCCGTATCCATTCTTAATAAATCCATGGATTTAACCTAATTTATCTTGGTAAAGTAGGAATCAAATAGGCATGAAGATATCACGCGTACTTTGTCTCGTTTTTAGAATATTCCTGATTTAGTTGCTGGAAATCGATATACCAGTGACGTAGTCAATTTACTCAAGGGTTTTTTATTTAAATAATTATTGGATCAGAAAATAGTTGCAAAAATTAAAACTAATGATTCAATGATTGTGTGGATGTATTATTTATTACTTTATATGTACATGGTGTCCAATTTTCGACACTTTTGCAGGGTATCGCGGATATCTTTAGAGATAGAGAGCTTCACTTTTTCGTGAAACGTATGATGTTACAAACAGAATTTTCATAGCTCCCTTCGTTTCTGAGATACTGGGCGATTTTGAAAATGTGTTATTTTCCAGCACCCCTCGTATCTCAGTTGCCTTTTAACTTATTGGGAAGGTAAAAACATTATTATATAGTGCTTTGCGTAGAACCCAGTGGCGTAGTAAATGTTTTTCTGGAAGGACCAAATTTTAAGATAAAAACCAAAGTTTCATTTTTTTAAATGGGACACCATGTATATTTTATTTTCATTCGATTGCTTTTTTCATAAGCTTTTCAAAAATGTATTGTCTTTGTTTATATTTTGTAAATCACAAAAGTTGCTCAAAATTGTTACCGTTTTCTTTAACACAAAACTCGCATATTTTACTTATTCGTCGTATGGCATTTAAAAGCATGATCGATCGTCCCTGCAAATTCACGTAGTTCTTCTATAGTGCGATAGCGAGACTTGTAAATTTTATTTTGTAAGTAACCGCACAAAAAAAAGTCAAGGACGGAAAGATCGGGTGATTGTGGTGGCCATCTTACAGGTCCGTTGGTCCCTATCCATTTTTCAGGAAAATTATTTTCTAAAAAAGGGCGTATTGTTCCGGCATGGTCCTGTTGGAAATTTATATTGTTTAACTATGCCAAGCGAACAGCATCTAACAATTACAATACAATTACAACATCTTGCACTATACTCAGGTAAAGGTTTGCTGGAAGGCTTTCCTCATAAATTCTATAAGTTAGTTTTCTTCCCAAAATAAAATAAGCAACGCTGAAACGCTGAAACTGAATCTTCCCTGCTATTCCCGCTCAAAGTAAAGATGATGGTTTCCTTGATACTATTGTCTGGTATTGTGTCTATTGAAAATACCAGAGCTTGTGAAATACGCCTCATTGGACCATATTACAAATCTTTCAAAATTCATATTGGCTTGAGTTTGCGGCAAAAACCAATTGCAAAAGATGAGACGACGTTCAGCATCCCCAGGATGTAAATGCTGAACGATTTTGACTTTATATGGTCTAAATTTATATTTGTTTAACATAATTTGTGCTGAAGCCTTGTTCACTCCAACTTCTTTCTCAATAGCCCTACACGAAGTAGAAGGAGTTGCTTCTACACAGCCTAAAACGTTAACCTCGTCGATTTCTCGATTTTCGCTGTTATAGGATTTTGGTCTTGGCTGCATAAACGTACCATAATTAACAAAATTTTCTTTAATTCTAGAAAATATATCGGGAAAGGGTTGCCTTCTGTCTGGATATCTAGAATGAATATAGAAAAAAAGCCAAAGGTAAATTGATAATGGATATAAAATCGTACTACCTGTTAAAATATAGTTCGGCGGCATCATGCGAATTTTGATTCGATTTAATATAGCAAACACATCATACTTTTCAAAGTTTTGATAAACTGTCATTTCAGCCATTTTTTTAAACAAAATAAATAACAAGTAGGTGTTTTGAGGACAATAATTTTTTGAAATGATGATTTTGACAAGCGGTCTGACTAGCAGCCATGAAAGGATACTATTATATTCATTTGTTTCAAATAATTATATCATGGCCTACTAAGAAGTATTATACCCTTTTTTTATTGGAAAATTAAGAAGTTATTCCAAAATATATGACAGTTATATATTTTTGAAAGCTTATGAAAAAAGCTATCGAATTAATAAAATACACATCAGGGTTTCTACTCAAAAAGGGTATACTATTAATGTCGCTAGAAGCAACTGTTTTAGGTAAAAATGCATTCGAATTTGGTGTTGCATAGAATAAATAAGAAATAAAAAAATTTTAGTATCAGCAAAAAATAAACCTTTTTATTAAAGAAAACCCAATCAAACATCAAATGAAAATAATAATAATAATCGTATTTTAGTTGGTTTGTTAGCATTATTATTGTTGATTTGAAAGCATTATTATTGCTATCAAAATTATATTATCTATTTTGTATTTTTTCTATTAGGTGAAATGCCAATTTTTGCTAAATTTTAATAAAGTTACAGTTATTCTTATCGCATTAATTTCGCAGGCCTCTAAGCTGCTTTTAATAACTCATTAGTTTACTAAATAACGCCATCATTCCAGCTATTCCTCTGCTAATTCCGCGTCGAGCCTAGTCATATTTGCCTGTGTCAACACATCGTATTTCTGTAGGAAATTGTTTACAATTTCCAACAATGGCTTGTTGTTGTAGGGAAGTTGCCAGATCCATCAGTTAACTCTGGCAAACTCGATCCAACGCTGAACTTGTCGACTTTTGACAATGCCAGAATGCTGTTTAAGTACGTATTTAATTAAAAGGGGCTCTATTTGACTATCGTACATGATTGCGAATTAAACCAATTAAATAATAGTTTATTCATAAGCTTTCAATTTTGTGTGTGGCTAAGGGCTTGATATTAATTTAATAATATCATTTTGAAGCAGATGCTAACTAGTTAGGTACATGTTGTAATAAGTAATATGCATGTATTTTATTACTGCATAGATCGTTTAAAGAAGTCATTACTAACCCGAAAATATTATTTCGAAGAAAATTACCAGGGTAATTTAACCAAACATTTTTTTTTACTTCTTGGTATAATTTGCCCTTAGTGCCAAGTGACGTCAGGAGATAAGCAAAAATAAGTGTCAATCTACATGTTAAAGTAAAGCTTAACCTAGGGGTGCTATGTACAAACGTATATAAATCGACATCTTCTGTGATAGTACGCAAGCAAGTGAGCTTTATCTCGGACTATACTTCTGTGATCCCATTGGCTGTGTCGTCAAAAGTGAACCTATGACTCGTCATGAGTACATGGCGAATTTCACTGTTGTAGAGTCATCGAAAACTCAATAAAAAGGGCATTTAATACGTAACTCATCCAATGAAATATCCCTGCACTTAAAGTAGGTGGTTCCTAAAATCTTATTCATGTATACTTCAAGCCGAAACCGGTCCAGGAACATTTCAATTTTGCAACAAAAATTGGCATTTCTGCGAAATTTCTACATATCAGCTTGATAATTTCTAGTAAATAAACTGCAATTCATTGTTTTAATGGCAATCTTCGAAAATTCAAAAATTTTCAAATTTTAGAGGTCGCCGATTCAAATAAACCAATTTATTTATAGCTTTAACGAAAAAATAAGCGATTTAAATTAGTTGGAAGTATTCTTAGATATGATTAACGGATAAAATAAACACAAAAAGAGTCACTAAATAAGATAGAAAGAAATAGTGTGGAATAATGTCGGTTAAGAATAGGATTTGTCGGAAAAAATCAAGAAAATCCGATTTTTACCTCTTAAATACGCTCCTGGATGACCCATTCGGTATTCATTTTAAAGTGTGATTATCCCTTTATAAGATAGTGTGAAAAAATTGGATAGAAACAAAGGCAGAGTGATTCAAATCTTCCGATGTCGAGGGCAAAAAATTGCAAATTTAATCGGCGATTGCTCCCTTCCTATAGAGACTGAAGAAACTGGAAAATATGGATATGATATACTTCGACGAGCTCTTTCCGATGACGTATATGGGATATTAGTTTGAACAATTTTGACCCCAGAAAAACTAAAAACCGTGAAATATTTGGGTCAAAAATCTAAATTTCCAGTTTTTTCCAAATATTTCCATTTTGTAGTGATTTTAGGTGCAGGTAAATGTATCAAACCCAACCCAAGCAAAAAAAGTATTTGAGATTTTAAAGTTTCACTTATGAATCCGTTTTTCGATCTGACGTTTTGTTTTCGAGTTACTAGGTACCAAAGAGGGGTCTGCAAATGGCATTTTTCGACCTAAAAACATTCAAAAGAATTACTTACCATTTTCTGATCCTCCCCAGTTTCAGTAGAGTTCTGAGCTCGGGGTCCCCTACAACCTCGGAAAATTTACATCGATTTAATTCACTTTTGCGACCCGTACCCGATTTCAGCGGAAATCGCGGAAATTTCGACTTTGACGTTTAATAGCTGCGAAACGAAACATCCTGTATAACTGACTTTTTACCGAAGCTAGTTGACCTATTCCTCTATCAACCCAAAAAATTCGATTTCTCTTCTTCTGACTGTTTCCGAGAAAAACAAACCTGTTCGACTTTAGGTTAATCTTTACGATAACATATAGATTGACACTTATTTTTGCTAATGTCCTGACGTCATTTTTCATTAAGGACAAATAACTGCTTTTTAAATTGTAATAAATTATACCGAAAAGTAAACATTTTTGTAGCTAAATTATCCTAGTAATTTTCTTCAAAAATTTTTTTTTTGGGTGTGTAATGACTTCCTTAAACGATTTATACAATAACAAAATATGTACATATTCCTTATCAACGGATGTTATTGGCGACTTAAATTAAGGAAGCCAGCTTCAATCAGCTGATTTTTAACGGGGAAGGACGGCTCACTTGACGCCAAAATTGACAAAGATGCCAAATACCACGATAATGAAAACAAAGACGAAATGAAAACCTTCCCCGTTATAGTAGTTACCAAATCGGCTGAAGAAGACGGCACGTACTTAATTTGAGTCGCCAATTACTTGTAATGTATGCTTAAGAGCGGAAAAATGTCAGTTTGCAAGACCTAAAGTTGAACAGGTTTGTTATGCAACACAAAAAAACACATTTCCTAGCGTCACATACTCTATCCGATTTATTTTTCCCTCTTCGCAATACGACATCAACCAATCAGACAAGGAATTTAACTTCGGAAACAAAGGGGTGCGTTTAGACGAGTACCCGCCCTATTTGCCCAGATAGAGCACGTCTCCAGTATACTGAAAGCAGCATTCACATATCTTTTCTAATTTTCAAGATAGCTATATCTTTAAAAGTAACACATACGTTTCTAGTGTCCAACAGTTTAAACCCACGTCCTATTAAAGATACTATATCTTTTTTAATATTTATAAAATTTGCTTTAACCAGGTACATGTGTTTACTTTCATAAAGAATTCTACTACCATACCGGTTCAGACTTTGTATTTTATACTCTCATAGCTTAAACGCCTTCTAAAATATTAAAACAAGCTTTTAATGTTTTTCAGTAAAAAGGTCGACGATGATAAAACACAAAGCGAGCATCCGTGGGATAAAAGTTGTGGAAATACATGCATTTATTTAAAATTCGAAGTTGCGATGTGCGATTTCTTTACGGGAGCAAAACATGGTGGAACGCTTTGTACTTGCTCTTCGTCAGTTAGTACATGCCGTATTTCTTTTGTGGACTGTCTGTAATTTAGCATGTAGCAAAATCTGATTACTTGGGATTTAAATTTGCGTGGAATCCCCCAGGACGTAAGATAAAAAAGGTCACTAAATTCTGCACCCCCTTTTTGTTTTGTGCAGCTATAATATTGATGGTTTGGGATAATTACTGTAAAACAAAACACCAAATTAACATTATTTATTTATTTATCCCCTTATTAAGAATATATATCAAATTTAACAGATTTATACCTCGTCCTTAACAAACTTTTAACAAAATCAGAGAACGGTTTTAAGTTATGTTTTTGACTCATAAAACCGCCCCGGCGCGTCGGCTCCGGGGAGGATATTTGGAATATAATTACAACTCTGCTCTACTTATTCTTATCAGTCTTAATTTAGCATTAAGAATAATAAATCTGTTTTGCTTCGATCCACAGCGGTTCCGACTATATGGAGAATGCAGTCTTAATTACTGCAATTAATATTTTTGGAAAATTAATATCTGAAAATGCATTTTTGTACTTAAAAAAGGGTTATTGTAAATGAACCATACAAAAAAGTGGTGAAGTGTGAGCCCAGCTAGCGTGATAAGTGTTATATTAAATAGGAAAATTATATATATTTCTCTGTTCTCCATTTTTTGAACTATTTTTGCTGTAAGATGTAAGGCATGCAGTATACACGTAATAATATGTAGTAAATGAGGACATACAGCTTTGAGCAAACGACCTGTAGAAAGCATAACTGCGGCGCCATATCTAAGAAGTTGATTCGTTGACAGTTGAAATTTGTGTAATATAGTTACTATCAGATGCTGAATTTCGCTAGTAAATCGAAAAGAAATTGTGTATAAGGGCGTTGGCCCCTTTTTTTAATTGATGCCTTACGTGCCTTATACATAAATATTTCTTAAAGTCTAATAAGCTTCGCTGACAAACCACACATATTTATTTATTTTGAATCAGAAAATTCCCACATAAACCTTTTACCACTGTGCGCAAACAGTCGCGTGTTACTGCACACTTTCGGCATATTACGAACTACCAAATTCACAGCGACGCGATAGAAAAATAGAATGAACAACCACAGACAACGGCAAAGCTAAACTGAATTGATGCTGCGGCCGAGTTCCCCGCCATGTAATACCACTGAAGCGTCACTCAAAGTGGGCAGCCTTATAATAACACTGAAATAACATGAGTTTCGATAATTAGTAGATCGGTGACATTTTTATTTAAAACCATATCCAATTATTATTTAATCTAAAGTTTTGGATATGGAGATTTTGGGTAAATTTAACTTATAGTAACGCAAAGAACCTTCACCTATCTTTACTTCATGGAAACTACAACATTGAATGATCATTCAGCGTTTTAATCTAAGGTGAATATTGTCAAGCTGACAGAACAAAAAGTAAAAAATAAATTCCACCTTAACCGGCTTTGTACCAAGAACAAATATATTTCTATAAATTTTATTTTACCAGTTTATATATAAACAAATTTGTTTAAATTTAAATAGAAACTTTGTAATTGAATAATTACATTACATCAAACAAGCGCGTCGCAGAAATTAAATTAATGTTTTAGACAATTTAATTGGCTGTAATTTTACACTACATCAAGCAGGGATTTATTATAATAATGTGGAAATGACAGAAAAGGATTAAATCGGTGTCAGAAACATTAAAATATATAACGTTTTTTTTTTTGATTATATTTTTCTTAAGGACGTCTAAATACAACAAAAAAATTATAATAAAGTCTTCTTGAGCTTGTATTTTCCATTGATAATAAAAAAAATCAATTGCTAATGGGTGTTAAACCCGTTTTCTAAAAAAAATATACATAGGGAACAAAAATTATACTTTTCCACTTTTTACCGACACAGAACACCGTTGGAATTTTTTCTCTTGCACTTCAAACAGCTTCACGATTAACTATTAAAGTCGCTCAAATTAGGCCACTCCCCTATGTTTCCTTGCGACTCGTGCAGTAAGGATAATACCAAAACCTGTCATAAATATCGATTTACCTGGAATTTCATTAATAAAAAGTTGAATAAATGTCACTGTTTTAAGCTGCAAAAGACTTTTTGTAATCACAACAAAGAATTAAAGTTAAGTGACTACTTACCGTTCGGTCTTCTGGGAAAATATTATGCAATAAAAATTAAAACACACTTAAACACCATTGATCAAAATATAACAAATTGAGAAAACGTAGTGGCTATATGTCCGCCGGCGGTAGGTTACAGTTAGGCTTATAGAATTCCGCCGCAAGGCGGACTCATTCAAATAATAAGAACTTATCCGCCGTAAAAATTATAATGCGGCGGAACGCAATGGTTGATAATTTTTTCCGCCTTTCGACGGATTTTACTGCATAGTAGCTAAGATCCGCCGACAAAATTTTGGCAAGCTTTACAATTTATATATCTATATATATAACACTCCAAATTTACAAGTTGTTTTTCCCACAAATTTTTAGATCAGAGTTAAAAGGTGAGGTGAGGGTTGTGAAATACGTTCTCGGACAGGTTTGCTCCGTTTTAGGTTTCAGCCTCGGTTTCAGCAGTATTTTTTCAAAAATTTTTATCTATCTTTGTTGAGTGTTTTACTGCGACGCGACGGCACAATAAAATTCGTGTTGGTATAAAATGTTATCAACACAGCATCCAACTGACATTTTATTGATGAAACCGAAAACTGAGCAAACCTGTCCGAGAACGTTATTACTACCTGACAAGGAAGTAGACCTTCTGTATTATTACTACCTGACAGTAAAAAACTCGACAAAGATAGATAAAAATTTTTGAAAAAATGCTGCTGAAACCTAAAACAGAGCAAACCTGTCCGAGAACGTATTTCACAACTCCTCACCTCACCTTTTAACGCTGATCTAAAAATTTGTGAGAAAAACAACTTTTAAATTTTTAGTGTTATTTATATAGATATATAAATTATAAAGCTTGCCACAATTTTGTCGGCGGATCTTAGCTACTATGCAGTAAAATCCGTCGAAAGGCGGAAAATGAATTATCAACCATTGCGTTCCGCCGCACTATAATTTTTCCGGCGGATAAGTTCTTATTATTTGCATGAGTCCGCCTTGTGGCGGAATTCTAAGTCTAACTGTAACCTACCGCCGGCGGACATATAGCCACTAGCTTGAGAAAAACACAAAACGTTAAAGAACGAACAACAAACACAACCTCACAGCCAAACCACAGGTAACCGAAGTATATAAGGGCCAGTTTCTCGATCTAACAGTCTGCGTCTGTACGACCTCTCCTATCCTTAGTCAACACTATTTTAGAGATTATCACACACAAAGAGTTTCCAGGGGAAATCGCATGGTAAATAATATATTAACAGCCAGATTCTCCAACGCTAGTCCGTTCTAATTTGACAACCAAAAGTTTTAAACTGACAAGTGTAAGAATAAGACAACTAAGTTTTATTCTAGGAATTTATTTCTGAGCTTTTTCGCAAATTTAAAAAGAAATGGCAATTTTAGTACATATTTTCGACAATAATAGAACTATATTCATTGCAGCAACTCGTTCCAAGATGAAAATCATTTGGAAACCAAGCAAATCGCTGAAATATCAGAATAATTCACAAGTTTTGAATGAAGACTTATTAACAATGACTTGACAAAAACCTGTCAAAATATAACTGATCAACTAGAAGATCTTAATTTAAACCAGTACTAAATCTTAAACCTTCTTAGTGAATCTGAACGTAAATTTTTAGTTAAATATATTTTTTACAGCTTTCGATTCCTTCATCACTGCGTGCCCATTTAGTTACATACTTGTGGAAACTAAGTTGGCAGTAAGACAAATTATAATTGGTACACTTCCTTCTTAGATTAAGAAATAGGTCTTTTAGAAAGATTAGAGAGCTTCAGTGCTCATTAATAACATTTTTATCAAGATTTGGAGATAATAATTATAATCCAAATTAATTATTCGCGTAAAAAAGCAACTCCCGTTAATAGTAGTAAAGCGTTAATTTTAGCTTTAGAAATATTCTCACCAGATATAGCTGTATTATTCTCTGTTACCTTTTTTATGGTTTAACACAAACTTGTGTGATTTAAGCAGGTTTACTCGTGAGTAGTATGATAAGTGCATCTCGTTTTACCGAAAATATTCTTAAAAAGGAGTCGCTAACCTTTTTATTTTAACAAATGGCACAAGTTTTGGTGGCTATAAAAGTCCAAGTCGAAGCAGAGAATTTTTTTCACCGGTGCGATGGCAGTTTGCTGAAGAGATTGCTTAGCAACGTTTTTCTTGATATTGCTTAGCTACACGGTACTGTCTTGTCCCAAGTGCATTAGTTCGCTGACAAAGCAATAAGGAAATAAGATGTTGTCTTGGTAGACCGAGAGCCGTACTATCTCGAAAGACACCAGGTTAGTCTTGTCCTGGAAAGTTCAAACACTTCTTTTTAATTTTAGTGTCTCGGTCAGGGTTGCTGATCAGCATGGCTACTCTAATTTTAGATATCGAATAATTCAGCTGACGGTAATCTAAACCAATCTCTCATATTTCACGGAAATTCTGCATCAACCGACCTTCTTTGGCCAATGATTTTTCCTGTGATGAGCTGCAGTAGTTCGTATTTAGTATCGCGTGAGATGTGCCCAAGAAATTAAAGTTTCCTGTTCCTTAATAGTAAATAAAATGTCTAGTTCTTTGTTCGTTCTATCTAGCACTTGTTGGTTTGTAATTTGGTCCATCCAAGAGATTTTTAATAAGCGTCTATACACCCCCATACGGGGCGGATTTAGAATTTCGTCTGGGGGGGGGGGGGGTCACCTCGAACTACACATAATACAGACCAAAAAAAACGTATTGTTTAGGGTACACTATTTCATAATGAACGAAATATCTACACCTGTTCTTGCGAAAACAGAACGTTTTGTAAGTTGCACTTACCGGCCTAGATATACGGCTTGTGTACTTTGGTTGCTAGGGAAAATAATAATCGTTTAGTAAAATCAACTTACTTTTTCTGTCAATAATGACAGTAATGAAAAAAACACTATTGTGCAAATTACAAATAAAAAATATTTCGTATTCGCTCAGCCGCGTATGTAGCTAATACGTCAATAAAAAACAACAGCAACAATATTTTGTTGCAAATGTAGGCCTGGCAGACATTAATAATCAAGTGCTCTTGTTGTTTTATCAATCTGCAAACCGGGTCAGTTTATATCCAAACATATATTCGCTCGTATTTCAAAAGTGTTGTAAATAAAATTAAAATCTGGGGCAGCTACACAATAAAACTTTTAACGAATTTTCTAGGCTCGTGCATTTTTAAATCTATAAATTGGAAAACCGTGTTTGGGTTTTTGGTGTTGAATTTTTGATTACACTGAACTTATTTACTTTTAGTTACATATAAAATTCAAACTTCTTTCTATATTTATTTCAAACACTTTAATTCAAATAATAATTAGATTTTACAACTTTATTTGTTACCGTAATATTTTTTATTTATGAAAGTTTTTAGTATTTAAAACTTATTTGGGTGTTAAATTAAGTTATTAATTTTAGGGAATGAGCCCATTACCCAGGCTTTGTTTTATATCCCAGAAAGAACTCAGAAATTCCTTCAGATATATAAGGAAGCCATTATTAGAAAACTGTGGTTGAATATGGAGGTGGAGTGTTTGAGTTTTGATATCTTTACTGTATTGCTTAGTTTATATCATATTCTTTTGAGTTTAATTAAATGTTCGTATTATTTAAACATTGCGCTTGAATAAGAAGTATTTTGAATTCAATAATAAATGAAAGGGTTAGACAGCGAGGCGAGGAATTTAACGCCATCTATTCTTCGAAGAGGACATTTTCTATTTAAAAAATTTTTAAAAAAATGTCAAACAGCCTACTGCGACTAAAATGGTTTTTCTTTAAACGAAGCTTTCCAATACAGGTTTCAATATAACTAGATATTAGCTTATATAACATACAGCCGGCTTCCTGTGACACTAAATGTATGTACGGCTCACTGCACGTAAGTCAATACAGTACAAAGCATATGGCAAATGGGCGATGACCTGTTCAGTTTATTTGCAGGATTGATTTTGCAGGAATATTTGAACAGCAACATCTGGCACAGGCGAGAAAGCTTGTCGATAGTGTTGTTCTAATAAGTGGTTATAGTATATAAATAAGTTGTGTAGGGAGTTGTAACCGATTCGAGAAAACATTCCAACTAATTAGAGGCTTTGGAAGTTAAGTCAGGCCGACACGAGGTTGTAAAATTTTAAAGTAGTTGTCCCTTTAGACAAGCAGTTCTTACGGTATTCCGACCGCCCGAAACAAATAGTCAGTTACGTATACTAAACGCCTGTCGCCGTGCAACATGTAATATATTTATCTGGGCAACTCTGTGATCGAAAACCGAACACTGTGTTGAAACAAACCTTATGACTCCCATGGCCACTTTTGGTCTGTTACCAGAGGTGTCGATGCCGAAAGTTAACTACATACGTTTAGGGTATTTCACAAAAATAATTTATTTCATGGGCCTTGCCCTGATTGTGTGCAATAAATAATAAAGGTTAAGTGCGATTTCGACTCGCGCCTAGAAGACTTCATACAATATTGTGAATTTATTACAGAACGAATACCTCAACACCTACACATGGCATCGTCGAAAGATATTCTAAATAATCTAGTCACTTGCTTATCGCGCTGTAAATCCTCCCTCCGCCATTGCTCGCCTCAGCCCGTAGCCCTCGATTGCTGGCAAAACTAGGCGCGGATTACACAGGGTAGTTGGTGCACGTGAAATTCGTGTCTGTAAAGTACGGGAGGGGAAGTTCCGAGTGCGCCAAATAAAATTTAGTTTTTTTAATCTCGTCTCGTCCTTGGTATTGTAGGGAAGATGGGTGTAATATTGGCGATAGTTATAATGTTTCATTTTTCGATGCCCTAAGAATTTTGATTTTTTTTTTAATATTTAGATTTTTTTTATAAATCATGAGGATAGAATAACCACTTTAAATTTTATCGTTTATGGGTTAGCGTCTCTGCAATTTCTAGTTGAAAAATTACACTATGAAGTGTTTTGGCTTGCCTAATGCCTCTGCTTTCTTGCGAATGTCATGTTTATTAAACCTAGGCGTTGTGCTTTTGAATAAATAAGTAAATTTTTTGTGTTTAATTTTTCAATAGTGCTGATAGTAAAAAATACCGTGGATTATTTTAAGCATTGTATTTAATTAGTGAAACGTTTTTTTCCATTAATTGCTATACACCTACTGTTTTGTTAGTATTGCATAAGTTTGTCAAGTTTGATGTAAAATTTTTTTAATGAGGGATGTGAATTTTACAGAGATTTTACTTTAAAAGTAACAAAAGCATTAGGTTTCAGTTTTTAATAGTGCGGGTAGTGACAGAATACCGTGGAATCTTTTAAATATTCTGTTTAATGCAAGTTTTTTAGTGTTAATTGTAAGTCAAGCGTTAGTTTCTTGCCGTAAATTAATGGATGTACTGTGCTGTCAGTGTTTCTCTGGTATATTGGTATTTGTTAATCTTAAACGTTTTCAAAAGAAGTGTATTTGAAATGTATTTTACTACAACTTTCTTATAATGACTTGTTAAATTATTGATAGAATTGGAAAATTTCCTTAGACAAAGAATGTTGTAGGGTCCAATTTGTAGGTCCCCAGTCTATTCTTTAACCTGATGAAAGTCGAAAAAATCAGCTCGATATCTCTAAAAATGGCGGACACCGGTTTCGTGTTGAAAAAGTAAATTTTAGAAAAACTAAATCTTCGAAAACAGTAGTTTTGAGAAAAAAAAATTGTTTCTGTTGTCAAAAAGGTGTAAATCATAATGCTTAAAATTGTGAAAAGAGTAACAGTTCTTGCATTTAACTGATTAATAAACTAGAACCTTCAATTCCATTTAATTTAGTCAAAAATAATTAACCAGCAAATCCATTTAATCGCGCTTTCATATTACTGTTTATTTCGCTCGGTAAAACTTTTTAGTGCTTGAATGACGAGCTTTGTTTCCTTTTCAAATAAAATGTTTTTCAGGTTTAATGATAATGCATCAAATGGGTAAATATGCCATTTTGCAAATAACAAATTAATTATCGAAATAACAGTTAATTTAAAATAAAATACAGAAACCTCAACCAGTGCTGTTTATATGAAAAATATGTAGGTATAATTAAATTAATGATATTTTAATGCTTTTGTAAATGTCATATTACACTTGGTAAAGGAAAGAAATTTTAGTTATTTTAACGTCCTAAAAATGTAAAAGTCAGGCTCCGTAAATAATGTCAAAAATGATTGTTAAGTGGAAAAAATGTTTGACATAAATATCCTGTTTGCAATTTATACGACTATTTATCAGCGGCAAAATTTGTAAAGCAGATGTCAACAGAAATTATGAAAAAGTAATAGTAATGTTTAGGAAATGGTCTTATCAAATACGTTTATCTATTTTGTCCTTTAAAAAAATTTCAAAAAATACGTTGCTCAGCAATGGCAAATGATTTTTATAGTCACCGGAATTTATGCCATTTTTTAAAAAAATTGCTTAGCTGCTTATTTGTTCCAATTTTTTTTGAAATAGATGCACCTATGGTTTTACTTTCGAAAATATTTTACTGACTCAAAATTTGATATTTATCTTCTTAGGTTTGTCAAATAATTTATTTAAAATATGGATATTTTTTTCAGGGGCGGTGTAACCGAGAAAAGCCACCCTGCAAATACTTTCATCCTCCCCAGCACCTCAAAGATCAGTTGCTTATTAACGGTAGGAACCACCTTGCCCTCAAAAACGCCCTTATGCAACAAATGGGTCTTTCACCTGGACAGGCCTTGGTTCCGGGACAAGTTCAAGCAGTGGTAAGTAAGGTTATAGTACCTTTTTGCAATTCAGTGCTTTTGTGGGTTCTACAATGGTGCTTGGGTTGATTTGATTTCTTTTGGTTGTGGCTGTAATAATTGTAATTGTATGTTTGGTGATTCCGAAAAATTTAAATTTGGTGTTTTTTTCTTGTATTTTAAACCTATTTACCATACGTAGAAAAGAAAACATTTTAGAAAATATATTTTTACAGTTTTTTTATTCAAAAGTAAGCCTGCAAAGCAAAAGAGTTTAAAATTGCTTTACTGAAATTTTATAGTATTTACAATACAGAATATTTTTGGACATATCTAAAAATAACAACAGGTTTACGTTTTTTTTTATGGCAAAATAAACAAGGCATAAAATCATTATCCGTAGCTAAGATGAAATTTCTAAATTTGCCATAACTTCAAGATTTCTTTGAAAAGGAGAATAAACGCATAATGCGCATATTTCTTATGATTTACTTTTTATAAAGTGAATGATTTTGTAGCAATTAATATTTAACTCATCCTCTGAAGACTAAAATATGCCCATTTTCTTTTGTTTTCTTGGAGTATTAAATTTTACTAAAAAAATATATAAACTACAAAATTGGTCTATACTTAATGAAATCATTGCCTTAAGATGATCTTTTTTTGGGACTCTAGGCTGATTGTGCAGGAATTTTTTTATTGTTATGTCATACTTTACTTTTGGGTATACAGGATGTCACAAAACTCCACTAATAACATTTTACATTTTTGGAAAAAATAAGAAAAAATGTTCTTTGAAAAAGGTCTGGAAACGCTTAATCTGCGACAATCATTTTGTACGCACAACACTTTGAAGTACTTACGGAATATCCCTATAACCATTCGAAATAACTCGTCGCTCCCGTTACCAAATGGCGTATCTGAATATTCGTAAATTTTCAGGAGAGCAGTTTAACGATTCTGTAAGTCAAACAAACTTTCATTGTCTGTTAGCTGCTCTTAAAGCAATTGCTTGTTAATCCTTAACTCTTTATCTAGTACATATTAATATATTGTTATGAAAAAATATTTAATAGTGCACTGTATGGACGCCATATTTCCCTTTTTTAGACAGATACGCCTGTTGGTGCTAGACACTATAGGTTTTTTTCTTATTATTTTAAACGATACATTCGCCGTAGACACGACTTTTATAACCCAAAATTTATTGTTGCAAAACCAACAAAAAATATTTTTTCTGCATGAGCAGAAAATATTTTTTCTGCATGCCATGCAGAGAACGAGAAAACTCGAGATGTTCTGGTAGTTAAATTACAAGAGTGTCACCCGAACAAATATATAATATATCTTCATATTTAATAGCTACTATTGCAGGCAAAACATACAACTTCGGAACATTTCAGTTCAAAGAAGACACTGCTTGACGTTTGAATGAATTTACAGATTGATTTGGTTTTACTCCCGCACCAATAGATACTTTACGGAGATTAAGTAACCAAAATACTATAAAAGGGCCAAATATTATCCAAACCGTACAAGTTATCCATAAAATCCAGGGTATCAAAAGGTTACAAAATACAACAGGGATGTTGTCTTTATACAAAAGGATAGTCAAAAATTCGAGGGATCAACAAGAAGAAAATAAATAAAATAAATAAGAAAAACACAAGTAAAATCAAGATTTTATTATCCTATGTATATCTGGGAAACGAAGAGTTTTCAGACCTATGTTAATGGGAACTTTATTTCTTGTTTTTGGGCATGAAATCACATATAAAAATTTTTTAAGTAGATTTTTAAACACCCTGTCTACTGACCTATGAAAATCTTGGGTCTTGCTTTAAAAATTTGTAACTTCCTGTAAAGTGCACCAGTTACTGTAGCTAAATACAAAGAATGTATAATTTTAATCATTTGTAAGAATTTTATTTTTTGGAACGTAGAATCTCCTACAGAATCAGTGCAAAAAAAAAGATTATCCAAATTAAAGTGGAGATGCGGAACACACATAGTTCAAATCTAAGACAAATTTTATCAATCAGCACTAATTTTGTACAAGACGTTATTACTGTGATATATTTTTTTATTGCTTATTTATGTTCAAGTTTGCCCATGTCGAAAAATATTTTTGCTGCTTTTGGTAATAAGTAACAATTTTAAGGAGCACGAGCATTTTGGTCCGGCATATTATTTTTAGTTTCTACTAATTTTGTGTTGGTTTTCGAGGTGGACCCGCCAACTGACAACGGCCTTCCCTTGACCTTCTTACCCTATTTATCCATGACATTTGACGAGCCGTATGCACTTATGGTAATCATTTAATTTGCCTATTTTATTTTAAATTTGCTTTTTGATCAGATTGATACCAGTGATTTTGGGAATAGTTAAAAGCAAATATGTTATTTTTTGCTACATATATGTCAAAAATGACAACTTTGAGTGTAATTCTAGTATTAAAAGTGTTACAAGTGACAACATTTTTTACATTATCAGGCCTATGGCTCTAAGCTTTTAAGTAAGTAATAAATTTAAGTGACGTTTGAAGTCCCCTTTGGCAATGACAATAACATGAGTGCTGTCACATTGCAAGTGTCCAGTTAGTTTAATTCTTGATTGTTTGTGCAACTGGACGTTAAATTATTTAACTCAGTGGGGCATAGTTTTTACCAGATTAATTTTTTTTAAATACATATTTCTCTTATAATCACGATTTTAGAAACATGTTCACATACTTATTTTTATTGATTTCTAATACTTTAAAAGGTGTGGTTGTCATCTAATTTAACTAAATTTCGTGCTGTGTATCACGAATAAAAAAGTATGTTAAAAGGCATGTCTCCCTTTGTAAGGGCATTGATTATGCAGTCATATTAATGCCTCTCGTGCCTCCTAAAATTCTTAGTGCAAGAATAAAACAATAATTAAATTTTGCACTATAACTTTAATTTGAGTATTTCGCAAATTTATGAAGAAAGGGAAACCAAGCAAATCGCTGAAATATTAGTACAACATAAGTTTCTAATGACGACTTAACAAGCCAAAAACTTGCCAAAACCTGATTACCTAGAAGGTCTGAATTTAAACCAGTATTAAATCTCGGATCGTTTTGGTGAATCCCGGCCAATTTTTTTTCTTGTACCAGGTTATACGTGATCCAGAAAGCAATCCATGTACAAAGTCCAAATTTTAGAAGCGTTCATAATGTAGGAGTTACCGCTAAACATAACATGGTTAAGAAAACGGTATATGGTAGATATACTACAATTTGGATGTTTTTAAAAATCAGATACGTGGATTGCCTTTTGGATTATAAAGATACAAGAATAATTTTCAATTTAACAAATAAAAGGAGAAAAATTGAAAATACATTTAATCTTTTTCCATTTTTCCTGCTTTCCCGTAAATCTTTTAGGCTAGATTCTCCAAGGTTAGACCGGACTAATTTGACAACCAACTTTTAAGTGTAAGAATAAGACAACTAAGTTTTATAGTATCAATTTGTTGCAGAGTTTTTTCGCAAATTTATGAAGAAAAAGGCAATTTTAGTAAGTACTTTCCGCAGTAATAGAAATAAGTTAATTTTAGGAAAACGTTCCAAGACGAAAATTACTTGGAAACCACGAAATCCGCAGAAATATTAGACTAACTCATTAGTTTTTTTGACGACTTATTATGAATGACAGAACAATAAACTGTTAAAACCTTTTTAGTGAATCTGAACTTTTATGTTTAGATTCGTTAAAAAGGTTTAAGATTTACTACTGGTTTAAATCAAGATCTTCTATAGTTGATCAGTTAGGTTTTTACAGGTTTCTGTCCTGTCATTGTTAATAAGTTATAAACTTATGAATTATTCTGTTATTTCAGTGATATGCTTGGTTTTAAAATGATTTTCATCTTGCAACTTGTTGCTAGAATAAATCTAGTAAAATTGTCATTTTCTTTTTAAATTCGCGAAAAAAAACTCCGAAACTTTACAGTGTAAAACTTTGTCTATTCTGACGCTTGTCAGTTTAAAACTTTTGGTTGTCAAATTAAACCCGGTCTAGGCTTGGAGAATCTGGTCGTTAGAGATCTCTTTGGTGCAGTATGAAGCCTCTTAAGGCTTGCTATAACTGCGCTAGCCCCATTTTAAAATTAAAAAAAATTATTATAATAGGACAAGAGGCATTATTATGTAAATACGTACAATATTTCTAGCCCCTTAAGGTTAATATAACTTGTTTGCTGTTTATTCTTCGGCGTTATGCAAGTCATAAGCTTTTTAAGTATTTTTACATGCTGACATCATCGTATTTTATAGAATTTTCCACTTACTTAGTTTGTTATCGTAAAACACGAGACTTAATGGTGTTTTTATTTTAGTCACTGAATTGCCCCCAAAATCACTGAGTCATTCTGCGCTTTTCTGCTGTACATTATCCATATCATATCCTTTTCTTTTGCCCCAATCCTGACTTTATTAGACAACATCCCAAGCAATTCGTTTTCATTTCTCAATGGTTTATTGCATTTATAAAAGGCCATAGCCAGTCGAGCCGTGAACGTTATCGAGCTATTGACAGTTATTTACCCATAGTGACATTTTTTTGAGAAATCATAATGATTTGATTTATAGGAATATTGGGCCACATTTTTTTGACTTCTGGTATTTTGGCACTCAGCCATTGTCAAAACTAAAAGATTAAATATTTTCTAAAATTATTTTAAAAATATGTTCATAAGTACTTTATAAAAGTAACGTCAAAAGCTTTTTACACAAATAGAGACAATTTTTACAGTGAAATAATGTAAATGTTTTAATTCTTAAGAATAATAGAATTTTTTTTATTGTTACTATGATTTAGATATTATTTTTTTCTTGACTTTTGAACTGGTTGTAAGAGTTCTATATTTAAACCAGCTCGTATGGCTCTATAAAAATTTTTAAAAAGTACATTTGTCGATAATACGTTTTTTTCAAAAACTCAACTTTTTGAAGATAAGCTTTTTGGAAAATACGGTTTTTTGAAAATTGAATATATAGCTCTGATAATTTAGAAAATGATTATGAGAAAAAGACAGAATAGGATCATAAGTAAACCTAAATAAACCTATAATTATATATTGATTCGCGATTGTGTTTGGCCATATTTACTCAGGTTTTTTCTGACTTTTATCAATATTTTTTAAACTATTAAAATCTGATACCTGTAACAAAAATAGTCAGTATTATGACCCAACAATATATTCCGTATACATTAAACTTTTTCGATAGATCATACATTGTTATCTAATACATTTTCGAAAAAATAGGTTTTCGAATTACGTTTTTTCGTATGTTCACAGTAAATGTTTTTCGAAAAAAGAATTTTTAAAAATGGTCTTTTAAAACAATCTGTTCCAAAAATTTTCGGAAATGATCGCCTTTTACAACGGTACCAAACTAGCTGCCAAACCGTGGATTATTTTATGATTAATAAAGAAAAATATGAGAAAAATAGCGCCATTTTGGATATTTCACTACTGTACTGGCTATAGCTTAGTCTGGATTTCTCCCTTCAAAGTTCTGATACTTTCCATGCTACTGGGGTCTGATTATATTTAGTCATGTGTCGTATTAGATGTGATTCCAATATAAGATTAAATTAAAAGATAAAAACAAGAGAAATGAAAAGATTTATCTTGAAAATTAATATCAATACGTCTCTGTCCATAGGAAACAGAATTTTTTGAACAATACCATACAGGGTTACGACACGAGAGAAAAATAAGTGTATATGAGCACTGTAACACCTAACTCCACCTAAAACCAATATTTTTCTTGTCATCCATTTTTTTGTAAATATTTGGCATCATAGAAAAATGGCAGAACAACATTATTTTGCAATATTCAGGTAAAAAATTATTTTATTGAATTAACAAAAATTAACATGTAGGATTTGCGCGAAAACAAATTATCTCCAAGAACTTGAAGAGAGAAACTAAAAAAGCTACTATGTACTTTGGAAATGACGCATTTTCAAACCTTCATATGTTGATAAGTTTTTTTTTCTTTTTATTTTATCCTATATTTAGTCAAGAAATCACCTGTGAAAATTTGTGAAGCGAATATTGAAGCATTCTGTATATTTTTTTAAATGACTTATTTTTCATGTATTTTACACCGAGGAAATTACATTGCAACGATGTGTTTTAATAAGGGGAAAACATCTACCTTCCAGTTTCTTCGCCTTTATCTGAACCAATCTTATTTCAAATTTGAACAACCTTCTTAGTGGCAAAATTTTTTACTTTAAACAATGTATTGTTAGGTAACTACCCGTGAATTTAATAAAGTCTTATTGCTATATGAACAAATCAACAATCATTGCCAGCTTAATTTCTTAAATAAATAACTCTGTTTACCTAAAAGTGTTTTTTTTTCGTTAAATAGTTACTCGAAAAACCACTCGACTAACGTCTCGTGGCTTTGTTAAAGCTGTCATGAGCGAAATTGCCGAAATTGAAAAAAAAAAACTTTATCTCGAATGGTATTCCACATGACTATTTCACGAAAAAAATAACTTTTAGCTGTCAGATTAAAGTGACAATGATTGTTGATTTGTTGACGTAGCAATAAGACTTTTTAATTCACAATATTTTATATTTTGTAAATATTTTATAAATTTTGCCGCTGAAAAACCTTGCAGGTTGTTCGAATTTGTAACATGATTGGTTCAGGTAGAGGCGAAAAATGTGCAAAATAGATGTTTTTCTACTTATTAAAACAGATCGTTGCTATATATTTTTTTCTGTGTAAAATATGTGAGTCGAAAAAATTTTCGACAGGTATTAATGACTCATTATACAAAAATGAAAAATAAATTGATTTATATTAAAACCTAAACGTTGTAACTGAACGATCCCCTTATGTCGGTTTATCTAAATATTATGAGACTTTTGCATGATGTTACGTAATCTCATAAACACATTTCTGTATTATCCTAGACCTTTTCCTTTTGGCTTTACCTTATCTGGGCTTTTATCGCTTTGCATGCTGCATGCATTTGGAAAAGTACTTTTTAGTAACTAGTTTTAGAAATAGAAGCCGAAAAAGGAATTTGTCTTTTTAAAATCCATGATTTTATTGTATGTACATATTTGTATTTATTTCTTTTTTTGTTCTTCGTATTTTTCTATAAATTAGAATAAATTATTTTTCTTGACATGTAAATAAACATTATTCAATAAGGTAGGATCCATGCAATTTAAAATGCCATAAGTGGCTAATATTGTGTCTCTTTTTTAAACAGAATATGGTATTCTGGCATTTTAATTATTATTAGCATTAGGTACCGCATATATCTATTCTAACCAATATAATTAAGTTTAAAAAGAAAAATGGTAAGATAATTAAATTAGAAATAATAAATACAGTAAGACCTATATCGACCCCGCAGTTCAAGAAAATAATTAGTTTCATTTACACCGGAGGGTGTCATACTTTCCTAGGTAATGGAATGTCAAAAATATGTCAATCATACTACTCTCTGTTATGCAACAATAAATATGCAGGGTGCAGGTATGCAGGGGAAAGATTTGATTGATGGCGTGCAAGGAGAAGGTGGGAAATGAATTCGGGCATTATTGGTTCCTAATCAAAAAAAAAATTCGCGATATGTCTTTGTCCTTAAATTATACTGGACATTTTATTTTTGATAAAAGTTGCATTAATTTTCCCCTATGTTTTTTGTTTTGACAAATATTGCGAAAACGAGCATGACATTTTAACGATAATAAAATAATAAACAGCAAAGGTGCTCTTCATTAGAGTCGATAAACCTCTCACCATTTATTCGCAAATTAGAATATTTTATCATTAAATCAGTTTTTTAAAAGGAGGCAAAAATCAAGTTACCATAAAAAACCTACTTAATCGAAATGGTATTTGACAGATAAAGAATAAAAATAATAGTAAGCACTTTTTTTCCTTTTTTAAGGGGTTATATACAGTTAGGAGGCCTTAAAAATCGATTTTTCAAGAATTTTTCCTGAGAAGACTTAAATTTATTAATGCGCAAATTTGTACACAGTATGGTAACTTTTAACTGTATTTTAAGATTTTTGTATCTGTAAAAATAATAATTTTGAAAGCTGCTATAGCTGATCTCCAGGAGTTCCTCTCAAAAAAGGCATCTTGCGTTGGCAACGATATCTCTGGACTGGATCATCGAAAATCAAAAAACCAAACGGATTTCGTTAAAGTAATGTATAATCCTCTAATTAATCGAAGGAATAAGCAAAATAAAATTTTTTGACAAAATGGCGGCTTCTCAAAAAAAATCGATTTTTGACCAAAATTTTGGCCTTAAATTGTTTATATATAAAAAATATTTATCGGTGAGAAAAAACCTTCGATTAATTAGTAAAAAATATACTTAAGAAGCTTGTGTTAAAATTTGAGACTGATCGGTTCAGCCGTTTCCGAGAAATCTCCGTCACCGACTTTAACAACACAGTTTTGAGAACAATGCGTTTAAAGTTTCATAAGCACTTTACATAGCGTACAATCGCTCTGACACGTCTTTACAAATATGCGTGTAACTTCGAAAATAATCGCCGGATTGCCTTGAAATTTTCTGTGTGTGTACTGGAATATATGTACATTACGAAAATGAAATTAAAAAATCGATTTTTTGAAAATTCTAACTGTATGTAACCCCTTAAAGTATTAATTTAGTGTTAAAACTTTCATTTAATTAAATAAAATTAGAAATACATAAATAAAAATTGTTACTGTTATTATTTAATTGTCCGATAACCTTCTGGATATCTTATAATTTTCAATAACATTTCGATTAGGATATTGTCAGATTTAACCAAATCTGAACCATGGTAACAGGATTTTTTGCTTCCATTTGAAAAACTGATTTAATGATAATAAAATCTATAATTCTAATTTGCAACGAAACCTTTTTGGTCTAGTATTCTATTATCTTTAATGCTCTTTTTTTAAATATCTGTCAAGACTAAAAAGATATGGCAAAAATAAAATTTGGGTTTCAATTAAGATGCCCTCTGGTGGCACAGTAGAGAAACATTTTTAAAACAGAATGATATAAGTCACCAAGCTGAGTCTCTGTGCCAAATATATCAATGCCAACACACCAATTTTTGTCTGTTTTTCTACTGTTCCTAGAACTCTTTTCTAAATAATATTTGTTAATCGGTACCTAATTGAGAAAATAAATCTACTGCAGAGAAAGCAAAGCTATTTTATATCCAATTAAAATTTAATTGGTGTGTCTGAGATAATCCATTAAAAGTTTGCATAAATGAAACTTTGCGCATTGTTTAAATTCAAGGTAAAATTTTAGTTTTAATTTTCTCGTTTACTTGTAATTCTAAGAAGAGAAATATTTTTATTTGGTCTTGCAATTACTTTTATTTAAGTAGAATTCCTTTTTCTGGCATCTAATAAATATATACCTGCTGGACTACCTATTAAATAATAAATTTGAGTTTGAGTTTGAGTTCTTTATTATATCGGCTCTCTGTTAAACCGGAGAATGCTTATTTTTTAACAAAAAAAGTTAAACCCAGCAAAAGGAACCTTATTGTCTTTGATACAACTAAATTACCTCAAAAATACTTCTTGTTATTTGATATTGTATAAGCCTGTTTCAGGTTGAATAAAACGGGAGTCTTTCGCCCTTTCTTGAAACCTTTAGTTTACTATTTATATCCCAAAAAGAGCATCTTATCGGTAAGATTGAGAGAAGAAAACAAACAGAGGACAAAAAACCTATGATAAACTTTTTTCCGTTAAAGGCTAAATGTAAAAAGAAAAACTCAACTTATCCGCGTTTATATTGTAATATTTTCAAGCAAACTTATTTCAACTCAATTTTATTATTTTACAATTATATTCTACATAGGTACTTCTGCCCCATTAAATAAACATAACTTTTATATAAAATTTATATTATTCTTTTTTTTTTCTTTTATAGGCTGCCAATCCGTACCTGACTGGAATGCCACAAGTCGGCAGCACGTACAGTCCATATTTTGCACCCGGACCCATGATGCCCACGATAATGGGGCCCGATCCAACAGGGGTCGGTTCGCCCCTGGGGGTCGTCCCCCAAACAGTTGTAACACAACAGAAGATGCCTAGGTCCGATAGGTTAGAGGTAGGCATACCAGTTATTCTATTGCCACCCATACATTTTTATTCATTTCTCGATTTATTTTAGTTAAATTTGTTTTTTAGCACTTGCTGATATCATATTGGTTAGGTACTTATATTGTTTAGACAACTTATATTTTTTCTTGTATTTTTTTTTCTAGTATATTCCTTGTTTACATCTTCGTCTATTTTTTAAAATTAGAGAAGTCCCAATACGAGAATATTTTATTTTTTAAATAATTACTAATTGTTATTTCCTAATTCTTTGTATTTATTGGGTTTTTTTACCGCTGGCAAGTGCTTGAAACTTACATTTCTTATTGTTTTTGTTCACATTGTTTAGAATTAAGGTTTTCTGGGAAACTGTATCTACAACATTGCTCCATCATTTTACATCATAGGTACCGATTATATTAATGCTTTACTTTTATGTTTTTCTGTTACTTTTAATATGTTTTTATTTTAAGCTTACTTTTATTTTATTTTTTATATATAATCCGCTGTACTAGAGTTTTAAATTGGTCAAGAACCAACGAGACAGATACTTGACAATTTGTATATTTTTATTATTTTTATTTCATGTCATTTTAATTATTCTAAATTACTAGCTTGACTGATGTAACTAATATGAAACTAATATGTTTCTGTTATTAAATTATTAAATTTCCAAAATAATACGACTTTGCATGTATTTTATTCCTTTTTGATTTTGGTTATTCATTTTAAATTTTATTTTAATTTACTTTATTTTTGCCATTTTATTTTATTTTCGCAGGTTTATTTAGCCGAGTTTTTAAACTTCAGACGGTAGTAAACTTAGAGGTAATTTTAACCCACACAATACTAACACAATCACCTTAACCAAAAAGCTAACCTTTCTGGCACATATAGACGTAGTTCAGTTTTCCCCTGTGTAAATATTGTTTATTTCTGTTGTTTTATTTAAATAATTTGCTTCTATGTTGAAGCAGATAATTAAAACCTGTTGTGATTTGTTATTTTTATTATCTATGGTATGGAAGTACCGATTTCGAAAACGTATTTTTTTAAATACATTTTTCCACAAAACATTTTCGATAAACGCTTTTCGGGTAAACCTGTATTCAAATGACACGTTTTCGAAAAAGTAATTTTTTGAAATATATACGTTATAAAATAACCTAATTATGGTCTACTGGCCAAGTTTTTATTCAAAATATATACTGTTGGGGACATTATGACGTCTGTTTTTGATACCGGATGTCACAAAATAGTGACCCACCCTTATAAATTTTTTCAAGACGAGGTATCCAAACGAAATTTTTGATAGTCAAATTGGGCATAGTTTTACTTTTTTTTACTACGACAGTGTTGTCAAATCGTGTTTAATTTCGAAGTTTTTGCTATTTCGTTTTGATTTTTAAATGGGGCACCTTGCAAATTTCTGCTAATTTTGATTTACCTTGAAATTTCAAATACAACCATGCCTTTGTAAGTTTTTGACGTGTTAATTTTTTCTTCGAATTTTATTTTTAAATCTATAGCGCTGTAGATTACTTAAAATGCTAACTTTTTGGTTGGTAAACCTGATTTTTTTTCTCGAAAATTTTGGAAAATATATTTTTGACATATTATTGTTTCTCAAAAACTCTTCGTAGATCTGTTGAAATATGTTTTGAAAGTAAAAGTGTAATATGAAAAAATATTACGAAACAAACATTGCAAAGCCTGTGGTACTTCAAGATATTGAAGTTCGTTTAAAAAAATTACGGCGTATCTCCAAAAATGTATTTAATTAATGATATTAAATAAAAAATGTGTGGAATTCACAGTACCCTAATTAAAAACAAATATTGTGACAACACAAACAGAAATAAAAGAAACAGATTGATTATCTGTATACAATCTAAAAATACATTTTTCTGTTGACTTTATTTACGACAAACAAAATTGAACACTATTAAAGGTTTATCCAAATCGCTAATTAAAATTTGTATTTGTTAGACTAAAAAGTAAAACGAGTCTTTGTGAACTTTGTTTGAAAATAAAATGTACTTGTACCTATTGTAAATGGGAAAAATAACTTGTTAAGTTTTCTGAATAATATCACTATTAATTAATTTTAAATTGACGTGATTTTAAAATATTTTTTAACTTAATATCGGATAAACATAATAAATAAACGTGAACAAACCAGCTGTTTGCAGAGCGATAAACTTTATAGGTTATTAATAGACTAGATACAAATATTTTGTAATGGAAAAAATTCCTGGTAAAAATTTTATTTTATGAAATGGTTTCTTAAAATTGTTCTGGAAAGTCGTTAAATTTACCGCTCGAACGAGGCCGGACGAAAAAGCAATTTTTATCACTTTATAGTTTTTTATTTTTGCAAAAAATAAAGCTTTATACAAAATTAGAGATATTCAAATTCTTTACAAAATTCTCGTTTTTAAACAAACTACTGTTTTCCCGAAATATTCGTAATTCAAATTTAAACCTAGTGGCAGTACATTAAATGCAATTAAAACCAAAATGAATATTGCGCACCGAGAGTCTCTAAGTTAACTTTAAAATTAATCTTGGTGTTTATTCTAAAAAAAAAAAAATACGAATTTCTTAGATTATTTATTAACAGTTGCATTATACAGCGTGAGTTTTTTAAAGTGTTACAAGGCGATATCTCGAAACCGGTTTAAAATATTTTGATGAAATTTTGGTGAGTTAATAGGGAGATGGGGGAACATATCGAAACATATTTTTGACATTTACTCCCTCTCCATATTTTGAGGGGTGGGGTGTAACATTGGAATTTTAAATGGAATGATGTACTTTTGTTTATAAAATTCGACTTTACGTAAAGAACTACGTATGTGTAAATTTTTTTTTGATTTAATCTTTCGGTTACGAAATTATTATTTATTTGGTCTTATTTATTTTTTGTCATGCTTGAAAAGTTATTTGAGATGTTCCCCTTCAACTTTCGACACTTTCTGACTCATTTTCTAAACGAATTTCGTACCCGCTGTAACATTTCAGGTGTCACTAATAAGCAGACAAAGCGAATTCGGTCTGTCATCTCATCTAAAGTTGTAGGTACAGTCGCCACCTCTTTGTCCTTTATAAAACCCCGTAAGAATAATTCAAGGGGAGTCAAATCCGGGGACCTAGCAGGCCAGTTGATCGAACTATCTCGTCCCATCCAGCTGTTTTCAAATATTACATTTCGATTATTACGAGTCTGTATTGCTTCCATGTTTAATTGAGCAATAAACTCAGAAATAATCATTAAAACCGTACCCGCTGTAACATTTCAGGTGTCACTATGTTAGTGACCCAAGCAAACCCAAGCAGACAAAGCTGATTCATCTTTCATCTCATCTAAAGTTGTAGGTGCAGTCGCCACCACTTTGTCCTTTATAAAACCCCACAAGAATAATTCAAGGGGAGTCAAATCCGGGGACCTAGCAGGCCAGTTGACGGAACTATCTCGTCCCATCCAGCTGTTTTCAAATATTACATTTCGATTATTACGAGTCTGTATTGCTTCCATGTTTAATTGAGCAATAAACTCAGAAATAATCATTAAAACCGTACCCGCTGTAACATTTCAGGTGTCACTATGTTAGTGACCCAAGCAAACCCAAGCAGACAAAGCTGATTCATCTTTCATCTCATCTAAAGTTGTAGGTGCAGTCGCCACCACTTTGTCCTTTATAAAACCCCACAAGAATAATTCAAGGGGAGTCAAATCCGGGGACCTAGCAGGCCAGTTGACCGAACTAGCTCGTCCAATCCAGCGGTTTTCAAATATTTCATTTCAATGATTACAGGCCTGTATTGCTTTCATGTTTAATTGAGCAATAAACTGAGACATAATCATTAAAGCATCAAAATATTCAACTGACTTAATTAAAAATATCGCATTTCCATGGAAACGAATAATAATTTTGACACAAGTGAACTTGATATTTTGTTATAATTTATTTATTTTTTAAATTCAATCAAAATTTAGTTAACCATAATTCCGTAACCGAAGGAGAAAATCAAAAAAAATTTTGTACACATACGTAGTTTTTTACGTAGATTCGAACGGTAAACTGAAACCCTCGGCGCCCTACTTACAACTTAAACTTGGTCGGATTTATTATTATTATCACTATATGCAATAAATAACACTTTTTTAAAAGATTGACGCCCAGATTCTCCAACGCTAAACCGATCTAATTTGACAACCAAAAGTTTTAAACTGACAAGTGTAGGAATAAGACAGCTAAGTTTTATACTATGAATTTGTTTTTCAGTTTCAGTTTAACAATGCTACACGTTCCAGAATAATATTCAACATTCGGTGCACGTTTTCGGTTTCTGGCAGTTTTTCTCATAAGTGACATGTTTTTGATCAAAAAAAAAGACGAAATAATATTTTTTACGACATAAATAACAAATTACTGCAGTTTTTAACTATTGTCCTTACCCATTTATTTTTGGCGAATCTGCTTTAATATAAAAGTATTATTTATTTACACTACTATACATAGTTCCTTTTTAGCTGTAAATATGTACTTAGTGATTATTTTTATCGTTAACCCTATAAGCACTTGTAACTTTCTATCGACTTTTTACTATGCACGGTGTGGCATACCCGCTGAAATTTTCTCTGTAGTCTTAGTACGGCTCATCCCTTTTATCTTTGAACAACCAGGTCCTTAATTGTTAAAACCCTTCGGGTGGATTATTCGTCAAATCAGTTTGATGACAAGTATATGACGTTTGTTGCCAACTTTTGACAAAATTATCGGTTTTTTATTTATCAGAAAATATTTCAAAAATTACCAAAATATCTGATTATCCGAGTTAAAAATAAGGCCGAACTAAAAAAGAGAAACCTATGGCTAACTTTAAGAAAATGAATGTTTCTATCCAACCGTTGAGGAAAGGATGTCAAATATATTCGAATGGTTTTAATAATTGGATCCCAGTAATTTTAGGCTTTTTCGATAGAAAGTTATTTATATAGATGATCATTTAGCTGTGGCTAAAATCGTTTTTTTTTTCTTTATCCCTGCAAGTTTTCCTCAAACAAATCAGAACCAATTGATGAGTGTATATTTTGTAAAAGAATTGTTTTTTTCCGCTCCCTACTTATTGCGATTATGTTTGCTTTGCTCTTGCTTTTTAAATCTGCATACTCTTTTTGAAACTTTTATACAAAAATTGTTTTCAGTTTGGAAAAGAAGGGTTTAGTTTTTTTGTGAACCTAGTGATATAGTCGTATTTTGACGTTTTCTATGCGCACGCAGTACTTACTTAAGTTTAGCTAAACCCAATTATATATATATATATATATATATATATATATATATATATATATATATATATATATATATATATATATATATATGTTAAGTTTTAATCCAACGATTGAAATGTTATATTGTTTTTAAATATATCCCTACACTGCTACAAAAATTAAATTTTGCTACATTTGTTTTAAAAGAAAAGTCCCATAAACCGACAACTACAAAATACAAGGATTTGTCTGTAAAGAAAGTGACAGTAAAACGGTCAAAGTTGCTGCACATAAAATATGAAAATTTATCCAACCAACTAATAAAGTTCTTATTTTGCGTCTTTAAAAACATAAATCTGCCAGTTTTGAAATGAATTTGTTAAAAGCTGTTTAAATTATAGCCAAATTTTAATAATGTATTTCCACATTTAACATCTCATAAACCAAATACTAAAACATAATATTAAAGCATTAAGCAGTCTCTTTATTTCAATATTCAATGGTTTCAGTTGCCTTGTCCGCATTAGTTACGGAGCACCCTGAGCAACAGTTTGCAAATAAGGCTATTTCTGTCATCTTTATTTCATACTGTACGGTATATCCTTGTTTACCTTATTAGTTTCAGTCTGATAAATCAGTCAGGGCGGGAAAAAGTTGCCAGGCAACTTACCGAACTATTTTTACAAAACACATACTGTTGCTATGCAACAACCAAAGCAGATGATGAAATTGAACGCTAACCTGGTCACGGCGTGCCCCGACTAAGTTTAACCCAAAGTCTTTCCACGTCCATTTTTTTTTTCAGATTTTATTAAAGTGGTATGGCCTAAGTAATTTAAGCCGAAAATGAAAATCCTAGATCAACAGTTTGAAAAGAAAACTTGATTCTAATTTTCTTTTAGGTTAAGCGGTTTTATTTTATGAAAAAGGGTAGTATCCAAATGTTTTAAGACATATAAGGCATCTAAGTCCTGGAAACGATATTTTCTTAGTGGAAATATTTAATTTGTTTAAATAGCTTTGATAATCCTGAAAAAAAATGAAAAAATGGGTTTATCGTCAGATTTTGGTACCTATCTC
This sequence comes from Philopedon plagiatum, assembly GCA_963971165.1. Classification (NCBI taxonomy): domain Eukaryota; kingdom Metazoa; phylum Arthropoda; class Insecta; order Coleoptera; family Curculionidae; genus Philopedon; species Philopedon plagiatum. The sequence goes on along the minus strand of OZ020189.1, from coordinate 140,167,186 downwards.
TTAAATGGTACGTTTAAATAGGATGGTTTAGGAATTTATTTTAAAGGTAATGCAATTATCTACAAATAAAAAAAAATTGCCTCTCTATCTACATCTGTTCAAAAGATATAGGTAATAGAAAGTTGAAGAATTCGAACAAAAAAATTATGGAATCAGAATCTTTTATTTGGAATAAAATCAAAGATATGACCGTCGGAAACTGTATTAGTAGTGTATTGCTTGGAGAAATCGACAATACTCTTCTTATTTCTTACGCTCCTTCTTTAAGATGAAACTCTAAATCTTCCGCTTGAGCACCAACTGTGTTGACAGTGCCAACCGGGCAGAGCGCTATGACTTTTAATAGCCATTATTAAGATTTTTTTCAATTTTTACTTACTTAGTGAAAATATACAATTGATGGCTTTTAAGGGGTTATATACAGTTAGGATTTTCAAAAAATCGATTTTTTTAATTTCATTTTCGTAATGTACATATATTCCATTACACACGCAGAAAATTTCAAGGCAATCCGGCGATTATTTTCGAAGTGACACGCATATTTGTAAAGACGTGTCAGAGCGATTGTACGCTATGTAAAGTGCTTTTGAAACTTTAAACGCGTTTTTCTCAAAACTGTGTTTTTAAAGTCGGTGACGTAGATTTCTCGGAAACGGCTGAACCGATCAGTCTCAAACTTAAACACAAGCTTCTTAGGTATATTTTTTACTAATTAATCGAAGGTTTTTTCTCACCGATAAATTTTTTTTTATATATAAACAATTTAAGGCCAAAATTTTGGTCAAAAATCGATTTTTTTTTGAGGAGCCGCCATTTTGTCAAAAAATGTTGCTTATTCCTTTGATTAATTAGAAGATTATACATTACTTTAACGAAATCCGTTTGGTTTTTTCATTTTCGATGATCCAGTCCAGAGATATCGTTGTCACCGCAAGATGCGTTTTTTTGAGGGGAACTCTTGGAGATCATCTATAGCAGCTTTCAAAATTATTATTTTTACAAATACAAAAATCTTAGAATACAGCTAAAAGTTACCATAATATGTGTACAAATTTTCACATTAATAAATTTAAAAGTCTTCTCACAAAAAAATCTTGAAAAATCGCTTTTTTTAGGCCTCCTGACTGTATATAACCCCTTAATTTAATTTCAATGTGTCATTTTGTCTTTTTATATAATATAGTATTACCGTATGTAAGTTTATGGAGTCACTATTAATGTAAAGTTTAATTGTTAAACAAATGATACATTGGAGTGGTTACATACAAATAAACAAACATACAGATTTAACTTATACGTAGAAAATTTATATAGATTATAACGAATGGAGGGCGTTATATTCATGTAAGTCTTTCGGGATAATCAGGATGATCATTGGCTAGCCAATGATCATCATTTTGCTTGAAATTGAGTCAAATTTTGGAAAATCATGAGCAGTTTTAACAATAACTTATAATTATTATTGAGATATACCATAACATTCTAATTCCATAATTTTTTTGTTCAAATTTTTCAACCTTCTATTAGCTATATATTTTGAACAGATGTGGATTGAGAGGCATTTTTTTTATTTGTAGATAATTGTGTTATCTTTAAAATTAATTTACGAACGATCGTATTTAAACCTACCATTTTACCAAAAAAACTGATGAAAAACCCATTTCTTCATCTTTCTTTTGGGGTTATCAAAGATATTTAAAAATAATAAATATTTCCACTACGACATCGTTTCGAGGGCTTGAAAGAAGATAATACGCCTTCAAAATTTTTGATACTATTTTTCATAAAATAAAACCGCTTAACCTAAAAAAGATTAGTAAAATCGCGTTTTCTTTTCAAACTGCTGATCTAGGATTTTCATTTTGGGCTTAAATAACTTAGGCCACACCACTTTAGCAAAAAAAAAATGGAAATGGAAAGACCTTTGCGTTAAACTTAGTCAAGGCGTACCGTGTGTTGTTGTGTTTTCGGACAGAGGATTAAATTAGAAAAAGTAAATCGCAAAATACTGAAATGACAGGTTGTAATTTGTACAACATTATACGATATACATCTGTTATGTGATTAGAAATTCCATTCATAACTCATACTGTGACATCACCTGCGGTGTTAGTAACGTAAATATCGGAGGAGCAGGTCTTCCTTGATTCAAAAACAATTTTTCCACGAATCACTTATCGGACTAGTAAAGGAAGCAATTTAGTATTTTAGATTTTTTAAAGATCAGTATCTTCAAATAAACGATTTGTTAGTCCAGTCTAAATGATCATCTTAATAAGCGTGGGGTAGACCGCGCGGGCTACGTCACACTCATTGTGAGGTACGGCTCGCAAGCGGCATAAGCATCAGCGGCGCTTAGCTCATCGCTGGGTTCTGCTGTAGGTGTGCCGTGAGTTCCAGCGCGGGGCGTGCAAGCGCGCAGAGTCCGAATGTCGCTTTGCGCATCCCGCCGACTCTGTGACTGCCAACGAGGACGGCACGGTCACTGTCTGCATGGACGCAGTCAAGGGCCGGTGCAACCGCGACCCCTGCCGCTATTTCCACCCCCCTCTGCACCTCCAAGCCCAAATCAAGGCCGCACAGTCGCGGGCTAGCGCGGTATGCTACGCAGTCTTAGGGCGCACGCTGTTCAGCCTTTTAGTCGTTGTTGTGTTGTTGTTCAGTTTTTATTTTGATTTTTTTATTTTTCCCCCAAATCGAATTCCGCAATGCTGTTCAATTAATACAAGAATGTTGAGCCTGGGCTATCGGCAAAATGTTGTTATGTATTAGTTTCAGCTGGCTCCAGGAAGAAATTTACCTTACCCATGTTAGAAATTATGCGTGTAAAGGAAGAATATCTAGAATTCCAATTGTGCACAATTTTTAAATGGAAGTGTTATGTAGTGGAGCACTAAACACTAATCAGTGCTTAACAAACTTTTTTAAAAATTCAAATATACTTTATCTGCCTGATTTACTATAGACCGGTCTAAATTGCCAAATGTAAGAACAATACAACTAAGTTTTGTACTATAGGCGTGTTTTTAATGGATGGAAGACATTAGTTAATTTATTCGCCCTATGTCATTGACTTCATCGGTCAAGTCAGTGAATTTCAGATCAGCAAAATTTTAAGAACGGACTGATTAATTGTCCGGTGTTGGATAAAAAGTTATTTTCTAAAACTAGTTTATTTATACTCTCATTTATTTGTTAAATGAGCGAAGACACAATTGTAATCTTTTTTCGGTTATGAAATCATATTGAACAAGCTGAAGTTAATTTTTGATGAAAATGTAATTATGAGGCTTAGACACCGATGAATGTGTTATTAGTTGTTTCGCAAGTAGATAAAGTTGTCCGATTCAGATTGCTCCCCCACCACTTTTTTTATGTGTCGACCCCCACCTAAACCCTGCCTCCAAGCACGTGATTGGTTGCCCCCTTCCAGGAACGCGCGCACTAATTTCCCACTCCACACTACTCGTAGGAGGGGGTGTGAGGGAAGGGGGCAACCAATCGCGTTCTTGGAGGCGGAGTTTAGGTGGGAGATCGAACAATTAAAAAACTGGTGGGGGGAGCAATCTGCACACAACCTTATCTACTTTCCCAAATTTATAAAGTATTTTTTACAGTAATATAACTACATTTTAACAGAAAGATGTAATTGAATGGATAGTTTTTCTATAAGCTGGCTCTATTACTAGGCAACAAACAGGACCTTTTAAATTATTTTTTAGGCTTTGGTAGTAGTTATTCGACCAATGCTAAAGTTCTCTTAGCAGGCTTGCGGCCGGCATTGCGGAATCGATATTTTATAGCTAATAGCCAATTAGCGTTGTGTGTTTTTTTACTAACTAAGAAATTTTAATTTCAAAGTTGAATCTAAACGTTTTTGTTTTAATAGAAGTGTGCATAATTTCAAGAAAGTAATATTTTAAAGTAACAGTTATAGTTGCTTTAAAGTAGAAACTCTTAAAGGAACTAAAAAGAATAAAAATATAAACACTATTACCATCATATTATACTCTTACAGGACATTGTCATGTTTATGCTAACAATATAAAATATAAATACGATTTTTACAACACAAGAAGTGCTTTTTTAAGTTTGCTATATTCTAGAATCATGATATATAAAAGTAAGATGGTAAGGGCTTGTAAAATTCTCTTACATATTATAATTTTGTGACCACTAAAAGTTTAAGTGCAAAATTTTTGAAATATGTATAACCTTTTAAGATATACTGAATTTATAAAGCTATAAGAGATCATCTTAAAATCTCAGTGTATTTTGTCATATCTTTGACTTTAGTAAAACTTTAACAACATTATTTTAAAAACTATATTTTAAACATAAGTTTTTAAGACCGTAGTTTTAAAAATTTGTAAAGTGCTGCCCAGATATTTTATTCAGTTCATAAAATTTATTTATTATATCTTTTAACTGAGGATATATTTTAGCTCATTATACAGATTTTATCATAAAATATTTTATTTAAAAATAGAAATTCACAAATTGGTCGGGTTTGGATTCGACTTTTATTAAAATTTTATTTTTCTGTTTAGTGTCTTTATGTTTTTTTTCTGATGGATTTTTTTGTCACATGATATTTGCTAGTTATTATGAAAATTGTGTTTTTAGACGGTCAGTTTTGCTACGATCTTTAATATTGAGCAACAAACTGGTGCAATATTTTTTTAGAAACCTAACACCTGTAGATTGCTTATAATAGAATGATAAATTTTACTACTTTAGGACAATCAGTTTAAACGTTGTGATGGCCACACAGCGTTTGCTGCTGATTTCTTAAAAGTGTTCAGCCAGAATTTTTCAACAGCGATACTTCGCAATCGATAAATAAGTTTGTTATCACTCGAAGTGCACATCGTACTGATAATAAACATTTTTTGCTTCAATTATATAAAAACAGAGGTGTGAGTTTTTTCACACAAAGCTAATCGCTGTAATAAGATCTTCAATATCTTTAAAATATATATATAGCTTTTTTAAAAATAATATCAATAATAATAAGTTTCTAAACCATATAGAACACCTTTTATCTCTCTTAGCAATACTTAGTCTCCTGTATTTATCTTTATTTTAAGAACATTTTAGTAGCTCCTAACTGAGTTTTAGTATTTAGTTCCAGTCTTGTATTGTGACGCAGCTGCAGGCAATTTTGCAAACTCCTGATGCAATGATATGCGCCTTTACTTTCTCTGCTAACACAGGGCTGTACCTGTTTATTTTTAGAAGGATCTTGAAGGGAAGCTTTAATGAGCTAGATTTGTTTTTGTGACGTCTTAAGACCACTAAGATAAGATCTGTATGATCTAGCTATTATTTAGCTATTTAAGCACATAATTTGCCCTAGGTTTCATCTATGTTGTGGGTTTTATCTTGACTGAAGGTGATTCAAAACACCACAGGACCTGTCCTGTGATGATGATTCACTATCACATCATGGCATTTGGACTAAGCAATTTTTTAACACAAATTATCTGCTAAATTAATTCTTGGTAAGTGGTCTCGAAAAGTGGCAAAAACATTTTAAGCTTAAATGAGGGTGTAATTTTCCAAATTTAGTTTTTAAATAAAAGTAACTTTGGAGTTTCACCGCGAGCTCTTCCTTTCCTCATCTTTGTAACTATTTTAAAAATAATAAAGGTAGTTGTTTATTTTGAGTAGCGGGGCGTGAATAGAACATTTTATCGTGTGTGCGTAGTTAGTCTCCAAATAGCATGAAAGCAAGCGCTCTGCAGATAAGCAGCCGTACCCCCCTAGAGCCATCCCTCTATCAGCAGCTAAATCTACACTTTTCCACATGTATATCCACCTATTTTTCCTGTGCATAGACTAGTAGCCTATATACTTTTTTAAAACAATATAGAGACAACAACAGAGATAGCCTAGATAGACTTGAAGACGTACGTCGAGACAGTAGAGCCTCTCGATATTTTTTTTCCACGATCACACTTTTTAGAAAAATAATTTATGCTTCCTCTAATTCAGTTAAATTAAAATTTAAATATGTCATTTTTAATGAGGAAGACAACTGTTAAAGCGATGCTAGCACAGCTTGTTCAAAAAACTACTTTCTGCCAACTCCGAGCGTTTTTAGGTAACTTACCTTGTATTTATTAGAAACCTTACTTTTTTTCCAAAATGAGAAAATGACACGGTATTGTGTGCCGGGCCAAAAAGCAATGAAATAGGAGTCCACAAACAGGCAATTGCCTAATTGTGGAAAATAAAAAGATTGTTGAAAAAAACTAGATGAAGGAATACTGACAATCTTTCTATAAAAAAAAGTAATCACATTTACCTGTACAGAAGAATATTCTTCATGACAATAACAAAGCTCTTAGACATCATTAGGCTACAATTTAATTTCAGATAATATATGTTTTTGTTAGAGGAATCTTTCATTGCTGTAATTATTAAGACCCTTGCTTATTTATATTACTAGGCAAAAATTAAACGAAGTGTGAACTTAAATACCACACTTTTTAATTAGACAATGACGGAAGATTCTAGAAATATTGAATTTTTAAATGTTCCAGTCGGATCGTAAATTTGTTGAAAATAAACATTGGCAGTGTCATTTTATCGTTACTGATTCTAAGATTGCATGATATGTCATTTATTATCCTAATAATAGCTACTAGTCTATATTAAAGTACCCCCTCCATAATATACATCATCATTTGATTCCATGATATATTATTTGGACCTAAACCCTTCATTTTTTATGGTATAAATAGGAAATTAATTACATTTATCGTTTTAATGTTAAAATAATGTATTATTAACATGAATTTATTGAGACGTTAAACAAGGTAAGTACCTAGCTCTTGGTTACATTCCTGAAGAAGGCATAATTTTCTTCAGATTGTTATGGTGACGAAAGACAAAAGCTTACAGGTTAAAACATGGTTGACTTTGATGTGAAAGGAGAATAATTGGCTTTCTGTGACTAGGATAATACGCGTCCTATGCGGACATATTAAATAAAATCTGCGAATGCATACAATGCCTATATTAGTCATCGCTAACTGGTTAGGATCAGTCGTATTTAAGGGACCCTGGATGTTCGGCATTGTTGTTAAAAGGTTTTGACTTTGATAAGAATGCATTTTATTATGTTAATTTAGTATGTACCTGGATTAAACTACACAATATGAGATTACCACTAAAATGAGATTACTACTAATATAATAAGACAAATTCACGCTTGTCAACAATCAGTTGGTTTGTTAAGTTAATTTTCTGTATCTTATTGCTAATTATATGGTTAATATTGTATGGTTTAGTAAGTTAGGACAATAATCAGTTAGTAAGCTGGTTATAACCAAGAAATATCTGATCATAATTGTACAGTACGCGCATTAACCATATGTGACCTATTATCCGACAGTTTTGATTAGGTATTATGCTTATTAGCCGGCTAGTATGAGTAATAGACACTTCCGTCTTTTAGCTATAACAGGAATCACTGTTATTGTGAAAGAGTGTTCATTTGGTTGCGGTCTATAATCTAAATCTGTTTTATTTAATAGTTATTGTTAGGGATACTTAATCGTAAACTGAAACAATCTTAGCTTGATGTGTATATTGATATAATTCATTGTTGAATTGGCGGCCAGATTTATTTAAACTTTAGTCGTTTAAACCAAAAAAAAAAAGACGTAGAAACCAAGAATAATAGACTTTTACCAAATTTGTTCTTCTTTAGATTGTGTTACACGATATACTTTTTACATTTTTCGACAAGGCTTGTCGATGGATACTGCTTTTGACAAAGTTGTATTGCTACTTGATTCCGACCCAAAAGCTTTCATTATGCGTTTATGTTTCATTCTTTATATTAGGATTATTATTCTATTAAATAAATTTATATGAAATGAAAAATAAAATGAACCTATTATTAACAACGGTACTGCGCTTGCTGGCAATGTCATTTTTATGGAAACTGTAGGACCTGCAGAGACTGAAGTAAGCTGATCATTGCCTTTAGGAATTTGTCAAATTGCCCTATGTAATATATGTTTTGTATTTAATATTTTTCCTTAAGCTATAAAAAAGTTTTCTTTCTATTTAAAGTGCGATTTCATTATGGTTTTTGTATTTTCATTACTTGCTTTCTATGTTGTGATGCTTAAAATCTAATTGCATGACCTTACTGCTGGTATAGGTTTTATGCCTTATATGATATGATAAAAATATGTGGTCCCAGATAATTTATGATTTTCAGTGACTTCTTTACAAGACAACGAAACAATAGTGCCTTACCAAAAAATTAACATTAAAACTGTATTGTTTAACTTAATTAATGCTGCTAGAACACAAGTGAATAATGTCATAATATCATGGTATTTTTTGGTCATATGAGAGTAAAATTAGAGTAAACTATACAGTACCTACTTGAAATCCATGACATTCTACACTTACTATTTATTTGAGCTGGCAGCCTTCTGCATGATCATTTAAAGCTTTTAAACTGTATCACGGTCAACTTCCCAGGAAGATTGCCCATTGCACATCTGCACAATTTTGAACTTATACTTACCAGAGAGTTTCATTTGTGTGCTGTCTCTATGTATGTCAGGTAATGTAGGTCGGATTGTACCAGGGCTAAGCGGTATATACTCGTAGTTTGCATAAAGTCTGTGTAGCAGGTACACATTTTTTGCCTTACAAGGGTCAGTAATCTTGTAAAACAAGGAATATTATATTGACAATGCCCGATCATTTTAAATAATACTGAATAAATGGACAATTTAAAAAATTCCATGTTGTGATGGCAAAAATTTATTTTTTTACAGGGTATGAAAAAAATACAAAAACGTAAAATTGGTTTAAGAGTAAAATTGCCTTTTTTTAAATTAATGCAAAATGTTAAAAAAAAGTTTTTTAAAATTTTAAAAGAATTCTTATTCCAGATTTTCAAGTAAAAATTTGAGATTTCTAAATTACGCTTTTAAAATTACATTTAAAGTTATATTGTCACCTTTTTTATTTGATTACACCTTAGATAACTGTGACGTATTTGTCAAAACAATAAAGATACTGTCTTTCGATGCTTCTACAGTATTAATTTTGCAATCTGTCGATGAAAATCCCATTATGTCTTTAAGAAACCGATCACGAAGTTTACAATTGTGTAAAAAAAGCCATATCGAAAATCTTTATATGAAAAATAAAATTCGTCATTTTAACCAAACTTTGGAAGATGGGGAGAGTTACAAACGCTTTGACTTTTGTTTAGGGGTCGGTGATGAAATTCTAAATAACAACGTAAACTTTCATAAGCTGATAGTGTCCTCGGATGAGTCAACCTTCAGTACAAACGGCATTGTAGCTTCTTATCATGTGAGATACTGCGGTAGGGAAAATCCAGAGTTTAGAATTGCAAACCGCCGCCGTCAGTATTTTAAAAAGTAAATGTTTGGTGCGCCATTTCCAATTATGGGACTACAACATATTTTTTTGATAATACATCTAATAGACATTCTTATTAACGAATACATATGTTGGAGTCATTCTTGTCAGACAAGTTTGAAGAATTGCCTCCTCAATATCGTCGAAATATGTATTTTCACCACGATGGGTGTCCTGCACATTATGCTGCAGAAGTAACGGATTAGCTCAATCGCAGATTTGGAAATCGATGAATGGCAGTGCTGCCGTTTCGGTACAATTGTACTGAATTCAGTACAAAGTGGCCAAATTCAGTACGGTAGTACTACATCTTGGAAAACCACCAATTTCAGTACGAAATTTCAAAACGAAACTAAAGCCAAATAATCACAAAAAATATACAAAAACTGCTGTGAATGAAAGCTTATATTGTTTAATATATAGTTTTATATAGTTTAATGGTGTTTTCGATTGATGCACTTTGTGTGCCACTAGTGCATCTCATACTCTTTATCATTAAAAACAAATACAGAAATTGCCTGAATATAGCTACAGTGGGGAATTTACCTCACTGTAAACAAATATTAAAAAATAATTGTTTTTCATGGGAGGCTACCTTTGAATTGGTCGATTAAAAAAAAAAGTGAGGAAATAAACTGGATGATAATACATAAAACTGTTTAATAGATTATGTAAACTGTTTTTAAGCGTAACTTATAAATTTCAAATTTTTACTTAAAAATCTGGAATAAAACTTCTGTTAAAATTTAAAACAACGTTTTTGGTTAACATGTTGCATTAAAATTTAGAAAAAAAAACTTTGCTGTTATCCAAATTTTTGGTTTTTGTAGTTTTTGCATACCCTGTGCAAAAAAAAAAAATTTTAGGCATCGTGCATCTTATTTTTAAAGAAAGCAAAAACTTTTCTAAAGAATGACCTTTTTTCATATCTTTCACTTTTTGGTCCATTTGTCCTCTTGTCTACCCCATCTGTGGACATACTGTATACTTTATCATAATTATTGATCAATATGAATGATGCTTTGATCTAACTACGCAAAATTAAAATTTGATTAATAAAGAAAAAAGCCTAAGCAAACCTAAGCATATTTGACCAAACTCAATATGCAGTTTATGCTCAAGTTTTTTAAATTAACATTTTCTAAACTATTTGAGTTTAGAGTTCATTTTCAAACCACTGTATTTTTTGAAAAAATGTCTCAGAAAAATTGAATTTTCGAAAAACTATGCTTTGAGAAAATATTTTCGTAACTACAGTTTTTTGAAAATTAAATAGTTAACTGCAGGTTAGCTTAGGTTTCCTCTTGTGTTCCCGGCCAGATCAAAGTAGTATTATAATGAATACGATAAATGAAGAATATCCTACATGTTATTTATTAAACATTCGTATTTATCTTTATTTATAATGACCGAGCATTATATGTATGACCCGTTGTAATCACTTAGTCCACAACATATGCAGTATTTATTTCTGTCAACATTAAAAAACTGCACGTCTTGGTTCTTACATTATATTAATTCTCTATTTAAGATTACTTCGGACAATTTAAATCTTTCTTAATGGCTTCTTATGAGAAAATTACCTCTTTTGAATCTGGACCGTCACTGCTTATCTACTAGGTACTATTTAGCTGTTGCTTTAATTAAACGATCACATTATTACCTGATATATCTAGAATGGCACATACAGTCAGTAAAAGCGTAAAAGATATACAAGTACTCGTATATTCTTCCAAATAAATTGATTCATTGATGACAGACAAGAGAAGTAGGTTAGAGTGTAACAATGAAAATGCCAGCTAAATGTAATGTACTGTGACCGCTTCTTAAAGATCACATCTATTTGGAGTATAGTGAAAATATTAATGCTACTTTATACAACATTTGCAATGTTAAAATTACTGAACTAATATAAGTATAACACAATTGCATGGCATTCACCCGTCCTCGGTAAAAATTCTTGCCAAAACTACATAAAGGGTAGAACCCCATTTATTTGTTTTAAATTTATACGTGGTAATAATGTTATGTTCAATAGGCAATATGTGTTTAATACAAATAAATCTGCATTCTCTATATAAATAAAGAAGCATGCGGGTTGCTTTTATCCATTTATTTTTGATTTTATTAAGAAATAAAAAAAATTCTATTACAAATTTTCATACTAAATTCAAATCATGCCAAACGTGATTCTATTAGATGTGACGTCACATGATATGTAAGTAAAAGTGCTATTGTGGCTGAAGTACTGTAAATTTGAGTGCTAATTTATTTTGTTGATTATTTCCCGAAAATAAGAATATGGCTAAGATTTAGTGGATAAGAAACATTACAATTGATTAAAAACACGGTTCAACAACGACCACAAAGACAATCGGATAATTTGCTACTAACAAACTTATTCTATTTTCTTTGTTGCCAACAGTGCCCATAGTCTCAAGGTATTTGTTTAAAATACATCAACTGTTATGTGCTAATAAGCTCAAAAAATAGTTTTTTTATTTATCTTATGCTATCCTTTGACAGTCGTAAATCATAACCTCAACATTTGTGTTCAATCTTTCGATAGGATTTATTATACTATAAAAATATGCTTACTTGATACTAAATTTATGATATTTATGTAAAATTTTTAATTAAATTTTCATTTCTTTTAATTTCGGCTATTCTTGGCGTATGTAGAGAGAGTTTTTTCGGTATACTTGCGGTGGCACAATACAATCCTTATAGAATAGTTTTTGGGCAATTTTATTGTTTAATAAAGAGAATTCACTTAAATTACACTATAATCAAGAAGCGAACTTTTCGCAAACAAATATATCTATTATTTACGTCATGTATAAACGATTCCGGTTTGATTAGGTATGGTGAGTATAGGCAACTCAATATACCGAGTGAGTCAACGATTGCACGAAGTAATTTTATGCCTTGAAGATAAGATTTGTAGATAATAAGCTTTTTTGTTTAAATTATACAGGGTGCTTTCAAAAAGTAGGGTGTCAAAAAGTTTTTTAAATGTATTTGAATTGATTTTTGAATTCTACGTGTAAGTTCATAACATTTCACTATTGGTTTAATAAAGTCAGTTTTCAAGATAATTCGACTTTTAATGAAAATTTAGCCTTTGAAGGCATCTCTTTGTTGTGAAAATACTCTTAAATTTTGACTCCAAGAGATTTATAATTTGTATCCTGAGTAAATTAAGCCTAAAAAACATATCCATTATGAAATATTTGACATCTCATTTACAGGGTGTTTTATTTCTAGGTTCAAAGTCAGAAAACTTCTAATTAAAAAATGTCACTTGTATGAAATGGAACACCCTATATATTTTTCTGGCATCTTATAGCTTGTCAAAAACTCACATTTTGTAAAGAATGTCCTATCCCTATATCTAGTAGTTTTTAAAATATTTTCATTTTTCAGCAATAAAAAAAATTAAATTATCCTAATATTTTACTTTAAAATAATATTTTTAGGTTTGTAATGGCTTGCTGATTTATGCAATAACAACATACACGCATATTTCCTATTGAATTTCTTAAAATCACTTTTGCAGGCCAAATAGTTCTTTCACAGCTGTCGATACTGTTATTTTTATTTTCCATAAAATATATATTATGCTTTTACTGACAAATAATCTTATTGATATTTTGCTTTGATTTAGGCGTGAGATTTCAGAAGCCTGCTTTTAAACATTTTTGTGGTCACTACGGAATTAAAATTCGAAAGTACGTTTGGATACCTTATTTAATAATGAATAAAACTATTAAATTAAAAATATTTTTTACAAAATTTTTAAAGTGTCCGAAAAACTATTATGTTTTTATTTAGTTTATTTAATTTTTTCTATACTATTTTTCTAAAATATATATTGATTTTGTAATCCACTAAGACGACTCCCATACTTGTGCACTAGGCAGTAAGCAACCAGTATCACAACTGACGGTGGATGTAATATTATTGCTATCAAGTTAAAGAGAAATTTAACTTCAGCTTTTTACCACTAGGGATAAAATCTGAATTTACCCCACACCACACGATATATTATGTTGATCAGACTCTCTTTTTCCTATTTAATTTTTAAATAAAAATGACAAAATATTGAAGCGTAACAAGTTTAAAGTGTTTGAAAATATGGCAATATTTGGATAGTGCCCTTATTTCATGCATTGTGCTTCTGTAGACAGATTATGAGTTATCTCAACGGAAAATAAGCTATGTTATTGTTAACACTATAAGGGATTTTTCCCTTAAAATTAGTCATTGCAACTTCTTGGTTATTAAATTAGTATCCAAAACGTACACTACTAGTCCATTTCCTTTTCGATGTTATGTTATTATTTTCATTATTGTACCCGCACCAAATCGGTGTCGCGTACTAGCCCACAACATAACATTAATTAGAGCTGGTTTGTTTTATTTCCCCTGCCGTTGGTGCGGATGTGCTTGGTCTTGTGCTGCTACTACTACTAATAGCCCGCTGCAGTTTCGCCATTGCTGGCGCAGCCGACTGCTGCAGCAGCAGCCGCCGCAGCAGCCGCAGCCGCAGCTGCCCTCGAGATTGGCAAGAAGAGGCCACGCGAGCCTAGCACCGCCGACACAGATCTATTACTGGTACCTTTTGCGCCTGCTTTGCATGACACTTTTTGTTTTTTTATGTTATTTGTTCTTTTACAGATTGCCTTATCTTTCAGAAAATGGTGGTTAATTTGTATGTAATAAGTATTTTCGTCGTATTGATGTGGGTGAACTATGACCTTCCTGTTGCTCACGTTCTTTCATTAAATCGTACACTCGTATTTGTTAAAAAAAATTTTGAATGGTGTCGGCCTTTGCTTGATGGAAATCCATTATACACATAATGATATACAATTTTAGCCAAATTTCTACTTTTATTTTATACTTTATAACATGACGCGTTTCGCTACACTATAGCTTCATCGGATGTTTGTTACAGACTAAAGTTAAACTGGGGTCTCCGGTGACCGAGTTGGTACGGCGCCAGCTTTGCAACCTAGAGGCACGGGTTCGAATCCCGCTTCTACCATGGATATTTTGTGATTGTCATTGGAAGGTGGTAGTGGAATTTTTCCTCGACCGAGGTGGTACCACCCCACACATCCTCTTAAAGGGCTGGTGAAATCCTAACGGATGTTTCCAGCTCTGTATGTGTGAGTCGATTCCCCAGTACACCCACGGTACATAGTACTTAGACTTCGGTCCTCGTGGGCTGTCAGAAGATAAAAAATACTAAAAGTTCACAAAAGTGTCAGAAAATACAAAAATAAAGCTATTGCTGCAGTCCACCCTACGATAAAAGAAAAACCCAATACTTTTAAAACAATTAGTTATTTCAGGAAACCAGCATAAAAAATTTAAAAATGTATCAATCAAAAAAACGTAAAAGTAGCATTTAAAACAAATAATTCACTAGGCAAATTTCTGAAAAATTCAAAAAGTAAATCCAATAAAAATAATAAATCAGGTGTATCTCACTTAACATGTGGATCATATCCGAAAAGATACATAGGCCAAACAGGCAGATCATTTTTAACCCGTATAACAGAACATAAAAGAAGTTTTATTAATAATAAAAATAATTCTACATATTCAAACCATCTTTTACAGAATCGACATAATTTGATAACAATTTTGAAATACTACATGTAGAAAATAAACTGTTTCCTACCCAAAATATTTAATGAAACTACCATTTATCTAAACAGTGTTTGGTGATTTGTTATTTTTGAACATAATAAAAAATATTACCAAAGTACCAAAATTAGTGCCCGCCGTATCCTCAGTAAATATTTTACTTTTAAAGTTGTGTAAACACTTTTAAATTATTTTAAAAATAGGCGAATTTTTATGTATGTATGTTAAATTAAACGAAAATTTCACCCACCCTTTTTATTTAATGTAAAAATTATGTGCATTTTCGCATTACCAGTTTTTGTCGGCTGACGCCATGCCATCCAGTTTAGTACTAGTTCATCTAATGATAATTTAGGGTACTATGTGTAAAAGAAACTGAACTTAAGTAACTTTTACTTGCTGTCATCATTTTTCTTTTCTCAAAATCCTGAAATCAACATTATTTTAGATTAATATTGTTAATCTTTATTAAGAGAATTTTCAGGAACTGTAACAGAAAATATTGAAATTGTGTAATGGATTATCGAGATCTGAATAACGTTACTATTCTGGAGTAATCTCCGGACTTACATATAATCAACGTAGATTAAAAATTCCGTATTTTAATTTTACATTAAATGAGGCTTTGTTTCATTTATTTTATCATAAATAGATCAGATAAGGTGATCTGTAAAATCTTAATTAACACATATGCACACATTTAACACCTAATCGGTAGTGGTTTGTGTCTTAACTACATTTTCAGCGAACTACGGAGAGGAGTTATATTTCGAGACATCAGCTTTGTAACATAGCTTCAGAGGCTTTTAGGTATATACACCTTTTAAACGGTATTATAATGAAACAACAAAGTACATCATTTTTGTTTTACAGGATTTCAAATATTTCAATTTATACACACCGCCAAATACTTTTTTTTTGCAAAAACGTACCAGTGCTTTTATTAAAACAATGCTTCTGCTAGAATCGCATTATATATAATACAACATATTTGCTTTAATGTCTTTTGTATATATTTTCTTTGCAAAATATTGTTTTACCAATAACATGATAATTAATTTTATTTTTTATTTATGAAAGTTTTCAGAGTGCCAAATCGTTGGATTTCTATTAGTGCAGTACAAATAGACTTACGAGCTCATTTCACCGACGATTAACCTAACGTTTAGTTTTAACCTAAGATTAATTCCAATGTTACCACATAACTAAGCGTCGATTAGTGTTAATCCTTAGATGATACTTTTTATTACGGGATCAGGAAACGTTAAAAATACAAATAGTCAGTGAGTGTCTTTTACCGAACGAGAGAATTAAAACGCAGGCCCGCAGCGTCGAGTTCTGTAAATTTTCAAGATCGGTGGGCACTTACTGACTAAGCATTGCATACTATTTTTTGCACAATCATATTAATCTGTTCGAAAAAATACAGAAACTGGCCTAATTGGTAAGAAATATTGAGCGTCCGTAACATTATAATGGATTACGTGGAGTCATCGTCATTATGTGTATTGCTATGCAACAGTTCGTGGTAATTGTTGTTACTGTCAATTTGAATTTGTCGATTCCGATTATTCACGAAATTTTTGGTACGGCATAACAGAATGAATCTGTATTGTGTATTTTTTTAGTCAATTTTTAGCTGCAGATATAAGAACAACTTGCACTTACCGGCCTAGATACGGCTTGTGTTCTTTAGTTGCTAGGAAACATAATAATCGTTCAGTAAAATTAACTTACTGTTTCTGTCAATAATGACAGTAAGTGACAAAAAAACATGATTGTGCAAAAAAGATGTAAAGAAATTAAACAGTACAAAGGTACAAGTTAAACGATTTTATGTGCCATTTGCAATTAAGTTGCTTTAAAAAAATTGTCCCGATTAACGGTCGAGTCAACTCTCTTAAACAGATTACTAAATTTTTATGTTAATTTGTATACTTTCCGTACTACTATGCTGGAGTGAAACACATTATCTATTTCATTCTGCGAAGTTACTAGAATTTTCTTATTTAATAATACTTACAAAGAAGTGTTTTTTGGACTGCACTAATAGGCTTTTTTGCTTGAGACAAATCTTTAAGCATATTTTAAGGAAACGATGATTTTATAAGTATACATTTATTGCTTAAGTCCCAAACGTGAACAGTAAAACTGTCTATAAAAGCTGCGTACTGTAGAAAGAGCCGAACTGCTACCTTTTGAAGTTGTTAGCATGTTGTGAGAGGCTGTTTATATAAGCTTTATTTACTTTTCTGAGCCAAGAAGTGCATATAAGTCTAAATTTATTACAAGCAAATTTGTTCTAATTTCTTAAATATTAACGTCAAAGCGACATAAATTACTGTTTACTTAACTTATTTACTGGACAGGACTTTAACAGGCTTCCCAGCCAGTCAGGTAAAACAGGAAAAACAGGGGCATGTCTAGGGATTCAAAAACCGTCACAAAGAAATTAGGGAAAACGGAAAATTTCAGTAGTAACCAGTAAAAATAAAGATAGTCGGGGAAATAGCAATTTCCGTTATTTTTTATTTTTTGAATAATATGATTAACCTATTTCGAACTTCTGGATTCGGCTGTTCCGTTTAAAAGGAAATTGTCTTTTACTGGTTTATTGTTCTCACAAATAAATTTTACTGTATAACTAAAAGTTTAATGTTTTGTTTTGACTGGTATAAAAAATTTACAGGCAAAGCTGTAGTGTAGCAGATATTTTTTTATACATGTTAATGATTTCGCTAATGTTGATACAGGAGGAAAAATGACCCTATTTGCAAATAAGGCAACTATTTTGTAGCGTAACAGGGACAGCGATCGACTAGAGAGTAGACAATTACTTAGCAAATATTAAGCAATGGTGCGATTCTAACCAGCGTACCTTTAATATTACTAAAACCAGTATTGTCATGTCTTTTACATGCGATTTGAATGACATATTTTTATGGAGGCATATTGTAGATAATTTAACAGAAAACAGATTTTTATGGTTCTATAATATAGATAGTAGAGTGAAATTTAAAGGACAATATGTACAGAGACTATATCCTCAGTGCTTTTTTGCACAACTTTATATAAACCAGTGCTGTAGATTATTGAAAAACATTAACTACTGGGTGATCTGCTTGTAATAAATCTGCAACTTTCTGTATAAAAAATAATAATTTTTGGCACAGTACGTAACCAGATATCAAATGTGTCCGACCGGTATTCATTACGATTACATATAATTTCCTTTTTTTGTTGCCCGTTTTCAGTTGTGCTTGTTACGAATATTACTGACCATGTCAGTAGTAAATTTAAAGTTCCATCCAAAAAAAAAAGCTTCCGTATTAAAAATAAACAGCTTTTTTGCCAAGGCTTTCTAAATTTGCATGTTGGTGTTTAGTTTAACTTTATACAAATTTGCTTATTATAATGCAAATTTTGTGATATTTTTACCGTAAGGCTTAGGTACGTCAAACAAACGAAAATACTTTAACATAATGATAAATTTAATTTTGTTTTAAATCTTAGCGTAAGGTATTGCTTAAATTCCATTTTAATAAAGTTTTTTATTCGCTTTCAGTATTTTTATTTAGTCCACAATGTGGAATTTTATCGTTAGGATTTTAAGGTTCTTATATTTTATATGTTTTTTACGGTGGTACCTTAACAGCAATTTTTTGGGTCTCGCAACATCCTAGCAACAACACAGTCAAACTGTTATTAAGTATATGTTTTTAATATTGTTTGGTTATTTTTTAATTTACAATGTCGCAACAGTGATAATGTTAATATTACTGTTGTATTGTAGTAACCGCCCTAATCATAGTTATTTTGATGTAGACTAATATTGATTACTAAATATGTTGAAATGGTCATTTCAATGTATTTTAATGTGTTCGCTTATTTGATACAACTGTTTGCATTTTGCTTATGGAACATGTTTTATGCTAAATACTAATATTTTCTGCTTTTTGTTTTCTTTTCAGATGGACATGAAATCCGTTGGTTCCTTTTACTACGATAATTTTGTAAGTACTGGTTTAACAGAATATTTAGAATTGTGTTATCCTTGACAGAGCACAAGAGCACATTTGGTAATTCAGTGTAAAGAGGACAGAATTTAGTATACAGTGTGTAACAAAAATATGGAAACATCGAAATATCTTGCAAACCGTTCATCCAATTTTTATGAATTCCACATTATTGTCAAATTGACCGTTTTCCTGAAATCCGCAGGAAGTTTTTGTTTAAATGGAACGCTATATATTTTATTCAATTTTCGAATTCAGCTTAAAATTCTGAATACTTCTTATTAGGAACATTTTATCCTATAGTTAACAGTTTTTGGGAAAATGATGATCAAAAATCAGTATTTTATTACATTTGCCTTTAAAATACCTGTACACGAAAGTTCACCTGAATTATCTGACATTGTCAGTTTCGTTTATTTGCAAAAAATGAATCATTTAACAGAAACCCAAATAATTGAAATTTTAATAATACTGGGTTATGGGGACAGAATGCGAACACAACAAGAAGTTTGTAGTATTTTAATGACTAATATCCTGACAGTAATCCATTTACTAAATCTACTGTAAGTAAAGTTTTAAAAAAAAAATTCGTCAAACTGGAAGCGCAATAAACGCTATACTATTTTGATATTTAGTACAAGAATAAGTAATACAGGAGAAAATAATTTAAAAGTTGATGAAGAAAACTAAATCAAATGTTTAAAATGTTGTCCATTTACTTCTTGGCATCTTCTTGATAAGCCAAATACTGCGGAAAATCATGCAAAACGTTTAGAAGAGTGTTAGTTTCCTCGATTCTTCTACATTCTCTTTCTATCCTTAACTTTAAATCATCGAGGTCATTTGGCTTACTTTTGAAAACAACATTTTTGAGGTGGCCCCACAAGAAGTAGTCGAGGGGCGTCAAGTCCGGAGACCGAGCTGGCCGCTCGATTGCACCCCTACGTCCAATCCATCCTTAAAAAAAACACCACCTAGATATTGCCGAACATTATGGGCATAGTGCGGTGGGGCACCATCCTGCTGAAACCATATTTCATCATATATCATCAACACAACAGGTAAAATAAAGTAACAACACTTACTTACAATTATTTGAAAATAGTCGTGCAAGGGCCGGGACAATTTGGTTTCTTAGAAGAGCCAAATATTTTCTCCATTTAATGTATGTTGCATGACGAAGGGGCCAATTTATTCTCCGACCTATTATACCAGCCCAAACAATTACTATTTGGGGGAACTGGGTATGATTTTCGTAGATCCAGTGAGGATATCGACAATTATGCCTATTAACTTTTCCATTTAAAAAACATGTTGATTCGTCGTCAGACAAAATTATTCGGTGAACAAAATCTGGACTGGCGTTGCAACGTTCCATCATGGTTCAGCAAAAATTCCAAGCGCCTATCGTAATCATCTTCTGAGAGCTCTTGCACAAGTCTTATTTTGTACGGATGAAACTTTTCGGCTTTTAGAAGGCGGTCTACGGACATGTGTAAAACGTTGTTTTCTTTTCCCAGTGTTCTGGTAGAAAGATGGAGATTTTCCTTTAAACTGTGTAAAACATTCAAATCCTCATCACTATCTATTGCACTTTTAGGTCGACCAGAGCGTATAGCGTTTTTTACGTTTCCAGTTTGACGAAATTTGTTTAAAACTTTACTTACAGTAGATTTAGCTAATGGATTTCTGTCAGGATATTTGTCATTAAAAATATTACAAACTTCTTGTTGCGTTCGCATTTTGTCCCCATAACCTAGTATTATTAAAATTTCGATTCTTTGGGTTTCTGTGAAATGATCCATTTTTTGTAAATAAACGAAACTGACAATGTCAGACATTTCAAGTAAACTTTCGTGTACAGGTGTTTTAAGCTAAAATACAATAAAATAACGATTTTTGACCACCATTTTCTCAAAAACTGTTAACTTGAGGATAAAATGTTCCCAATAAGAAGTATTTAGAATTTCCATTTCCATAATAAAAATCGGATGAACGGTTTGCAAGATATTTCTAGTCTTCCATATTTTTGTTACAGAAGGTATGGTTTTTTACAAAGGAAATCACCGCCTGCTTAACTAATTACCAAACCAAGCTTGTTTCACTTTAAACGTCACATAAAGAGATAGCAAGATCATCATTATCAACTTAAAACACAAACCACAAATTTCATTAAAAAAATTTTGACAGGAAGATACTTTTTTTTAACTCATTGTTTTGTGCTTAAGTCCCTTTTAAAGTCGTTTCGTAGGTTAACCAGTAATTTTTTTTTACAGGTTGTCCGAAAAGTCGTATTATGGGCAAACATCTTTGCTATTAGTAAATATAGGAACACCAAATTTTAGGTGTATCTTATTGGTTAATAAATCTACTTTTTTGTGTAAGCCTTAAAGATTTAACAGTCGTAAAAAAAAATTAAAAAGTTAAGTATCTTTATTTTTCTTATTACTTTAACAGTTGTTGAAAATGACCACCATGAACATCTTGGCAGTAATAAAGTAGTTTTTTTAACTCACTTTTCACGTTTTCGAGAATGGCAGATGTTACTTCTTGGCAGAGTTCCAAAATCGACTTTATCACTGCCAAGAAGTTCATGGTGGTCATTTTGAACCACTTCAAAAGTAATGAGAAAAATAAAGGTACTTAAGTTATTACGGCCAGATTGTCCAGTGCTACTCCAGTGTAATTTGACAACCAAAAGTTTTAAACTCACAAGTGTAAGAATAAGACAACTAAGTTTTATCCTATGAATTTGTTTGGGTTTTTCGCAAACTTATAAAGAAAAGGGTAATTTTAGTACGTACTTTCACAATAATAGAACTAAATTCATTCTAGCAATTCGTTCCAAGATGAAAATCATTTACAAACCCAGCAAATCGCTGAAATATCAGAATAATTCATCATAAGGTTTTATTGACGACTTATTAACAATGACGGGACAATAACCTGTCAAAACATATTTATT
The DNA here is from genome assembly GCA_963971165.1 of Philopedon plagiatum. Taxonomy (NCBI): domain Eukaryota; kingdom Metazoa; phylum Arthropoda; class Insecta; order Coleoptera; family Curculionidae; genus Philopedon; species Philopedon plagiatum. Next base: position 140,145,121 of record OZ020189.1, on the reverse strand, counting down.
TTAACTAGAAGATCTTAATTTAAACCAGTACTAAATCTTAAACATTCTTAATGAATATGAACGTTAATTTTTTTTTCACGATTTTTAATTTTCATAGGCTTACCATTTAAAAACGAATTAAGATACAGACCTCGGGTTTGAGGTTAAAGACCTTCAAAATGAGTTACTACACGGCATAGGGTTGCATTTAAAATTTTTGACCCCAACTCCCTAGTTTCACCCCTCATGGGGATTGAAAACGTTAAATTACATAAAAAAGCAATCGTATAACAATAATTTTACTCCATTACAAGAGGCCTGTAGCCAGGTTTTGATTTTAGAGAAGGCAACTAAAGTTTTAGGGGGGGCAAATTTACTTTAAAATACATATTCATTTAAAATCACGACAAGGTGAAAAAACTTTATTTTCTAACGTTACTTTTTGGTATTTTATTGTTACTATAGGGATTAAAAATACCTATTAAAGGGATTTAAACCATTTTTATTCCCTTAGGGATAAAGAGATACACTTTAGTCCCTAAAAATAGGGACTAAAATAGCCTTTTATTGCTACGGAGTGCAAAAAAATAGTTTTTTTTTGTGATTTTATGTACTTATTTTTTTATCTTAAAAAAATGGAGAAATAAAGTATATTTTTATGATGTAATATTTTTCTAGTAGACAAGACAATGATTTCACTGATTTTCTAGAGTGGGCAACTCTTCCTCTCAGAGTGTGCATTGCGCACTCTAGGCCCCCCCCCCTAGATACGGGCCTGCATTAAAAACTTTAAACCCCCATTTCAACCTCTTAGGGGTTGATTTATTAAAAACTGTAAAACACGTGTTTATTTATTTTTTAGAGTACTTCTATAAAGTTTTGACTCAATTGGACCATCTAATATTTTTTCTCCATACAAAGCTTGAACCCCTATTTTACCCCCTTGGGGGTTGAATTTTGAAAAACCCTTTCTTAGTAGATGCCTACGTTACATAAGAAACCTCTTTGCAGAATTTCAAGTTTTTAGGCCCAGCGGTGTGGGCTGTGTGTTGATATGTCAGTCAATCAGTCAGTTTCTTGCTTTATATACAGAGATAAGATACACTTAAAATTTGGTGTCTCTATCTGTACTAATTACAAAGATATTTGCCCATACATAAACTTTTGGGACACCCTGTATCTCCATATATGTTATTCAGTGTCCACAGATTAACTCCGGAATAGGAAAAATTTATTTGTGAATTTACAAAAAACAGTCACTCCTGCATAAAAGCTTTTGCTTCTAAAACGTCCAAAAAAGGTGCTTTTTTAATTTTGTTTACAGGGTGTGTAAAAATACATACATACAGTATAATAAATGATCAATTATCAAGAAAAGTTGTTTGGAATTAAATTTTGTCTAAATATGATCATTTTATGAATTTTTTCCCGAAATCTTCATAACTAAAATTTAAAAAAAAAATTGCTTTTAAAGCAACAGTCTTAGATTCAGCACGCCGAGATCAAGAAACTAGACTTTTGTCTGTAGATTGGCATTTATGTGCAAAATATTACACTAAGAAACAAAATTTTCGAAATCGTACCGCAAAAAGACGTGAAAAGTTTTTATTTGAATATCAAGCCACGACTTGATATTTTGACGTAAACTTCAATTCTAAGCAACTTTTCTTTTTACATTTTTACATAACTTCAAAAATAACGGTACTCTAATCGTGAGCATATTTTTTACCCACCCTGTATAAAAATTTTACCCATCCACCCAAGCAAAAGTTTTTATGTGAAAATCCACAAATTCAGAAGTTTTTCCTATTCCTGTCCGTGGACACACTGTAGACAAACTAATTATGTTCCATAATTTTAAATACTTATATCCGGTTGCACCAATTATTTAATCACGAAATAAACTAATTGCACACTTGTAATGTGACCGCAGTGACAGCACTAATGTTATTGTCATTGTCAAAGACGCTTCTAAACGTCAATCAAATTTACTACCTACTTGATTAAAAGTTTTGTGCAACACGCTGTTATAGAGACAATATTGTAAATTTTGTTAAAGTTTTAAGTAACTTCTTAATCGATATATTATAATAATAATAATAAAGTTTATTTAAATTAATTTACAATTTCTATATATATATATATATATATATATATATATATATATATATATATATATATATTAAATAAACTTGATAAACTCCCCGAAGACGTACTTGTTGTATTATCTTTTTTAGTGTTCCGTGACTTGTCCGTCCGCCCGTCCGTTCGGCCGTCTATCACAGCCGATTTTATCTCAAACTATTCGACGTAAAAATTAACGTTCAGATTCACTAAGAATGTTTAAAATTTAGTACTGGTTTAAATTAAGATCTTATAGTTGATCAGTTATGTTTTGACAGGTTTTTGTCCTGTCATTGTTAATAAGTCGTCAGTAAAAACTTATGAATTATTGTGATATTTCAGCGATTTCATAGTGTAAAACTTGGTTGTCTTATTCTTACACTTGTCAGTTTAGAACTTTTGGTTGTCAAATTAGACCGGACTAGCGTTGGAGAATCTGGCTATTAAAATTTATCACAGAGATAGAGTGTAGTGGTCCAATTACAGACGTGAAGTATAAAAAGTTGAATTTTGATTTTCGGGGTTAATTTAAGGGGTAAATTGAGAAATCGAAAAAAAAGTTTTTAAGGGCATCGTGTAGGGGGTCAAATGAAAGCTTATTAAAGCACGAATTCAACAATATATATATGACGTATTTTTTATGCATTTTTAAAATATTTTTTTGGGAAAAACGCTTTAAAATTGCTGCCCCCCACCCTTATCACCGAAAGGATGTGTCAGAAAAATCTGAAAAAAAATCATGAACTTTAGGAATTAGGTGTAAACGAAAATTATTAGAGTTAAAAATTCTATCGCGATCAATTCTCTAGGGTTAGGTAAGAGGGGATTAAGTCAGAAATTACTGTTTTCCAGAAAATGAAGTTAAAGATTGCATTATTGTTTGTAAATCTGATTATTATTTGCAGAAACCAATATTTGGACATAATTATTAACAATAAACTGGCTTAAAGTCCCAATACATATTTTACAAATAAATGAGTACTAACCTGGATTTTGCTAACTCAAGACTTTAGGACCAGCTAGTTAGTATTTACCTGTAATAAACCCTTTACCCTTAATAAAAAAAACCATTCAGTGAATACTAATACAATTAAGTTGTGTTAAGTTTCTAAAAGTAATAATTAGATATACAAACAGTAATGCAGTCTTTAACTTCATTTTCTGGAAATCAAGAATTCCTTACTTAAGTCCCTCTTAACTAACACTAGAGAACTGTTATAAACAATTTAATTGTTTATTTCCTTATAACTGCTGAACCATTGGTTTTAGACAAAAAGTTTTTAACAAAAAATATTTCTCACGATCTAAGGAACAACTTTTGACCTTATACGTTTTTCAAAATTTTTAATTTGGCTCTCTCAGCTTCGCGCATACGCCTATGTGATAGGGCATTGGTGCCGTCGGCGGCAGGTAGCGCGGCAGATTGACCCCGGTATATTTAGGCTAAATGGAGAGCTTATGGCACGGAACACTAATTGACCATTTTTTTTTAATTGGTTTCGTTTTGGTTGATTTTTGTTTCATTATTTGAGTAAAACGTATTAAATTACAAATTTATTTTAGGCCTTCCCCGCGGGCATGGTTCCGTACAAACGACCGGCAGCAGACAAGTCCGGCGTGCCTGTGTACCAGCCTAACGCAACTACATACCAACAATTAATGCAACTGCAGCAGCCGTTTGTGCCCGTGTCATGTGAGTATCCTACCTCACCCGCTCCTCCTCCTTCCTCAACTGCTTCGCCTTCAATTCCCGAGGCCGCTGCGGCCGCTCACCCAGCTACGGTGAACGCTTTGACATATCAGATTTCAGCACACCAACAACAGCAGCAACCGCAGCCGCCTCCCCCGCAACAACCTCAATATAGTAAAGAGAACGAGCAGATCCCTCTTCCCGCTTCGGTGGCCTCCACCGCATCCATTACTAGCTTACCGGCACAGCCTTTAACCGTTATTCCTGATCCAGCTGCACTTGCTAAAGAAGTCGCACAACAAAACTACGCGAAAGCAATTAAACTAGCTGCCATGAATCAGTCGATAGCAGCGAATTCGCAAATGAACTCGCTTAATCCGCTGAACTACACAGGTGTATCGCTGAATAAGCAAGCTTTAAGCATTCCACCGCCGGGGCTGCGTTACACTGCTCTGCCAATGGGTTTTGGCGCAGCAGGAGCCGGTCTGAATTTGGGCCTAGCGACAAACCCCTATTCCGCAGCATTAGCCCAGCAGAATTTTTTAAACATTGCTCGCCCACCGCCTACTACGGCTGCTGCTTTTCAGCTAAACCCCTACTCTTTTCTCAGACAACCGTATATTAATTCTACCGCGGTTACAGTTGCTAATAACCCTTACGCAACTGGCTTTTTACAGCAGTACCCTGCTGTTTCGGTTTCAGCACCGGCCATGACCACCGTAACTCCTTCCGCTGCAAGTATTGCCGCAGCGGCGGCCCAGAACAATAACAATAATGTGCAACCATATAAAAAATTAAAAACTTCATAAATTATGCGTAAATGTGCAAAATCTTAATTTGTTCGTGTTTTTGTTAATTTGTCGTTTTTTATATGGATTTTAATTCACATTCTATAGTTGTTTTGTTTTTGAACTTGTAGGTTATTTCGTGTTTATGTTGTCAAAATTTTTGCCTGTGTTTTGCCAAAAAAAACTTATTGTTAGGTACCGTTTTAAATTATGCGTGTTTAAAACTAATATATTAAAAATATATTTTGATGTTCGTTGTATGTATAATTATTTAGATTATGAAGCCGTACGTCGTTCTAGTCAAGAGTCGTGGTTTCAATTTGGTAACTCGGGTTTAGCGTCAAGCGGCCCGTGCCGGTAAGCGAGTGCCTCAAAACTGTGATACCCTCACATCCGCTAAATACGCACCGCTATTAACGCTCCTTTTCCCTTATACAGGGTGTTTGATAACGAATGGGCCATAACTTAGCAGTGGCTTCCTTGGCCCAATTTAGATCTATTTAACCTAACTTATTACAGAGATACACGGTGTTAAATGTAAAATTTTATTTTACATTTTCATCAATATGTTTTGAAATATACTAAATTAATTTACGAAATTTGATAGACGGATTTTTTTTTGGATGGGAAAAATCCGTTCTCAAATTTGCTGTGTTTTGTAGGGAGCGCCACATACGGCATTAAATTCTATTTTAGAACGTCCCAACTTTTTTGTGCTTCAGTGTACACACACACACACAGTGTACTACCTTTTTCCTTAAAAAAGGTATACCTTATTAATGTCGTTAGAAGCAACAGTTTTTAAGAAAAATGCATTTAAATTCGATGTTGCACATAATAAAAAAGAAAAGAAAATTTTTAGTATTAGCAAAAAATAAACCTTTTTATTAAGGAAATGCAACATCAAGTGAAAGTAATAAAAATCAAGTAAAGCACGAATGAACAATGAACTGCTAATAATTTGTTTTTCAAAAAAAATAAACTTAAATCACCAAAAAGTATGAAGTAATATTTTTAAGTATTTATAACTTCAGTTAATGGTAAATTTAATTTTGTTAAAAGTTAGGTAACTTGTACATTGCAGTTATAAACTTTGTAGCCTGCGTAATTTTAAAATATAATAGGAATCCTTAATGATAATACATTAATAAATTATTAATAAAAAGTAATATTTTTAGTTATTTATTACTAAGCCTAATGGCCAGCCTAATTGCGTTCGATTTTTAGTAATTTGTACGCAAAAGTTCTGAACTTTAAAGTAAACGCAACTTCTTAGTAATTGTTTATAAATTATCATTACGGATCCTTGTACTGTATATTGCCCCAACTTAAAAGTTCAGAACTTCGGTTCACAAGTTACCTAACTTTTAACAAAATTAAATTTCCCATCAACCACAGTTATAAATACGTAAAAATATTATTTCATACTTTTTAGTGCTTTTTCTTTTGTGAAGTTGGTTCATTTTTTAAAAAAATGTCTTTCTTTTTAATTCACCTATTCTCCCTCCTTATTCATTCTATCTCTCTTTAAATTTGTAGTACTGGATTCTCAAACCTTAGTAACCCCAAAAATGACGTAGCTCATATTTGTAAAGAAAGCTGTTACATAAAGTTGACTTTTTTGACTTCAAAAACCCCGAAAATTACCCACTAGTTAACATTTTTGGAGAAATTAGCAGTCGCTTCTTTTTAACCCCCCCCCCCCCCCCCTCCCCACGCCGTCAGATCTCATTAACCCCGAAAATGAGATATTAGTCAACATTTTCGGAAAAATTCTAAGCCGCTCCGGTTTTACCCCTCTCTCCCCTCCCCTTTATTATTTTTTAAAGTCAAATGCCAACAGGACCACCGGACCGTGATGCGTAATACAACGCAGAAAAAGTTATTGAAATCGGTGCTGCCATTCCCAAGTACACACGCAAAAATTGTCGATTTCCTCGTGAAGTCTATTTAAAATGAACAAGTGGAAGACTTGCTTATTATTTATTATTATTTTTGAGTATTTTTTGTTTATTCCGTGCAACACCGAATTCAAATGCATTTTCCTCAAAAGCAGTAGCTTCTAGCGATATTAATAAAGTATACCTTTTTTACGTAAAAACCATAGGAGAATAAGAATTTCTGTTCAGAAATTGCACAGAAATAAAAAAAGTTGGGAAGTTTTAAAATAAAAGCCGTATGTGGCGCCCCCTACAAAATACAGCAAGTTTAAGAACGGATTTGCTTCTCCCATCCCAAAAAAACCCACCCACCAAATTTTGTGGATTTATTTAGTATCTTTCAAAGCATATCGACACAAACGTAAAATAAAATTTTAACTCTAACTTTATCAACTTTTGTACTAAGATAAGTTAGGTTAGGTCGATCTTGATTGAGCTAGGAAAGGCAGTGCTAAGGTACGGCCCATTCGTAACCAAACACCCTGTATACCACTAATCCCTAAAAATTTGGTGGATAAGTTTAGGCTGACTGTAACTACCTTGTATTGTAAAGTTTAAGCAAGAACATTGTTTCCAGTTAACTTGCATGAGAAGGATTTATATACATATTTAAATCTATAAAACTTACTTGAGAGCCTAATTCAATTGCATGGTAGAATTTATAAGCGTATCTGTTAGAAGTGCCATCTTTTGAAGTTTTTTGTAGTTTTGTTAACTGGCCCAAAAAGATGTACCTCGTGATACGTCCTTGGCCATAAAGTCAAATATTTGCTCACTTAATATTATTATACGAAAATGGAAATTATCCTAAACTACCTCTTTTCTACAATTTTATTTGTCATAATCTAGTTAAAACATTTTTGCAAGTGTTATTTCTATTTTGTGTTATTTTGTGGCACGTGACAACGCTTAAATTTTCGTTTGGTTTCCACGAGAAAAAAAGGAAAATTAGACTGTTCCTAAATATTATTTTAATTGAAGTCAGTAGGTCTAGTCGTTAATGTGATTTATTAGAATGCTATTTTATCCTAAAAGCCCTCGAAAGTGCTATTAGACAATAAGCACAATAATCGAAAATAACACAAAAATGGCGACATAACCATCTTGTATTTAAGAGACTTACTGGAAAGGCCGTCAGTATTTTATACGAATAAACTCAAACGACAAAGTATCTTACATTCCAGCAATGTTTACACCATTATTTTTTAATTAAAAACTGATATTGGTTAGTACAAAGTCCTAAAATAAGGACATCCCGCTTAAAAATAGTATTTTCCTATTGATGTTAATAGTGCTTATTTAGTTTTTAACTAATACATCGATATCTTAGGCGCCTCTAAGGCATTTAATGTGCTCTTTTTCAGCGTAGTTTTTTTTTGCATTTTTCTTTTTACCAAAACTTGCTTTAGATTGACTTTATGGCCACAGTCTTTGTCTTAGGTTCAAAGTTGCATGGGGCTTATACTACTTGTCTTGCATGGTCCTTAAAACAGTGAAATAACTGTTGAAGGCCCAGTACTTGACGCTTATTTAATTTTTAATTATTTTATGCGGTTCGAGACGATATAGGTGCAGGATAAACAAGAGACAAAGTTAGACTTCTTAAATTATGTAGTTACTATTTAATATAGGCAAAATGTCAAAAATATAAAGTCATTTTTAGGCGATTTCGGTCTTTAGCTTTCTATTACACACATTGTAAAGTGTTATACTATTCTTTGTAAGTATGGAAGTATTGTGCATCATATCTTTTCAAATTATGAGCAGACTCATGAGTATGTATAGAGAGATAGAAAAGACGCAAATAAAATTTTAATTTTAACGGATGACATCGGCACAACATCGGCATAAAAACTCCTTTATTTGTGGCAAATATTTATTTACTATTACATTCTTTAATTATTTATTCAAGAAATATATAAAGTGTAAGAAAGTATTTTAAATTAACTTTATTATTCACGGCGTTTAGGCGAAATACGTTTAAATTTATATTTAAAAAAATGTTATACATCAGCTTATCAGCAGACATGCGACTAACGATTTTAAAGTTGATCAGTATTGTTAGAATTTTTCTGTAATTTTTGAGTAAACGTGGATCTTAAAACCAAATCGGAATAACGTATACTAAATTTGAATGTAGAGTGCTTTTCGAAATGAGAATAATTGCTGACTAAAACAATAAAAGAAATTGTGTTCAACTCTCAATTGATATTTAAAAAATGTTGGGGCTCTTATCGGTCTATGTTTTTGGTTCTCGTTATTCTGGACATGCGCAAATTGGATATGTCGTATTTATAAAGTAACGAATTGGCAAATCGGCAGAACATCGACTCTTAATGAACTTGGTTCATATGTTATAATATGTTATATGGAATTTTGAATTGTTCACAAAAGAAATTTTGTCACTGATTTTTAAACAAAATCAATTTTGTTTTGTTAAAAATTAGGAGAAATTAAATTATGTAGCTTGGGTAATTGGCAATATCACAATGGGAAAAATAACAATACCAACAACAGTAGTCTTCTTTATTTCTTCTTTAATAACCCCGCTTATCATCGATAACATCTGAATCATTACCACGGTTAGTATGGCGCATAATGATAACAATATCACTTTAAAGAAGTTATTAGGCTGTTCGTATGGTTCTGCTCTTTTTGCTTGAAAAGTCACAAAAAGCAGTTTCGAGCAGCTACGGTGACATCACCAAGCATATTGGAGCAGACAGTGCTGCTGGATCGACGTTATCCAAACGAATGCGTATCTGCCAAATTATTTGCTTTCTCTCTTTTTGTTTCATACAAATTTACTGTTTTAATTTTACATAAAAAAAATATCCATACTTGTACTGCTATTTCTAACATTTAAAAGATCTTCTATATTACAATGGACTTTCGATTCATATATTTTAGATTATGTTGTTGGCTGAAAAGAACAGCGCTTCTTACTCGGTCAACAATGGTGGAGCTGCGGTGGCTGTTTTATAGCAGATACTGTAGTAATACTGCGCATGTTTAGAATAGCGATAGCCATAAAAATAGGCTTAGGTAAGGGTTCCAACATCTCTCTATCGTTCGCATCTGCCGAAGTAGTTATTTTCAAAACTAGTGACATTTTTTCGGACATTTCCATACGATGATATTCGCACGCATAGGCTTCTAAAGTGAGAGGAGCTTTATATGGATTCAGAGGAGTTATTTTATTTTAAATTTATATTTTATTCACACGTGTAAATAAATATTTGAAATACTTTGGCCCAAAGCGATGTGAAAGTAGTGCCCTTTTTAATATAGTTAGCTGAAAGTACTGGCCTATATAATCCCCATATGGTTGTCTTTTTGGGTTGGGATATATAGCCTTCTAGGGACACGACATCATTTTGTATATTTTTCTTGAACTTATCTGTGTTTAGTTTCATTGTCCAAGTCTAACATAACTGTACACAGGACACTGGCTCTTTTGTTCCTATTTTAGATGTAAAGTTTTTTTAAAATTTTAGCCTCAAAGGCTGTTGTTATTTTTTGTCTTCCTGAGTTCGATCTCCAAGCACAAATGTAGCATATTATACGTTTTCTCGTGTCATTTTTGTTCAGGTAAAATCATTGGCGGCCGGTATGGTTTTTAGACTATTTGGCTAATTTAAATATCTGAGTTTGGTTATTTATGAGAGAAGAAGAAAGAAAATTAAAATCCGTTAATAACATTGTATGATATATTTTAAATGCTTATAGAAATACTTGTCTATAAAGTAAATTTTAAATTTATGCACATACTATGAGTAAAATACGTACCTAACGAGAATGAACGGGAGTGAGAAAATCACACGAGCCCGCTAAGTAGCGTTTCGGAAAATTTTTTCCCACACTTAAGACCGTAACACTTTCCGAAATATTTTGGTTTTTAATGACATTTTATGACATAAATAATATCAAATGAAAAAGGCCTCAACCACCTAGTGCAATTTGCCAGAATCCTCTATAATAGCGTACTTAGTTTCGATCTGCTCATCACGCTACTAAGCCATCATAATCAAGCTGTGTGATATTTTTCTAACACACATGTGTGTTAGGAAAATAACGTACACTTGATAAAGGACAATAATAAAGTTGAATGATAATTTCTTAATGGGTTGTGGGAAAAAGCTAATTATTTAACAAGGAAGCAATGTTATTGCATTTCTCTTTAATAATTGTCAATTTTGATTATCTTCTTTGATCACCTCACAAATCACCTAACGCAGAATTTTAGCCACCATGTATTTGAGCTTTTTAACGTGGATTTGACACCGACGTTTGCAATGCCTATCTTGGTTGCAGAGATAATTTCGTATACACAAAATGACTTTATGCTTTATAGTTTCTTATACAGAGCAAAGTATCGATTTTGTGTGCAGAATTACCTCTTCACCAATATCAAACTGCAACCGATTGATGTAGCTTGCATGTTATAAAGCTGAAATATTAAGGTAATGAAATTCCACCGTCAGCCATTGCGTAATATGCTGAACTTGTATGTAGAGCAAATGTTTAGGCTTCTTTAGTGCAATTTAGTAGATTTCCAGAGCTGAATTTTTGTTTTGGTGTTCCTTTTTTAATATATTAGAAGACATTTCGTCATTTGCAGTTGGAATTCTACTAATTCATATAGTACAGTGGTGAATCAGTTATTCTACCATTATTTTTTTAATTTGGCCGCGATTAAGGTTGACTTTAAAACAAATAGCCGACTGACCAATCAAAAACGAATATGATTTGATTAGTGAGGAATAGTATATTACATAACAAGTGTTTAAAGTAATATTTTTCACACGAGTGGGAATGTTGTCGCACGAGGCGACAGCCGAGTGCGATAATCCCACGAGTATACGAAAATTACTTTCACACGAGTAATGTACAATATTTTTCCTACGACCACAAAAATATTAACAAAAAAACCTCAATTTCTGTCTTTTAAAACCCTCACTTTCAACATTAATATTTTCATCAAGTGTGCTGAAAATAAAACAAATGAAATTGGCACCATCTATTTAAATGTCATGTTGACACTTACTTTTCAACACACGTGTTGTAAAGTACTTTTCAACACGCGTGTGATATAAGGCACTTTCTCGCCAAGTTAACCGTGCTTTTTTACTCACTTTCATAGGTGGTCGTAGGAAAATAATATTTATCGGGAAATTTACAAGAGTACACTACCGTTCAAAAGTACTTAGGCGTCGTGCATTATTGGATAAAAGCTATTTTAGTTACAAAATGGACAACAGGGCGGTTTGTGTGCAATTATTCTGGAATATTAATTTATTAACCTCATGTAAATTAAAGAAAAATTTATTAAAAAATGTCGACTATAATCTAAAAAAAAATTATTAAATCAAATATTTAAGGACTATAACCAAAAGTAAAACGAGTTATATTAATGATTTAAAAATATACATTTAAATAAAAGAACATCACCTGTGGAACATTTACATCAAACAAGTAAATCTTGTCAAATACAAACCCAAATACTTTTGAGTGGTAATGTAGAATAGTTATGTTTTGGGAAGTAAATTTTTCTAGTTCACCAGTAAAATTTAGGCCATGTGACTATTTGAATTTATCTTTGTTTTTTGATAAATGAACAATTGCTGATGTCTTTGTTACTGGCATGGCAACAAATATCCTACCGTTTTTTACTAGTTGAAATTTTCAAAAATAAATGCAAAAATCTTCGTAAAATAAAATATTATTATTATAATTGCTTACCATAAACTTGAGTAACTATTTTTGAGGCCTATATTGCTAAGTTAACGTTTTATTTTTATAAAAGTGCTCCGTTTAAAATCAAAAAGTTATGTTAAAAATAATTGTCAAAAATATATATCCACAGATGTAGGTAGTAACGCTTTAGAGATTTTTCGTGGTTTTGCACCATTGGTAACACATTTTAGGTTTTGTAATTGGTGTAAAGGATGGGTTAAAAGAAAATATGGCCGACTATACCACCGCATGCGTTTGTATTTAGTGGTCAAAAAGAAAAATATAAATTCGAAGTAAAAGTTATTTAAACTTTTTATGGAGTTGATTTTTATTTAGCTGATATTTGTTCGGAGCATGATATTTGTTTAAATTAATAGGTGTACTCCTCCTAACTCGGGGTAATTTACAGATATTTGAGGATTAATCTTAATTTACTACGAATTAAAGGGTGGTTAGCTTAACGATTTGACTGCTGTACTTGTGGGCTATCAATTTTTAACTGTCTTAGTCACAACGAACGTTTCAAAGTTTATTAGCGCTAAATATTTGTTCTGTGTTCAAGGTAGTTTCATATTTTTATTGTAAGATATAGTAATAGAGTTTAGAACTGGTACTTCGATGTATTACCCTAAAATATAATTAAACATGTGTCTTACTAGTTAGCATTTAATAATAAAAAAAATATAATAATTTTACTTGTACGTCAAGTACGTAAAATTGTGATGCATGTATTTTAAAAATCATTATTATAAGTATTTGTCTATTTGACTTAGATACATAAAGATAAATATATATGAACACAAATAGATAATAATTTGCATTTTTAAGTAGGATTACTATGTTACTAGACAGGATAGTTGTAAAATCAGACTCGAAATTTTTATCGCTAGTAGTTCTTTGGTTAATGGCCGAAGCGTAGTGATTAACGAATCAACCTAATCAATTTTTAGGTTAATGACGAGTCTCTCGTTTAACTTTTAAGTTGGGCAAGAAACATATTTCGGAATTTTTGAAGTTATCCTGTCGCTTTAAAATTTGGTACATAATTTAAAAATTTTGTTGTTATGAGTATCTATAATTAAATAGTAGGGTAGATTTTACCCTGCAAAAGGTTGGGTAGTTCAGATTTTTGGATATGTTGTATATTAAGGGATCCTAATAAATAATCCTTATTTTCGACCTCCACACACACCCACTTGCGCTACCATCTACCATACGCAAATAAACAGTTTTTTTTTTTTCAAAATATGAACTTTGTAGATTACAAAATTTTGTATATATTTTCATGTAATTTCATGTGGTTTCTCTGAGAATAAAAAGTTCAGGAAAAAAATTGACATACGTCCATGTCCCCTCATCATTACTAGAAATAAAACGCATTTATTTAACTTAAAAATATTCAGTATCAGAATTTAACAATATGTATTTCTAATGATAGAATAGAAAATATTTTTTAAAATTGAAAATTATTTAATATCGGGTAATTCAACCTCTGTTGTCTATAACCGCTTGGACTCGTTGAGACGTACTTAGAATTAAGTGATTTAACTCATTTTGGTCCAAGGCATCCCGTAAATCCGGAAGAACTTGCTTTAGTGTCCTTACGCCACAAAGAGACGGTTGACGACCAATTACTGCTTTTCCAAGCATGTCCCGGACATGTTTGATACAATTTAGATCTGGAGAGTGGAACTTACGGCAAATGGTCAATTTCGTCCAATGCTAGCTGTTGTAGAACTACCCTGGGTACCCAAGCAAACCCAAGCAATCGGTGAAACAGAAATGGAGTCCATAGAAACGAAATTCCACATTATTTACTTTTATCGATAAGTTTTCTTTGGTATAATTTTAAATATGTATAAACATTATTTTTTTCCGACAAGATTAGGGGACATAAACAAGCCATATTTTTTCTCAGATAAATCACAATATCCTTAACTTATTTCGATCAGTTTATAAACAAATGTATGATATTTTTTATTCTACAATTATTATTCTAGAATATTTTTTCTTCTACAAAATTTGTTACATCTGTTTTTCCCTAAACGTCATTGGTAAAGAGGTATTTAAAAAAAAACTGCGGATGCATTTCAAGGTCTATTACTTTTGTATTAAGACCCATAAATATAAAACGTACCTAAAAATCAGACATACCCAACCTTCTGTAAGGTAAAGCCGTTTATCAAAACCCCACTAGCGAAGTACTACTAAATTTGAAAAACCCTTCTAAACTAGTTACTCAGTAAACATTTTTTTCTTGTTTCCTTCCACTTTTTTATCTAGCGATGATTTACTAAGATTTTTTAACTTTATTTTATTTATGTTTTACGTTATAAACATATTAAACTTTGTTGTTTGTTTTGGAGAAAAAGTTAAAATCTTACAAGGGAAGGTTAAAAGTTGCAGTGTTATCTTAGTCTTTTTAAAACGTTTTTCGTTTCAAAAAATTATCCATGAAAATGAGATTTGTTTTAATGTGTTTGTTTGTTAAGTTTTTACGAAATAGTATAGTTCGTTTTTTGTCGACTTTACGCTTATAAAGCTTTTGATAAGTCCATTTAAGAATGTTTTCGGTGTCGTATACGTTTTATAAGTAGTATATCTATTAATTGGAACTAGCACTTAATGGCTATAATAAGACTGTACTTATGAAGGTTGTAAACCAATAAGCTGATTAGAGTTGTTTTTCGTTAACCGCTACGCCAGTGTGCGTAATCAGCTGCCAGCCACCTTGATCTTAACTTACAATAATGTAGTGCCTTTAGGCTGCTGATCACGCTTTGCTAAAAGAGGTGTGGGTCACATTTTTGCCATTATAGTGTTACAATTCCTTTATTTTTCCATAATTTATATTGATTTAATGTGTACTGTATTGTTCTAATCCTGAGGTGTATGTATTATTATCACCGCTACTATTTGTAATAATAATGCTTGAAAATGCATGATATTTGTTTTATTAATCATTTGCTTATTATTTCAACTACCTTCAATATCCCTATTATTTTTTTATCCCCCTTTTTAAGATCTACACTTGCCTATAAAAATTCCTCAGACTAGCTTATTGGCGTACTGAGGAGTCTAAGCTTCAGTTTCGATTTTACTCCGCATTTTATTTTTTGTGATTGTTTAACTTGGACGTATGTAACTCTTCTATTCATTGCTTACCATTGAACTAACAGAAATAGGCTTGTTGATTCATTTCTAGACAACTTAAACATTCACATTTGCTGTTGGGAAGCTATGCCTCGCCATTTTGTAAAAATTGTTTTGAGTTGATGTTCTTAGCTAAATAAAAACTCTAAATGGTACGTAGAGGGATTAGCTGATTCATGTTGTTTTTTCAGGTGTTCCCGAAATACCGATACTCAGTAAGTTCTTTGCATATTTCATACGCTTGATGCTTTTTAAATAATTCCCTTAAATCACTATTAACAGCGGTGTCAAGAAATAATTCTAAAAGATTTTAATAATTCTTACCTTAATAATACCATAGCTTACCAACTGCAAACTGTAACTATTTCTTGGTAAGCACAAACACAAAAAGTAAAGTGCTGGTAGTAGAGAATAATATTCAAACTTCTGTTAGTAGTCAAAACTTTTAAAATTTGTTTATTACGAGTCTTAACAAAAATTTTAAAATCTTTTTATACCAGTTAAAGTACACACAAATTCTATTATTTTTATTCGTTTCAATTAAATGCATTTTTTTTCTGGAATATTTTTAAATTGCTTTAATTTTTTACTTATTGGTAGTGTTAAATTGGTAAAATTATTAATTTTAAACCAGTAATTGAATAAAAAGGATAAAAAATAGTTTTATTTATTGCAGTTATTTTTTTTTATTTTATTGTGCAGTGAGCCAGTTGTTGTGTCAGTAGTATAGATAAAATAAAGGTTATGTTTTATTCTTAATTTATTCTGATAACTACATTTTTGTCTACTTAAAAATATCTCACAAGTGTGCTTTCAAAATGTATTTTGAAGAAAGTGTTTTAAATAATTAATGTTAATTTGCTCCCTATTTATTTTTTGCAGCATTATTGATGTCGATTTTTTTTGGATATTAACATGCTTTATCCTGCAATAATTATCACAGCAGAAACAATGTAAATATTTATTTTATATAAAATTAATAGTCTCTAAAATACATTCTGTTCTACAAGTTTTTATAACGTTCGTTTACAAAGAGACTAAGCCATTTATTTAGACTTCCACTCAGATTTACTAAGAAGGTTTACTGGTTTAATTTAAGATCTAGTTGATCAGTTAGGCTTTGACAGGTTTTCGTCCTGTCATTGTTAATAAGTCGCCATTAAAAACTTATAAGTTATTTTATCTGTATATGTTATATAATTTCATCAGTTGTCTTATTCTTAACACTGAGTTTAAAACTTTTGGTTGTAAAATTAAACCCGTGGGGAACTTGGCCGCTAAAATTGCTATTCAGAAACTCCAGAAAATGTTACAGAAATAATGATTAGTAGTTTTGTTTAGATTTTGAGGATTGGGGAAATAATAAAAAAAATTATTGTTAGTAAATTAAATCGTGTTTCTTCCAAAACCATATAATAATTAATGTAGTTTTGCACGGTTTCTGCTAAAAAGAAGTTGTGGCCAGATTCACCAGCGCTAGAACGGTCTAATTTGAGAATCAAAAGTCTTACACTGACTAGTGTAAGAATGGGATGGCTAAGTTAAATACTACGAATTAGTCTCCGAGTTCTATCGCAAATTTATAAAGAAAAGGGCAATTTTGGTACGTATTCTCTGCCCAAGATATCTGCAACTGGCAAAAGAATTTAAAGACTGCATGGGAAGGCGTAAACAACGTTGCAAAGGTTGTAATCCCGATGTGGTAAGAAAAGTTGAAATCTTATTAACGAAAAATTAAACAGTTTTTCAAAACTGGTTTACAAACAATTGGCAACGTTGTTGAAGCCTTCCCTTGCATTCTTTAAATTCTTTTGCCGGTTGCAGATATCTTGAGTATACTATACTTTCCATAATAACTGAAATAGATCACGTTCCAAGATGAAAATCATTTAGAAACAAAACAAATCGCTAAAATACTAGAATAACTGAAGTTTTTAATAATGACTTATTAACCGTCACAGTACAAAAGCCTGTTAAAGCCTAACTGATCGACTAGAAGATATTAATTTAAACCAGTACTAAATTTTAAACCTTTGTAATGAATCTGAGGGCTAGATTTTAAATTTCAGAATATTTTTTAGTTTTGAAAATGTTTGTTAATTAACTATTACTTTTTTAAATAAAGATAAATAGAATACAATAATTAACCAATACGTTGGGTTATGATAAACAGTTTGTAAAAACTGTCACAATTTTTAAGATTATGATTCGCAAATCCTTGTTGCTAAACGATTCTAATTTTTTTCCATATAAGGTAATAATATTTAACAAATAAATATAAATATATGCACAAAACTAAGCAAATTTTAGATTTCTGTAATAAAAACGAAATTTTAATGTATTTAAATAAAAATATTCCCTCACAACAGTTCAATTAGTTATCACGTTGGGTCTTTAAAGAATTTAAATTAATGATAGTAGGAACTAAAAATGTAATACGGTTTTATGTTGTAATAAACAAATTTAAAGTTTTGTTAGTTACTTACCGGAATACCAAAAAGGCTTGTTTTTGTCAAATTTATTTAATTTTTTATTTTTAGTTTTCAAACATTACCTACTGTAATTTAGGTTCGGCATTAAACAGCGAAAAGACGGTTTTTATCAAGGTGATTTATCAAACTTTTTGTTAAGTGAAAAGTAAGATCAACGTTGAGGTTGGCATTGATATTTCACTATAAGTTGACGGAGAAAACATTTTTAGTCTATAGAAGTTTTCCTTTGAAATATGGTAATGTTTAAGTATTAAAAATTTAAATAAATTTTGACTTGTGTGTCCAAGGACCATACGTTAACATCTTCGCTTGTGCTTGTGTAATGTGCAATCTACTACTCAGCTGTAAAGAAAACCAACTTGTTATATTTTTCTAACTGTACCTATCAAAGCACCATTCTAACATTTGTTTTGGAAAAAGTGGATGTATTAAAACTTACACAACAGAAGTTATTTCGCTTTTTATTGTAAGAATTGTTAGTGTTGCATAAACCATTTTACCTTCACTACATTTCAGAGCACACCAGCTGTATTCATTTGAAATATCCTTTTTCTTTTTGTCATGATTATTTAAACAACTTTATGTTTAAATCAGATATTTGAAAGAACCAGAAGTTATTACTGTTACCTATTTCAGCTTGACTACTTTCTGATAATTGTCTGTAAATAATAGGCATATCGGATCATTTCATACAAGACACGTCATCTGCTGCAGAGTAAACTAATACACCACAAAAACTGTCTGAAATCCATTTGAACACAATTAATAAACACGGCTAAAAAATGGATTTACATATACATACAGGGTATACAAGGACACACATAACCTGAAACGTAAACGTTGTGGAGTTTTTTCATAAATAAATTAAGGGACGCTATTCTAGTTTTATTAAAATAAGAAACAAAGTTTATCTCGATTATTTGACTCATGTGTTAAAAGTCCCGTAAGATGAGTGACGTTTTTTAAAATTACAGCGAATATTTCCCTCATATGTTAAAGTTTCTATAAGAGAAATGCAATTTTCGCAAAATTACAGCGAAAACAGCACTGCCAGAAATCGAAAATTGCATCGCAAGTTTATATTGTTGACGAAACGTCAAAGCGGGATTTTATTGTTAACAAACGTCAAAAAATGTAATATTCTGACAATTAACGTCATCTTATTGAGTGACAGCAGACAAAAAAGTCAATGTCAACGAACGTTTTCCTTTCATTTTGTCAAGAATTGTTAATAACTATCTCTTTGCTTTGGGATAACCCGTGGCAACGTAAATTTTTTTGTTTTTTTGTAAACAACGCTATTGAACTTTTCCGTAGACGTAATTTTACTACAAAAATGTCTTGTTTTGGCGAAGAATCTATCCTCGACATAGAGCAGAAAATATCAGAAGCCATTACAAATTACTTGATTCGAGTTCTTAATTAATTTGGGAAATATTCAAATAAATTACACTCGTGCATCAAAATAACCAGATAATTTTTTTAATCAATGTGTTTTTTTTTTACAAATTGCAATCGTTTGTTTTCATATTTTACGAAAATGCCCTCCTCCTGCGGAGTCGGGCTTTTTCGCGAAAATGTGAAAACAAACTCTTGCAATTATAAAAAAACACATTTCATTCAAAAATTATCGGTAATTTTGATGCACTTGTGCACTTACCCCCGATAATTTTTTTACGTCAATTAAAAAAAATTACACCGATAATTTTTTCCTGTCATTTTCTTGGTTGTCATATTAATTTGTGTTTTCATTCGTGAAATAATCCCCTAAATACCACTCGAGCTTTAAAATTACTGATAATTTTTCACTCTTACGTGTTTTCTTTACAAATTATAGAAAACACGCAATCGTGAAAAATTATCGGTAATTTTTAAGCTCTCGTGGTATTATCCCCGATAATTTTTTACAAGAAATACATAGTCTGAAGTTTAGTTTGTTGTGAACACTGTATTATCAAAGAGCAAAAATATTTTAATATTTTGCCTTTACATAATATTAAATTTTATATGGTGAATATGGATTCAATTTCGACCCTGTAATTCTGTTAAAATATACAGGGTAATAAATAGGTTTTAAGACGGAGTTTCCCCTCACAGACAGAAAAGATAAATGTTATATCAATAAAAATGAGCAAATCTTTCGTTTTAGAGAGACAGGGTCAAAAAATATTTATTTTTTAGATAATCCTACAAATGTTTAAAGATATTAGTGCGATGTAACATGGACTGAGGGTTTTTTAAATAATGACCGAGAAAAAGAAACAAATTCAGTGTTTTTGTAACAAATTTTTGGTGTTTTTAAAAGTTTATTGACATTTTTGACATATGCAGTGAAAAAATTACCCCTATATTTTAAGGAAGCACTATGTTTAATAGTTTCTACATTTTTTATTTATGTGCGTTGTTTATAATTTCCTAAAACAAATACGCCATCCATTGGCTTCTAGATAGCTAAATATTTTGAAATAGGTACTCTCTGGACGTCTACTAATACTTTTTGTCGTATTTTGGCAAAAATATATTTAAAAATTCAAGATTCCAAAATTAATAAGTTACACCCTTTATAGACGGTCTGAAAGTTCGGTTAAAACAGATTTGGTGTTTTTCTTTTAAATAATTAAGGAAAAATGTTTAAAATTACTGTTTACAGATTTAGACCTTGTACATATCCTTGCGATGTTGCCTAAAATTTCCTTCTGTTGTATAATTTTTGTACATCCTGTACGGCCCTGTGTCAATAAATTCGTGAATTTGCAGCTGAACATACTTGAATAAAAGCATCAAAGTAAATTCAAATATAAATATTAAAATACAGCTGATGAAATAACTGAGTTTATTGTGAACATGACCTTAACCAGTACAGGGAGGGGTTGCCTTAACGCACATTGCACAAAGCCGTAATAAAATAAAACAAACAAAAAGGTAACGAGAAAGTGATAAAAAAATTGTGTCCAATTCCACCGTAGTGACTTTGTAATGAGTGATCTACTTAGGTGCTTTGTATATTTCGATTGAACTGTTTTTCTGCGTTTTTTATTTATCCCGTGTGGTAGGTATATTAAAAGTGGGCCTTGTTTAAAAGTAGTTTAATCGGTAAAGAATTTTGACGTATTTTTGGAGGTTTATTTTGGGAGAAAACAGATTTTTGTGGTGGCAGGTTTGTTAGAATTGATAAATTTAAGATTTCTCGACTCCTTTTAGAACACAGGGTTTACCAAATCTCGAAGGAGCCTGAGAACCTACATTTTTTAGAATTTATTGTTGGGATACACACTTCGTGGTTATTTAAGGAGAAATTTATTTGGCAATAGTTTTATATGGGCGTTGTAAAGCATGTTTATTGAAATCTATCAACTGTTATCACCATCAATAAGCAATCAGAGTTAGTAGAATATAACTATAACTAACAATAATGTTAACGGTAAAAGCAAACGCTGTGGTAATTTTTTTGTGTTACAGCTTAAAATACTTCTTTAAAGACTTGCCCCTTCTTTGTCCACAAGTTAACACTTGCTGTACTCTCGATACAGCACCATCATATGTTATCTACTTATGTAAATGGAAATCTAAAATTTGTTTGGTAACTTTTATTTTTTTATTTTTAAATTGAGACTCATTTAATGGTATGGTAGTCCCTTTTCCCAGAATCTAGCAGGTTAAAGCATAATTATTCTACTAGAGAAGTACCTAAATTAAATGTGAGACAAAGGAGATTTACCAGAAAATTAAAAAGATGTCTAGTTAGAAAAATGAACAAGAAACAATTTCTTTACCGATTAAACTTATAAGCCCATTTCCATTGCTTGGGATAAACTATTGCCTAAATCTATTTCGTAGCTTGTAGTAAGTAAAATATAATAAATATGTAGGTAAAATCGAAATTAATATTACATATTTATACTTTTTATATTATTTATAATATACCCATATTTACTATGTTATGTTTGCAGAATTCCAGCCGCATAGACTAATTGTAGCATCGCAGATTTGTTCTACACGTAACAGCTTGTTTACTCATTCTATATTATTTAATACTTAACAGTACAGCCGCTTTTTGCTTTAGGACTTATTTTTTCCTAGTTGTTTTAGGTAGATTCCGAGTTGTAAGTAAGCCTAATGACTTTTTCGCTGTTTCTAAGTATGTTTTTGTTCACTATCGTTAAACTTTGCATTTCCTAATGAATTTATTTGATTTATATTTTAAATTAACAAATTCTTGCAAGGAATGATTTACTTTAGCTCTAATATGTTATTTCTTTTACCATTGTGTTCAGAAAGAGTACTTATACGCGTTTGTTAGCGAAAATATTCTATTTTACCATTTTAATTACTTGTTTTAATATTTTAAATGCTTTCATTGTTTTTTACTTGGGTACAGTTCTTATCTTTCCATCCATTCTATCAAAGTAGTAAAAAATTATGTTCTTTCTGTCTTTAATTAATTTAAATATTAGCTGTAATTGCTAATCTAGTAAATGTTTTATATTTATTTTATCTCTAATAGTATTTTACTAAATGAAAAGTAAATAGATATGAATTTTCTAATTAAATCTCTGAAAATAATTTCATTACCATTACATCTGTGACTATTATTGCAGCATCACTTTCCTTGAAAATAATATTTTTTTCTATAAATAAACTGGTCAACAAAAAAATCGGCAAATGCGATTTTTACCCGACTTTTCAAACTGCTATAATTCTTTAAAAACTTAACTTTTTTGAGAGCGGTTTTCGGATATTGATAGCTCGTCTTTCCCAAATTAAGCACCAAGAAGTGATTTTGCAATGGAAGTGACATTTTCATGCTATACAGGGTAATTAATAAGGTAATGTAAAACTACTAAAAGTTTAGGTGTGTGCCATATTGCCAATAATTTTTTTTGGTCGTTACGACATAGCACGTTAGTAAGCTGGTATCAATATCTCCAGACGTATTCGCCGGAATTTCGATTAATTGTCTCTGGCGAAAAATACAGGAGAAAACAAAAAAGCATACAAATTTTGGTAGCGTCATTTTTAAAACGCTGTAGCTGGAAAATGGATTAATAGACTTTGTCGGGCTTTTTGGGAATTGAAAGCCCTTTTTGTGTAGAGTTTTACCTAATAAACTGTTTTTTGTTCAATGTCAAAATGTTTGCGTTGTATAGGGGTGAACTAAAAAATAAATGAAAAGTGTTGTTAAAAATAAGTTTTCTTTTAATTTGTGCAAACTGAGCAGTATGCGTTTTTTTTCTTCCAGAACTACGGCGTTTTGCTCAAATTTCGATTAGTTATACAGCGTGTCCAGAAACCATCTAAACAAATAATGCGAAACTTTTTTTTATTTTTGACTTTACAAAAAAGGTAATCCCTCATAAAAAGTTCTGCATCGTGAGAAAATAGCATAGCCATTCAAAAATTTGATCTAAGACATACAGGGTGACTCAAAAATGTAAAAGTCCTAATCCATGTGAAGCTGAAAAGACACAAAATCGTTATTTAAGGGTAAACTGCCACTGCAAATGTACTAGTGTTAACTTTTTATGTTAGTGAATTAGGTTTGGAATATACAGGAGGTCCCAAAACTAAAAATAATTTTTTATTATCAACTTTACAAAAAAGTACCTATACAGTTTATCTTTAAATAAAGATTTGGTGTCTCTTTAACTTTACGTAAGTTGAGACTTTCAGCTTTTTAAGCCACTCTGTATTGTCCTATATCATGTTTTTGAATAATTATGCTCTTTTTTCACAATGTTGACTTTTTATGAAGATACTTTTTTTGTAAAGTCAATAATTAAAAATTTATTTTATTTTTGGGACCTCTTGTATGTTCCAAACCTAATTCACTAACATAAAACTTACCTCTACTATATTTACAGTGGCAGTTTACCTTTAAATAACGATTGGTGTCTTTTTAGCTTCACGTGGATTAGGACTTTTACATTTTTGAGCCACCCTGTATGTCTTAAATCAAATTTTTGAATTGCAATGTGATTTTCTCACGATGCAGAACTTTTTATAAAGAATAACTTTTTTTCTGTAATGTCAAAAATAAAATGTTTCCGATTTGTTAAGATGGTTTCTGGACACGCTGTATAACTAACCGAGAGGTGGACAAAACGCCCTCATTTTGGAAGAAAACAAACACATACTGCTCAATTTTCACAAATTTAAAAAAAAAAACATTTTTAACAATGGTTTTCATTTCCTTTTTAGTTCGTCCCTATACAACGCAAACCTTTTGACCTTGAAAAAAAAACTGTGTTAGATAAACCACCACACGAAAGGGCTTTTAATACCTGAAAAGCCCGACAAAGTCTATCAATCCGTTTTCCAGCTACAGCGTTGTCAAAATGACACTACCAAAATTTGTATGCTTTTTTTGTTTTCTCCTGTATTTTTCGCCAGAGACCATTAATCGAAATTCCGGCGAATACGTCTGGAGATATTGATACCAGCTTACTAACGTGCTATGTCGGAACGACCAAAAAAAATTATTGGCAATATGGCACACACCTAAACTTTTAGTAGTTTTACATTACCTTATTAATTACCCTGTACAGCATGAAAATGTCACTTCCATTTCAAAATCACTTCTTGACACTTAATCTGGGCAAGACGAGCTATCAATATACGAAAACTGCTCTCAAAAAAGTTAAGTTTTTAAAAAGTTATAGCAGTTCGAAAAGTCGAGTTAAAATCGCTTTTGCCGATTTTTATGTTGACCAGTTTACTTAACAATAGAGTTTTTTCTTGGTTTTCTTACCATTTCTTCAACTAAAGGGCGACTCTTGTCGAATACCAAAAATATGATTTCTTTGTACCGAAAATCTGCAAAGAAAAGGGCGACAGTACATAGATTGTTATATAAACTGTATCTTTCTGTACACAGATTTTCTGTAGTTAGTTGATTAAAAAATAAATTTGATTTGCTTTTCTGTTTCATGCTTACACATTATCTGGTTTGCTCCGTCAACCATATGTTTTTTCTAACCGTCCAATAATTTTATTTTGCAACTACCCGACAACCTCTGCTGTGGCTTTTGGGAACACCATCTGCCTGATGGGACCACGCCCACCACCGACACGTTTGAATGTTACTCTCCTGTCACTTTTTCTTCTTGTTTGCTAATGCTCGTGCCTCTACTCATTCTTAATAACAAAATAAAAACTCTTACAAAAACTGGAACGTGTTGCTTAAAAAAAAACTCATTGGTGGTGTCTGGTGGGTTACATATGATCGTATAACGTACTGTTGTCGCATTGCTCTTACTGGCTGCGATGACGCTTCTTGCTGATGCACAATATACTCTGCATGACGCCATAGACAATGGTGCGCCCTCCAACGCCCCCTTTGTGATCTACACTGACGAGCAAGGACAGGTATTCACGTTGTTTAACTTCATGTAAGCTGTACTACATTGCTAGAAATTTACACAGTAAGCACATCTTACGTAAGATCAATAAAACTCTTATCTCTTGAAGTTAATTGAGCACTTTAAAATTAGTAATAAAATAGATATTGAAGTTTGGTATTCTTCGCAAGGTAATTAGCCGTCCTCTTCAAGTAACGTTCATCAGTAATAAACATCCTTTGAAATAGCTTTCTGATGCAATAGATTTGTTTTTAGACATATCCAAGTATTTTCAACAAGTTGATCTATTAAGACCGAGATCTTTTAGAAAAAGGGAGACTATTTGTTATTGAACATTAGATAATTAAAAAAAATACAGTTTCTTTTGGCTTAAACTTTTGTTGATTTTAAAGAGTAATAAATATTAACTAGTAGGGTACCAAAAACATACTAATTGTTGAGATACTACTACTAAATGGCGTAAATTTAGTGGACATAATTAAATACATGGATGTAGCCGCCATTTACCTATAATATCTTAACAATTAGTATGTTTTTTTGGAATTATATTATAGCAACCTTTAGGCGGGAAACACACTAGGGAAATTAATTTCGTAAATCTCGTCGCATGAAACATGAAACTTGTTTCATCATCGAATAACCCCTGTATCTATATGATACGATGCAGACTGACGTTTCTGAAACAGGAGAGCAGAAAATTGTTTCATATACAAATATCATGAAACAGAACGTGCTCTGTTTGTTGAGACTTGTTTCTTAAATTGATGGCCCAACCAAAACAAGTAACTCTTAGAAGTTTTCCTGGTTCATTCTGTAGAACTCTTTAAACCTATCAGGATGTTGGATCAGTTTATTTCCAACGATAGTTGCACTATGTTTTAAGTTTATTTATCCATATCACGAAATGGATTGCTCAGAAAAATCTGAAAAAATCATGAACATTGAAACTTTGGTGTAGATTGAACTGAAATTATCAGGATTAAAAAAGTCTAGCGCGATCAATTGTTATAAACAATTTAATTGTTTATTTCCTTATAACTGCAGGGCCGTTGGTTGTAGAGAAAAAGTTTTCGACAAATAATATCGCTCAAGAGGCAGGTAACAACTTTTTTCCTTACACGATTTTCCGCGCATACGCGACGTGATGCGGCGTTGGTGTCGTCGGCGGCGGATATCGCGGCAAATAGGCGGAGTTCGGGCGGCCGAGTTTTGCTCAGGTTAAGTGGGGAGGGGGGACAATAATAGTGCTTGCAATTGACCGACTTTTTTCTTAATGTTTTTTTTGGTATCGGCGGCGGTTTCCCCACCACAGCAAAATCACTTTATCTTCATCATAAGACATTTTGCTAAAAACTGAATGCAGAAAGGTAGAATATCCATCAATTTAATTTATACGTAACAAGTTTCACTAGTATGCTTTGAACAAGAAGTTGTATTTCATGAAATCTGTTTCACTTATATGTTTCACGAAATTAATTTCTCTAGTGTGTTTATATCCAAATACATTATATTCTTTATTCTTGTTCAGCAATAAAAAATAATGTCTCTTTTTTCAGATTAAACAAGGATATTCTTTTGTTCGTTACATACACACATCCAAGCAAGATGGAGCTAGAATTTTTTTGGTCTTACGTTGAAAAGCAGGTGGCTTTAAGTTTTATTTTTTACAGTACTGACCAAGGAGGATTCGGGTTACATTAAAGTAATATGATTTATTTTATTGTAATTATCCATTAATTTATTTATATTCCTTTAAAAAGAGAAAAGATTCTTTGTTTGATTTTTAAAATTCTATAGTAACTCATTCTCGCAGAATATAGAATAAATTTTTTTAACGAAAGTAAAATGAAATTGATATAATATTAAACTAACTTTATTTTCTTGCTTTTTTACAACAATAGCAAAAACCTAATGAAGGTAACAAAGGTTTTAAAAGCTCGAAAACGACCTTTTGTTTAATTTCCCATTTAATTTTAAATATTTAAAGCCCCTGCTACGGACTTTGAAAGTACATAATGAATAATAAAATGTATGTAGCACAGCCTGCATGATTTTATATGACTAACAAGTTACAATGTTCTGCTTCTCATACAAAATGTACGACATCTTTTTGGGTTTTGTCATTCAACTAACACAAAAAAGTTTTTAAATAGTATAGTGGGTTTTAGATATTATTACGTAGTATATTTGTTCATTAATCAAGTTTTTTTAGCTATAGTAATTAATTTTTAGTAAAATTACTCTTATTTGATAGATAATACAAGGGCGCCAAATCGCCCATTAAGATACAATATTTATGGGCCTTCAGCTCATATTGCATTTTTTTTTCATAAAACTTGAAACGACATAAAATACGGTTTATGTACGGTAAAATATTCTTTGCTTGACTTTGCTTTTCTATCAGTCTCGTAGAAATATAAATGGACGTGAAATCATAAAAAAAACTTTTGCCTAATGTTTACAAAAACTAGTACTGTCGCAACAAAACATTTCTTTGATGGACATTTCTATTCATATTTTATACTTTTCAAAATGTATGTTGTACATTTTGCGCTAATATCAATAAAAACCACTAATGCTCTCTAATACTGCGTGAAAAGCTTTGTTTTTGTTTTGTGTATTTCCGGCATTGTAACTTGTTTTTGTTTGAAAAAATAAATCTACTGTGGGTGTAAAGCCCTGCTTTTAATAGCAGGTTTTATCCAGGTATGATTTATTATTACGAGTTCTATAAAGCTTAAAAATTATCGACATTTACTTAAGTGTAATATAGTATTTGCTGCGCTTCTTGAACCTCAAAAGCAATGACTTTTCTGCGACAGAACCGAAAGGGGCACATAAAGGAAATTCAAGTATCATTTTGCTATTTTCCTGTAAAATGATCCTGTACAGTTTTTTACAGAAATAGTGTTCAGAAATATTATAAATCAAAATCTTGATTTTTTCTCTTTGCAGAACGGCCCTTGGTTTTTAGGTTTTTAAAGCACAACAGTTTAATAAATAAGTAAAAATCGAAAACTTCGACTTTATGGAACTCTTAAAGCTTTTTACATTAGTAATTTGTTTTTTACAGCTGAAGGTAGAAAGTAATTTGCTTATCCGTCATTGATTGATTGAGTGACTGGTCACTAATGCAATGATTGGGTAATATTGTTTGTGTACTGTCAGCTATTAGCGAAAAAAATTAGTTAAAATTTGGTTAAAATTGTTTCAATTGATATATGTCATAATCTGTTATAGAGTGATAAACCATTTTTTTAAGCATCACAATTTGATGTGGTATGATATACCAAGACCAGTTTTAATAAAAAAAGGAGTAGCGAAAATATTCGTTTTGGAAAGTCATAGTGAGAAAAAAATCGTTGGAAATTTTAAGCATTTATTTATTTGAATGGAAGGTGACTTAATCGATCTAGGATTTAGAGTATTTTTAATATATTAGAAACATATAATTTTTCATTTTTTAAACCAATGCCAATAGTAAAAGCCAAATAAAATATTCTTCTTTTTGTAATCTTTACAATCTTTGGATCATTAAACTTTATATTGTTTTACCAAATCTAATATCTCTTTATGAAATTGACTGTCTAATTTACAATGTTTACTTCGGTTTTCATTGTTTGAAAACGAATGTTCATTAGAAATTTGTCTTTAGAAGTAACATTTTTGTTTTATTTGCTTTAGCAATGATTTTCGCACTGGCATTTTATTTGCGAAAATATAAAAAGTTTCGAAAACCACATTGCAGTTTCTTAAGTGTTTTTACCATACTTTTATTAAAATTTTCAGTTTGAAAGTCTTGAGATGATAAAACGCAGTATTTGCTTTACTAAATTTAGATTTATATTTGTTATTTGTTATTGGATACCAAATTTTTGCTAATTTTCATTTTTAGCTGACGCAAGTGCACTTGTTTGCTTTTTATTTTTTTCTTACACTGACCTAAGATTTTCAAACATTCTGCATGTTATACATGGCATATAAGTGGCAGGTCGAGGTATTTTTTTTACTTTAAAATAACAACTTTTCGTATTAAAATTTACGCTCAGGAAGTTAAAAGTTCTGACGATACTGACATTTCATATTACTTTTACTAAAATAAACATAAAATAATCTTAAAATATTCTATTTGTTTGTATCTATCTTGGCTACTTTAACACGAATTTATTAAAAATCACTTTCTCAAAGAATAAATGATTACATAAAATTTTAAGTAATTATAACTAAATACGTTTAAAACTTTTTTTTAATTTCAAATCACTAGTCTAATATTTATATCAGTGCTCAAATTTCGAATAAGCTATTGAAGCCTTCCTACAGCCACTGTAACCCACTCTAAATCGTTTTTTGTTTTAACACCGCTTCTGGTTTTGGCCTTTGCTGCCACAAGCTTACTGTTGGTAGTTATGCCCTAAAAGAACTACTATCCTTTAAAATATGCTTCTAACTTTAAGTCAGTCATACATTTTTTAAGAATAATAATAAAATTTTACCTATCGTGCATATTATTTTTATGCTTTTAGTTTTGATCTTTTTATAATTAATTGATTTGATTCTTCAGTCATTCTAGAACCAGTTTCGAAGATTACTATTACTTAGAAGTTTTGTCAGTTAACAATTTTGACAGTCCGCTATTTTATTTAGAATCTGTCAAATTTAATTTTGCAGTTTGTTCAATTACTGGTAAAATTAGCAGGCTATTAAGACTTTTAATTGAATTTTAAACTACTGGTATCTATTTTGATATAGTATAGTACCCCCTTCCTTAATTTTTTTTTGAGCTTGTATTCTAATTCCACTATAGTGCAGAATGATTGAACTATCTCTAGTTTCTAGTAACCGTGCAAAATTAATATTTAAAATTTCTAATTGGCATGCGCATACAATCAAATCTGTGAATGAGTTTTGGCGTTTGTTTTAGTAAAGATTAGAGTGCTTACGTATGCTGTTTTATTTTAGTTTCTTTGATCCTTATCGAATCATCATTCGGGCGCGGCGCATACATGTGCACCATATCGTTCTAAAGGATTTATATTTAAATAAACTGACACTAATTGAAAAACTATATTAGAATATGTTCATATGTGTAGTTCAAAATATGTTCAGTTATTAATAATTTTTGTGTCTTTTCAGTTACTGGACACCCTCCCGGTGTGCCAAGATTTTAATCGTGGCCTTTGCACCCGGTCTGCCTGCAGATTTGTACATCTACAGGAAGGTGAGTTAATTATACTCGTACTGCTTGTTATAAAAATTGCAACACCTTGAAATAATTTGCTAAATTTAACCAAGATTGGTACACTTGTTTATGTCGAGCAGTAGTACTATTGCATTGGTGAGAAGTTAAAGACAGTCTGGCAAGCAATGTACATATATATATATATATATATATATATATATATATATATATATATATATATATATATATATATATATATATATATATATATATATATACATACCCTACATCTAACATATTGGAAACGTCCTTTTCCAGCAGGATAATGAACGGTCACATATCGCTCGTATAGTTATGGCTTATGTGAATGTGCTTCGAGTCCAAGGGGGTTATACCCATGACTAGGATTTTAACAACTGCCTCTGTGTTGTTTGGCCCCAAGGTGTACCCAATTATTATATATAGGATTCTTTATAAATTTGCAAAGTTCCATCAAGCTCGGTGCATTATTTATAGGTGTTGCCATTTTCATGATAAGTAGCGATTGATTTTGCGATAAGTAGTGGTTTTTATTTTATAAATATGCCAAATGCAGCCATCAGTAGTACAAATAAATGCAAGTGCAAACTTTAGGTTTCTGCTTACAGTTTTAGACTGGCGTGCCAAAAATGTCCAGTTTATCTTTTCCGATGGGCTTTTTCAACAAATTTTGAGTTTGGTAGCAGTGGTATAGTACAAGGACAGAATTTTCTATGGTTTCTATTTTTGGATATTTTATAGAACATAAAACATAAAATAAATCTCTGTATAAAAGTTATACTTACATCACAACATCCACATACGGATAATTTTGACAGGAGTTTAAAGATTTTGAATTGAGATTTTAAAATTTTAGCAAATGATTTATTCTACCTTTTTCTCAACTGTTTATTATGACAAAATAAATTAATACATTGATGAACTTGCCCATTGCAGCCTAAATAGAGGCTTGGATAGTAATCATTCTAATAACTGACGTTCAGATTCACTAAGAAGGTTAAACATTTAGTGCTGGTTTAAATTAAGATCTTCTAGTTGATCAGTTATGTTTTGACAGGTTTTTGTCCTGTCGTTGTTAATAAGTCGTCATTAAAAACTATGAATTATTCTGATTTTAGCAATTTGTTTGGTTTCCAAATGATTTTCATCTTAAAACGGGCTGCTAGAATAAATTTAGTTCTATTATTGTCTAAAGTACGTACTAAAATTGTCATTTTTATAAATTTGCGAAAAACCTCAGAAACAAATTCATGGTATCAAACTTAGCTGTTTTATTCTTACATTTGTCAGCTTAAAACTTTTGGTTGGCAAATTAGACCGGACTAGCGTTGAAGAATCTGGCCGTTAGTGTCTTAATTTACTTAAATATAATTTTTGAAAATGGTTAAGGTACTTAAAATGTAATTACTTAACTTTTTGGTTTGTGGCAACACTGTTGAAGCATCCTAACAGACCTTTACATATTAATGTACCTATGATTCATTAGTAAGGCTTGAAGCTTGTGTGAATTTTCCAAGGCGCCAAAAAAAATTAACAGTTGGATTCACCAAAAAGGTTTGACTTAAGTACTGGTTTAAATTTAAATATTATAGTTAATCCATTAGATATTAAAAACGTTTGAATTATTATATTATTTCTGCGATTTGCTTGGTTGTCTAACGACTTCTACCGTGGAACTTTTTTTTTATCTTCTGGCAGCCCACGAAGACCGAGGTCTAAGTACTATGTACCGTGGGTGTATTGGGGAATCGACTCACACATCCAGAGCTGGAAACATCCGTTGGGATTTCACCAGCCCTTCAAGAGGATGTGTGGGGTGGTACCACCTCGGTCGAGGAAGAATTTCCCTACCACCTTCCACTTGTTACTAAAATGAATTTAGTTCTATCATTGTGGAAAATACGTACTTAAGTTGCCCTTTTCTTGATACATTTGCAAGACAGTCTTAGACATAAATTCGTAATACAGAACTTCAAGCCTTATTCCTACACTTGTAAATTTAAGCCTTTGATTGTTAGATTACACCGGTCTTAGAACTAATGTGCCTGGCCGTAAATTTTGAATTATACATAAAACAACGACAATAACGCTGCTGGCAAACTGGAAGCTTTAATTTTTATTGCAAGCAAAATCGTTTTAAACCTTGAGCCTCTTTAATGAATCAGAGTGTTTATTGTTGTAATATGCAGTAAATGCAACACCGTGTTCTCACAAAGTAAACAAAGCAACACATGTTGCATACATAATTTAGTCTCATTATTAACCATTATTTCTACCAAGACTTTAATGCTGTAACACGGCACAAAAAACGGTGAACCATATTTTATGGAGTTATTCGAACGACACAAATGTTCTGGTTCTAGTAAAATTTGATTTAGATTGGCCTGGTGAAACAAACTTATTAATATCATATTAGCAATATATGATTTACCCAATCTAAAAATAAGAGTATAAGACATATTTACCATAAAAATGACAACACTTAAGAACTTGTGGAAGGTACCCACATATGGAATGGTATACCCAATATAGAATACCGCATTTTCTAATAATATGATTATAAGCTATCTCACTCACTTATTTTCTGAAGAGATATAAGGGTTCTACTGAGTTAAGTGCAAATAAATGGCCGATTAAAGGAAACGCAAAGAATAAATTATGGAAGAAATTATTCTTCCTATAAATAGAAAGAATTCAATATTTTTCGTAGAATGGTAAACTTGTATGAGTCGATAAATTTGATGTATATTGTGTCAGCAGCCGAATGCAATTTTGGAGCACCCATAGTGGGTAAAGTAGTTGGCCTGAACCACTACCTCCCACCCGTACTTATATAACTAAACTGTGGACATGAGGCGGGTGACACATTAGAGAAATTAATTTCGAAAAACTTATAAGTGAAACTTGTTGAAAACGTGTACATTAAATTTGATATTCTACCTTTCTGCATTCAGTGTTTAGCAAAATGTCTTCCGATGAAGATGATGTGATTTTGTTGTAGTGGGCAAATCGCGGCCGATACCGAAAAAATCATATTAAGAATATAGTGCAACTGTCGTTGAAAAGAAGCTGAAAGAACATCCTGATGGGTTTAGAGAGTTCTACAATATAAACCAGGAAAACTTCTTCCATAGAATTTAAGAAACAAGTCTTAACAAACGCAGAGCATGTTGTGTTTCATGATATTTATATATAAAACAATTTCTGGTCTCCTGTTTCAGAAACGCCAGTCTGCATCGTATCATATAGATAAAGGGATTATTCGATGATGAAACAAGTTTTATGTTTCATGTGACGAGATTCACGAAACTAATTTCTCTAGTATGTCACCCGCTTAAGGATTGATATTGATTCTGGTTAAAACGTGGTCTGTCCTCAGCCACCTTGGGTGTAAGCTTACCTGATAAAGGGTAAGGTGCCAGAACTCGCGATAGCAAAATGGCATCGGGATTAGAATCAAAGAATATTCCTGTTTTCTTGAGTTATTTGACGGTATTATAGTGCCCTAGCGAAGATTTATTCTTTGCATTTTCAATCTGTTCCTATTGACTAAATGAATTTCTCAAATGACCGATTATCTATTAAAATCTTTCTCCAACGCTAGACCTTTCTAATTTGACAATGAAAAGTTTTAAACTGACAAGTGTAAGAATAAGACAACTAAGTATACTATGAATTCGTTTCTGAGTTTTTTCGCAAATTTATAAAGAAAAGGATACTTTTAGTATGTACTTTCCACAATAATAGAAGTGAATTCATTCTAGCAACACGTTTCCAAAATCATTTGGAAACCAAGCAAATCGCTTAAGTTTTTAATGGCGACTTATTAACAATAACAGAACAAAATCCTGTCAAGTGATTAACTACAAGATCTTAATTGAAACCAGTACTAAATCTTAAACATTTTTAGTGAATCTGGACGTTTAATTTTTTGAGTGATTTGGTCATATTACTATCCGAGCAACAAAACGATATTTCACATTTTGTTACTTTCTTGTATGCATTTACTTCAATGAAACGTGTGCATTTCTATTTGAATTAATTGACGCCCTCAAAGCAAACGAAATATCGAAAATTCCTGAAATATATTATTGTTCTGTTTGGTAACCTGAGTAAACTTTTCTGAGATAATGTGTCATATCTAAACGTTCGGCATATATTACAGTTTACGTTACAAGCCCCTGATACAGATTCGTTTGAAACCATCTCTTGTATAATAGCCTATTGAAAATCTATTGTTGATAAAAAGAACTACTCCTTTTCCACATTTAGTTCAGAAAGCATCAAATTTATTTGAGAATGCGGCAGTTATATTTCAGAAAGTATCATATGCAATTCAGAAAGAGTCATGTGTAGGTACTATTAGAACCATTAACTGATAATAATTCCTTTAAGATTACTTCATATATAGATGTATATATATATATATATATATATATATATATATATATATATATATATATATATTTCCAAAGCTATTGTTACATTTGTTTTTATAGGATTTAACATCGGCGAATAAGGTGCTAGTCTTAATAGATCGGCTGGCGTACCATTCAACCTTGAATGGCAAGGAACATTGTCGCAGACGATAACCAGGTATCCAAGTTGGTTGCCTCCATTCTCATAATGAAATAATTTCTGAATTACAAATAATAAATTCTAAAACTCAAATTACGGGTTCTGAAAAGACAAATTATATTACCTGAAATACAATTGACTACTCTAAAATTCAAATAACGCTTTTTGAAATTAATTTAGTTATTCTGAAATACATATGACGTTTTCTAAAATAGAACTGACTAATTGGAAATACAAATAACGATTCTAAATGTCAATTACCTGCTCTGAAATTCAATTGTAGCTGTCTCAAAGACAAAAAATTCTGAAATTCAATTGATGCTTTTTGAACTGAAGCTGGCAAAGGTGGAGATATATGGATTTGCTATATCTAATAGCTATAAGAATATTCAATTGGCAGGGTTTGTGATAACATTACTCAATTTTTGCTTTTTTAGGAGAGGGCGTGGAAGTGAGTGACCATCGGGTGGCGGTTTGCCGAGACGCCGCCAAGGGCCAGTGTTGCCGGTCCGCCTGTAAATACTACCACATCCCCGTCGCGATACCGCCGGCCCCTGTCATGGCTGCCCTGTCCTCTTACCTGCAGTAGCGACAACGACAAACACCGAAACCTTATTTATCACATGTTTATATATTATATAGACGTTTTTATTATACATTATATACTTATTGGTCATTTAATGACAAAAAATAATTTTGTTTTGTATTGATAATTAGATTTCGTTTAAACTTAGCGTAGTTATTTTTAAGATTTGTGAGTGACTGAATGTGAGAATCCTGTTTTTCTCTGTTAGACATCAAAATATTGACCCTAACGTTGTGAAACTAGGTATATTTAAAAAGTAAACTTTAATCCCCAAAATGCATACAATTATGTCATATATAAAACTAAATACTTTGCTGTTTCCTTTCTTAACTTTTAGCGATCAACTACCATATATATTATATCTCAATTACACTCCATTAAAGAAACACCTGTTATATCCCAAGTCAATAACTTAACATACTTTTTTAAAGTATTGGAAAAGTTGTTTACTTTTTAGGTATATTTGGTTTTTTTAAAGTAAAGCGGTCCTATCTAAAAGTCTCTCTGATGTCACATAGGTGTAAAGCCACTTTAATCTTTAATAATGTTGAATAAGTTTTAATACGTAGCAAGTTTAACTCTGGCAGTGGGCAATTTATATTTATTGTCTAAACAGGGAGATATCTGGAATGTTCCCATTTGTTCCAAAGTGATCTTTATCACTGTGTTATTAATTATTTTATTTTGATCAAGAAAGATTTAGTTCTTAAGATGCCATGCCAGTTTTTATTAGATTTTAGTTGATATGGCGTTAAATGATGTAAAAAATCCCTTGAAGACGACCTACGTACACTGGCATGTCTCTAAATATTAAAATGATGATATTTTTTTGTATATTTGCTGTGATTTTAAAAAGTGTTGGATGTTACGCATAGTGACATATTATTCTAAAATATTAACGATAGTTTTTACAGCCCCAAGGTCATTAAATCAAACACACGTTGAATACACCTTTATACTGTTCCTAAATAAGAGACTTGGCCCTTTCCAAGTTATTCGTTCAAGTTTGTTATATTTTTACAACGAATAAGGTAACAATTAAGAGAGCTTTAACTTTTTTTAAATTTCTACATGAAATATTCAAGAAATGTTGGGATGTCTTTAATGTTTTTATATATAAATATCATTTTTATTAGCTTGTTATTTAAATCGTCAGTAAAACGTCGTTTATAAGGCTTAAATTGGTTGTGATGCTTAAATATTTTTGAGGTGGAATAATGAATTACCAAAGGTAACAACTGAAGTCATCAAAGTCCTTATATTTTTTGGATATTTTCCGATATTTAGCTGTGAAGTTAAACCTTAAGCCTAGTACACTATAATGAAAAAACCCAAAAAAAGTATATTTATTCTCCACTGATATAAAACATACCTATAATAAACCTATAATAATACCCTATACTACTTAATGATATTTACATTAATCACCTTTGAAAAGACTGAAAGCAAACACGCCGCTTGGAAAATGGTGTCAGGTGTGAGGTGCGGTTGATTTAATGGATCGTGGTTCTAGCGACGTAAGTATAGGTTAGGCTTAGTTTTTTTTGTCTCTATTTACAAATATTTAATTTTCAATTAATGCAAGGCGTGGGAGATAATCACAAGACTAGGCGAATGTACTGTTTCCATTTGCCGTAGACGGAAGCAAAGAACTTTTTTGCTTATTTTTTACTCAAATTTAATATTTTACAAGGTCGCCTTTCACAAATCATTTGTAGCTACTATTTACGCAAGGCTCGTATAACATTAAAAATACTTTGAAGTTTATGAAGACAATCGATACATCAAAAAACTAAGTAATTAATAAAACTATAATACTTATTTGTTCAGTTTAAAAATGGACCCTGCATGCTTGCTGCAACTTGGGCACATCTATTTGTTACTCATAAAGTTACTAATTGCATATGGTTGTTGATGTCTTAAAACTAATTATATATATATATATATATATATATATATATATATATATATATATATATATATATATATATATATATATATATATATATATATATATACAGTGTGTCCAGCGATGGAGATGACAAGAGGAAAACAATCTTTATTATTGGTTTTACGAGGAAAACTCATTCTTTATAAACAAAGTTCTGCTTGTCAAAACAATGTGTTTATCATATAAAAATTTAGATCAGATGTACAGGGTGTTAATAATCTATGAAAACATGAAAATGCTTTAAGAGAGAAGTGCCATTATTTATTATTTTAGTCAAAATGTTTATAAAGCAAAGCTTTTTATAATCCAAAATAAAGCCCAAATACAAAATTAGAAATCTAATTTTAATTTTTAAATTCATCTCAACTTACATTTTTTTTTAAACATAAACATTAATCTTGTTAAACAAACAAAAATAAAATAAGAATTTGTGCAATTGTGAAAAAAACTTGTTATTCTACATATCCTTCTCCAAACTCAACACATTTCTCCCAATTAAAAATAAATTTACCATAGACGTTTGTCAGTTCAATATTATCGACAAGACAGCATTCTCAGGTTTTCATTTTGAATGTTCATGAATTTAATTAGGTATGGCAAAAAAATAAAAAACATAAATTATAATTCATATTTTAAACTTTGTATTTAGGCTTTATTTCGATTATAAACAACTTTGGTTCATACACGTTTTGTCTAAAATAATAAATAATGGTACTTCCCTCTTAAAGTATTTTCATGTTTTCTTAATTTATTTACACCATAAACATCTAATCTCAAATTCTTATATGGTCAAATTATTTTTTCGACAAGCAGAACTTTTTATAAAGAATGGCGTTTCCTCGTAAAATCAATAATAAAGATTTTTTCTCCGGATATAGACGTTCACTTTTTAACATTTCTGTTAAAGAAAAGTCAATATCTATCATTTTTGAGTATTCCTATTCTAGCAATATATTTGCTTTTACAAATATTGTTTTAGGTCATTTGAATAAAGATAACGATTCCCAAATTTTTTCTAGAACTTTAAAGAAAGTTTGCGTATTATACTGTTGAGGGATTCAACCCCTCACAAACTAATAAGAGCTATTTTTTTAATACAGAAGGTAAATATTTTTACATAATAACTTGTCTGTTTCGAGAACATTAAAGAAGAAGGCAAGCCTTAAGTTATGTAAGGTATGTAGGATTGAAAAATATTAAAATTTGAGATCTATTTGCTGAAAGTCATAATATTACCATATATCATATTAAAAGTATACTATTCTTCTATCCGATTTAGACAGTAACTTGAGATGTAAAAATTGAGCCTAATCTACGGTTTAGGTAATATGCTTCTAGTAAACTGTCATGCTAGACACTTAGTATTGGACAAATAAAGGATTTCCGGGCAAACTGCTATTAGAAGCAATAATAATTAGAGGGGAATTATGACCTCGACATAAATTACTTTATTATTTGAGAATTAATATTTTGGTTGATTTAAGTTGGATATATGCAATCAAATTTCCTGAAACATTTTAACGAGGTTTGCACAGCAGTTATCTGTAAGTTAAGTAATATTAAAATTAATGTGATAAATACTACCTGTTTCAAATAAATTATTGCAGCTTGGAGCCTTTGCAAAAATATAACCACTAGTAGCATGCTACCTAAATAACTTTAAAACCGCCTGAAAGGTTTCAACTTTTCATACAAAGTAACTACATCTCGGGCAGCACAAGATACTTCACCTAGAAAAATGTCTTTTCTACAAAACAATCTTTAATTTCTCAGGTTTGATTTTCTATTTGTATATTTACTATTTATAGAGAAATAGAAACTGTTTTAGATTATTTTGGACAAAAAGTTTTGGAGGTTTTAAAACTTTTGAAAACATTCTAAAGTGTCTTATGCTGTTTGAGATTTGAACCTCGGGCTAATTGGTCTAGTCAAAATCTTGGGTGTGCGTGATGATAACTCGATATCTCCCAATCAAGTGCCACAATTTTAACGCATTGAAGATAAAATAATAAGAAAAATGTTCCTGATAAGCATTTAGAACCTTATTCCACGGTTTGATGTTAATCTGGTATTAAAGGGCGAGAGGTACGCCGATTGTGATATCGGGTAGTCTGAGTGAATGTCGAAAGTGATATTTTATGTTTTGGCGAAGGTACATCTCTATTATTTGGTTGTCTTTTATATGAAATATTTTAAAATAGTTGAATAAATATTCCTAGATTGTAGTTCTGTTGATATACAAGAAAACCTGATGCTTGGGATATATCTTTGCAGGTTTTTGTATATAGATATATAAGTAGGTCATAACGGACAGACTCGCATGAGGGAGTTACTTTATTCGTCTTACATAGTGTTCTAAAGTTTACTAGGTCTAACAAATTATTGTAGCAAACTCGTTACATTTGTATTGTATATTATACAAGATTCAACACACATCGATAAAATTTAGTAGCAGTTTTGTCTCAAAAATTATATTTAGATTTGTAATACTCCATAAAGAATATTAATATTTATTCTAAAACATGTTATACATTTTTAAGTTTTTTCTGCTACGTATGTAAGCTACAAGTTCTTAAAGATGTTTACGTAAAGAATAAGAATGTTTGTATTAAATTGGATAGTCATAAATAATAAAACTTCTCTTTATGGACTATACTTAAAATATTATATTATTCTAACATTATTTTTAAATGTTAGCACGGCAAACTTGAATTTAGACAAAGATGCTACTATATTCTTTCCCTTTAATACCATGATATAGAGTGAGAGCTTCCACGTCAGAGCACGGGTCTCTGCTTTGCTTGTAGTGCGTCGCATCGTTTGCTGGGTTAGCCTCTCCGTTGGGTTGCGCCTTGAGTGCCTCGTGCCCCTAATCCCCCATCCCCGCGTATTATGTGGCAAAAAGTTAGTGACGTAATATTTGAGTTCATTACTTTTACGGATGTGCTTCTAGGTGTAGTATAATTTATAAAAATGGTCTTAATTGCTAAGATCTAATAACCATTAGTGATATGTACCAAAGTCATGATGTTATTCCCAAAAATTTTCAATATCGTTTTTTTTTATGAAGATTTGTTTAGACAAATTTAATGATCTCTTAAACTTGTTAGAGCAAAGACTTTTATAAAATATATTTAAACGCTTAGGTTTCGAGTCATAATTTTTTACAAACTGCTTTATGGTAAGAGTTTCTAACAACAGTGATTGCTTTAAAAAACTTCTACGATTATTATGCGTATCCAATATTCGAAAAAAGAAACTTTGACTTGCATCAGATTCTGCATGTGAGTGGGTGCTGCGGTAGACCTGAGAAAAGGAATTACAGAAAGTCGCAAAGGAACTTTAGTAATGAGATTTGTACCCAGATCATCCCAGGTCAGTTCATGTAAAACATTAAAAAGTTTTTTTGCGTATAACGAATATTTTGCGGTTACTAAAACATACTTTAGATTTTTTAAACGCAATCAGACCGTCCAGAATTAATAACTAGTAACTAACTAGTTGCGCAAGAATTTCTTATACTGGTCTTCGCAAATTATGCAATTTTTTCTTAAAATTATGTCAGGATCTTTTTGCCACATGAGGTGATTTAGCCCAAACTGTCGCTTACATAATATAAAACTTCTCTAATTTTATTTTTTATGTTTTTTGTTTCTCCTTTACGTCTCAAAGATACCTGCAGAAATAGCTCTGACAATCAATGGTTCACAAATTCAGTAATGCAAAACGTAGATTTGTAGCCACATTGTCAAAAACTTTTTAAATTGTGATATTGTTATCTTTAAATTATGGCTGGTATTTTTGGGACGTCTATTTCTTCGCTAATACTTTCACTGTACATTTAATGCAATAGTAGTGTTTAAATTTAGGTTTTGTAGTTATTTTCTCCCATTTTATTTTTTTTAGAACCACGTATTCCATGGAATTGTCACACAGCTTGACGATGGTAAAATCAAAAGTGATCTAGTTATCGATGTGAGGTGGGGCTTGTAAAAAATGTTACCCCTCTTTGAAGATATTTTAGTTAACTTATTTTATTAAAAACACTGCGAGTAAAGTAAGAGGGAATATATATATATATATATATATATATATATATATATATATATATATATATATATATATATATATTGAACATAAAAATAATAACAGCCAAGTGTTTTTCCTCTTATTTTACGCGCAGTGTTTTTGATAAAATAAGTTAACTAAAAAATAAGTTATTTTTTTTAGCATATTTCTGCAAAAAATTATCTAGATATGTAGATTTCTTGTTGAACATTTCGCGATCTATATCACATTTATTTATTTACCATAACAAGAATTGTGTGATAAAACCAAGGAATCTATTTTTAAACTAATACACGCAAAAACTGGACGACAGTTAAAACGACAGAACAATGTATATAAATTTTATAATCGATAAATAAAAGAATAAAGTTGCCAGCTTTTTGGGCAAATGGATTAACAGTCTGAGAAAGAAACACCAATTGTTATACTCATGGTCAATATTATCTTATTAACAGTTATGTTGAGTCTTTTTAATTGATGTCTGGTTTTTTTAATTTATACTTAACCGGTGACTCCACTGTGATAACTATAAATATTTCATTACATTTTATTGTGTATTTGAAAGTATTTTTGTGTTTATATTATCTGTGGTTTTAGAATTATTAAGTTTGACACGTTTGGATAAATCATCCTGTACTGACTTCTACAAACCTAAGTTCTAGATAACCCTACTAGATATATTTAACAGTTTGTTTTTAGGTACTTTAAGAATTAATAATAGGTTTTTGAATAAAGGTAATATTACCTATAGTGTACTAAAAAATAACAATAGACCTAAACTTATAATTAGGCCTGTAGGAGTCGGTATTAATATAAGTAGTAACAGTTAAGTAGTATTAACCTACCCATTGCTATATTATTATGATTATTGTAGTCCATAGTTAGCTTAGAATAATTTTTCTTGACATGTTATATTATCTTGCATGTATCCCTAGTTCGAACATTGATATCTATTCTATATTTATATAGTGAATAGATGTAGCTTCTATCCCTAGCGATATTCATTTACTGCATGTTAATGCTTGAAGCATTTCTTCTTTAAAACGACTCTCCTGCTTTATTTTTTACGCTTTTGCTTTGTTTTTTATTTTTACCCCAGATGATAAGATCATGACAATTATTTTTATTTTTTTGTTTTTCGTTATAAATTTTTTATATGAAAAAATTACCATTTGGCTTCCATTTTATTACCAAATAAAAATTTGTGATTTTTACATTTTATGATTCTATCGTTTTTATTTTTAAATTTGGTATTTTTATTGTACAGTTGTTGTTGATGACAAATATAGAAGTTTTTAAATTAACGTAAGTAGATCTTGAATAAGAAAGTCCTTTTGTAATGTCGCTTGATTTTATTGCAAATGGCGAGTCACTTAAATTGTATTTAATATTTGCTTTTACTATATTAATTTTCAAAGAATTTTAGACTATATAGTAAGATGGAAATACGTTTAGTTAGGTATTTAAAACAACAAACTTAGGTTTGGTTTCTCGAAAAAAGGTGTTGACAGCATTTCTGGCAATCAGATCTATAGTAGAGAAAGTATTAAAAGTAAGGTCTATGTTATTTTTGGAAATGTTAAATAATAAAAATGAAAAAAGCTATAGTTTTAGCTCCTAGTAAAATAGTTAGTGTATGTAGCAAATATTAACTGCGATTTAGTAGTAAAAGTGGCCGTAGTCAGCACAAGAATCTAACGCTATACAAATTATATTTTGCTTTGCTTACGGCTATGCCTTTACGCCTTAGCTTTGCTGACAGAACATATAAACTAACAGACACTCTGTTCAAATATATTTGTTTTTTTGTTATATATTTATATTTGTAAAGGCCCGTCAGTTGCCTGGAAAATTAAATAGATATAGTTTTAAAAAAATTAATTATATTTTTATATGTTTACCTGT
Organism: Philopedon plagiatum; assembly: GCA_963971165.1. Taxonomy (NCBI): domain Eukaryota; kingdom Metazoa; phylum Arthropoda; class Insecta; order Coleoptera; family Curculionidae; genus Philopedon; species Philopedon plagiatum. The sequence goes on along the minus strand of OZ020189.1, from coordinate 140,101,555 downwards.
TTTGTTAAAGATTTTATATTTTTCATTTTTTGTTGTTGTATTTTGGTAACTGACTAAGGCGAGTTGGTGAGATTTCTTATTCTTAAAATAAGCAACGACCTAAGTAGATATAGGTCTGAACCTAGTTGTTGTTATTGATATATTTTTAGGACATCTAAAATTTTCTGAAATAAGTAAACAGAGTGATTCTAACGTGAGCCACATAAAAAAGGACTTTTTACCCCTTTCCCTTTATATTATACCGTAATTGTAAAGTAACTACAGTGTAAATATAGTGGCTCATTATTTTTTCATTTTATCAACAACAATTTTGTGATATTTTTAGTAATGATTGTATTTAAGTCACATCACGAAGCAAACAACTAGCTGTTTGCGATTACTGCTGAAAAATGGATACATAACTGTTATAAAACTCGTCCGTTTTTCAGTAGCACTGTTAAGTGAGTACTAAAAACATATTATCCTCATTTTTTTCGAATAAATGCCTATATTTTAGATTTAAACATTAACGAACAAATTTGCAATCCAGTTGTATCTCAATTAAGGTTTGAGATCACAAGGGTAAGAGTAAGATTTATAACAAATAATATATGTATGATTGTGGCGGATTCATACTAAAAAGATCTGTTAATTTGGTGTGACACCACACCATAAATATTAATAAATGGCTTAATTTCAAACGCAATCGTTTATTATCAAAATAACTAAAACAAATTCTGAAAAGAAAAAACTCTGTGCACTATCAGTAAGTTTTAATTATGAAATGGATGATTGACCCTAATACGAGTATATTACTAATGTAGTATATTCTGTCTGAATTCTAATCGATCAAAGCAATTTTGCTGGCTTTTCTGTGTGCATAGAAAATTATATATATATATATATATATATATATATATATATATATATATATATATATATATATATATATATATATATATATATAACTTGCAAAATAACGGGATATCGGTCAATAAAATAGTATATTAGCTACTCTTTTACATATACCAAGCTTTCGTAACTATTTGGTTACTTCGTCAGGGCTAAAATTATAAATTATTAGGAACGATAAACATATTTTTATAATGTTGATATTTTACCAATGCGGTGAGTTATATGTTCCTTATTAATAAGGAACATATAACTCACCGCATTGGTAAAATATCAACATTATAAAAATATGATTATCGTTCCTAATAATTTATAATTTTAGCCCTGACGAAGTAACCAAATAGTTACGAAAGCTTGGTATATGTAAAAGAGTAGCTAATATACTATTTTATGGACCGATATCCCGTTATTTTGCAAGTTTTATTATAACGGTCGTTATCCTACTGATATATATATATATATATATATATATATATATATATATATATATATATATATATATATATATATATATATACATATATATATATATATATATCTTTATTTATTGTCAAGATCGACAATCCTTTGTACTGCAAGCTTACTTTTGAATTTTATGAAACACCCCAAAAAAATTAAAAAATTGATTTGAGAAATAAGCAAAGCCATGAGATAAAATAAAAATACGTATACAAGTACACGACAACAGTTTTATATAAGAAATTTGAATTCATTAAACTTAAATTAATACACTCAAAATTTGTAGCAAAAATCACACGAATTGAGGTATTGGTTGATCCCTTGTCAACTTAGTGATTTTTCACACTGACAACACTTTTAGAAATTTTTTTGATAGAAGCGATGGAATTGTTACAAGAATTGTAAGCATTTTCAAGAGAAGATACGTTTAATACGAAGTACTATGTAATTTTGAACATGTGCGATATGTCTGTTTGTCAAAAACGTTTAATTCTAAACAGAGAAATTACATGAATAAATAAAGTGTCACGTTTATATTACCCCTTTCCGGTGGCAAAAGGGCATGTATTAAAATAAAACTTATTCTTTAAATCGGAGGCACATTTAACATTATCTTTTTGTCGTGGCTGTAAATTTTTTCTTTCCCGTTATTAAATATACTTGACTAAATCAATTAAGTGTCCAAAAATAGTAAGCACTGTGCTAAAACTTAATAATTTGTGAAGTTTAAATGAGGACAATATGTTTGAGGTCAGTTAATTTTAGGAATTTATCTACAATAATCCTGGAGTAAAGGCGAGGTCGTTCAGCAATATGGAAGGACGTAAAAAACTTAACAGATTATTTTTTGAGAAATATAAATTTTATGATTGTATAATAAATAAATATAATATAAATATATTTACTTGTCATTAAAAAATGTCTGTAAAATATAATAAGAGTGTATGCATGGTATTTAGGACACGAACTCAATGTACTGGCCCGCTTCTTCCTTATTGCTGAATTCACGACATGCGTGTGAGAAGATTTTATTTGAAACTATTTATTATAAAAAAGACTTGCCCTAACATTTCGAGGTAAGTGTTGATATTAAAATTATTTATTCTTGTAAATTCGTGTATAAAAATATAATATTCATTATTTTTACTTTAACTGCTACTGTTATTAAAAAAAGAGAAAATTTTCTTACATACGTGTCCTGGTTTAGATGGTAGTGAACTAATTTGATAAAGTGTGTGATTATGAATTTTCTAAGGATGTTGCCGACCACCCTTGCCTTCAATAATTGGTCAGGATTTGTGTTATATTAATTTTGTGCCATAATTTCAATAAATTTACATTATTTACTTTCTACGTCAATGTCAGTCATTTTATTTATTTATTATTGTCAAAATTTGTTAAGTTGTTGATCTTATTTGTCTTTATACTTAGTAGGTACTTTGTAATATTGTAGTCAAACATTTTGTCAAGTTTTCATGTTCACATTATGTCTTATAGACATGATTATTGATATACTATTGTTTATTAATTATTAATATGTATAAGAATAAACTAATGATGTGATGATGATCAGTAGATCATACAACAAGGGGCTTTTAGGCCCTCATTTTCTGAATATAGTAGAGATAATAAACCATTATGTGAAAATTTCATACCGTTTTTATTTACACCACACTCCCTTTTACCTTTGACAAATATTAAGATAGTAAATAAACTCCCGGACAAAAAATACCGGCACCCTGGATTTTTGCCCAAGTTTGATCCTTTGTTGATTTTTTATTTTTAATCCAATTTGTACAGTTCTTCAACGATTTTATAGATAATTTCATTAGGAATGGGGTGTATTTTTTTATAATGGGTAATGTTCGATAGGGCGATATTATACCGGGGTGACTCAACGTTTATTTTTTGTCCTAAGTTTTAAACACCCTGAGAAATTGGGGCTGTCATTTTTTTATACTAATAATTTCTTGAAAAAGTTCCATGTATTCCTAACATTTCATTTTTTGGATCATCACTATCTCCATTTTTAGAAGAGAATTGCATTTTATAATAAAACTGTTTTTCTAAACTTTTATTGAAGTAATGAAATAATTTTAAAGCAGTAGTAAAATTAAAAAAAAAAAACTAGTAACGTGTATGTCCTCTAGCTGCAATATCGGAACGCATTCTGCTAGGTATTAAAAAAGGTGGTCTATAATGAATAAGTGACGATTTTTTCTTGAGGGGTTAAATAATATTCTTCAGAAAGTGCGATCCTTAGCTCTTGTAAAGTGCCTGGTTACATAGAGCGACGACACCAGCTCTTCAACTTATCCCAGAAATATTCAATGAGGTTCCAATCCGGACTACATGCACGCCAATCTAACCGACGAATACCAACCTCATCTAAATATTCGGTTACCACCCGTGCAACATCGTGTATTAATATTAATTGGTCACCGATTAAGGGAGCTTAAGTGGGACAACTGCCTCGAAGAAAATCTTCAATGAACTGAGGTGCATTTAGTGCTCCATTTTCCACAAATATTAGCTCAGTTCGCGCATTAGTTGAAATACCCGCCCACATCATAACGGAACCACCATGATATTACCTCTGTTATGGTGCATTCGGCAAATCTTTGATTTGGTCTCCTATAAATGCTTTTACGACCATCCGGCGACCGGAGACAAACCCCCGACTCATCTGTGAAGAGAACATTACTCCACAGTCCACTTTAAATTTTCTCTGGCAAATCGATGATGCCGAAGTAATAGTTCATTATTTAATGCCACGAAAGTTACTCTGTGTTCCCTTAAGGATCTTACCACAAGGAAGCGATAACTGCAGTTGTTTTTCTTTTTTTTTCCAGATCCTTGCCGTCTAGTAAAATTCCTTGTCTCCAAGAATCTACTCCAAGCATCTTGAACCCCAGCACGTGGAAATGACAACGTACGAGCCACATAACTTTTATTATGACCATCTTCTATTAGAGCAACAATTTTTGCTACGTCTGCGTACCCAAGCAAACCCAAGCGTAAGATCAAATATGCCAAATCGCAGACCGTGTTGTTGGCTTACACTCTATCCCGATTCCGATTTCTCTTTGCACTTTGCATTAGTAACCACCCGAATGCGTATTTATTTTGATTCCGAATCCGTATTCAAGTTCTCGGCCGGTTACGGATAATACGGATTCTTTTAATATTCGTATCCAACGGATTTTTGAATACGTATCCTTACATCACTAGTGAGATGTGTAAGGAATGTTTTCAGAATCAATCTAAGAGCATGTAAATCAAACATGCCCAAAAAGGCTTGCATTTTTTATATTATTAGTAGGTATTGGTATAATTTATTTCAGACATTACATGTTTGTTTTTGTTTAGAATATTTTGTAGAATATGTAGAAATTGCTACTGTTTATGTTACAATTTTTATTTTTATAAAATTCGCTATCGAAATCCTTTTTGTACAAGGCTCTAGGGGGGGGGGGGCCGTTGACCACAACAATAACATGTTGCATATTGCCGGAATGTTGCTCAGGTGATATTTTGCCTATAAACTATTTTTGTAGACTCACATTTTATAGAATTTCGAGTGTAAGATTTTTTATAATTTTTTTAAAAAAATACCCGAAGAAAAATATAATTTTTAAGTAAGCCGGAGGAAAATTAAACTACATATTTAGTTTTTAGTTTTTTATTTTTTAACAAATATTTTATCAAAATATTTAACACTTCTATATTGCGTCATGTGGAATGTTGATGAAATTACTTTTTTTGGCAAGGCTATTAAATGTCCTTTAAAAAAAAAATAGGAAATTACTATATACAAAGTCTTTTAATTCAAAACCTACTACAAACGTAATTTAATAAATAATTTATTTTCTAACTGAGAAACCATCTCCCGTGGGATCCAAGATCCATGGGTAGTTATTAGGACATTCCATGCATGTGAATAAGCGAAGGGTTTCTCCTGGAAGCTCTCTGGTTGTCAGGGCACATGAGTTGGGAAGCGAGCAGTAGGGTTGTCCCTTAACATCACATTTTTCCTTCCATTCTTGGAAGTCACGAAGACCGTTAAGTTCAGTTGGGTTTTGCATCCATTGGATAACTTGTAAATTCGTTACAAAGTAAACGTCGTTTCTTGCCAACATTTCTTCGATAAACTTAATGAGTTCCTCTTTGTATTCCTTTTTGCTCTTAAGCCAAGAAGCGTGGAAGTGGAGACCTAGTGGAGCACGGTTGCTGTTGAAGTGACGGTTGAAATTATGTCTCAACATACGACCAAACTGTTCTCCGCTTTGAATGTTGGAGCAGGAATCAACCATGTGACAACCAGGAAGAGATTCGTCAAATGTAGGGTCATCACGTCTGTCAAGTTCATTCATAACGATTTCCCAAACTGGGTGAGATCTGGATGGACAGTTGTGAGCATTGCCGTTACACTTATGTGGCATTCTGAAGTATAACGTATATGGCCAGATTGGTACACGACCTAGAGAAGCTGTTATGGAAGCATCATATACGAAGAACTGGTCAGCCATCATCTCGAACTGCTTATTTCCCCCCACACTTAAGTAAGGAGCACGAACTCCAATAATAGAACCGTCAGTGATGTTACCAAAACGCTCGATAATCAACCTTCCACCAGCCATTTCGGCTAACCAATCATCGTAAGATCCCTGAGACCAATAGTTAGGATCTTCTTTGTGTGTTAACGAAAAGACAGCGATTTCGTGCCCTTTCCTGTGTAAATCTTGAACAGCGGAATAATTAGTGTATTTATGAGAAACGAAGAATGTTCCTCTAATTTGGCATCCGTTCGGGTTATTTCTTTGGCCGTTGAAAATGTCTTCATACAAGTCGATATTGTCCACGTTAACAGCTCCGTTGAACGTGATAGTAACCATTTGAGGTACGTTCGCGGGTTCCAAGGCACCTGGGATTCTAGTTCCATCAGCAGAGCAGAAACAGTCGGGAAGTACGCATTGAGTGGGGTCACAGTCGGGGGCTCTATTCGGGTCGGTTTCAACAGCTGGAAAAAAATAACACATTAATATATTACAGTACAGTTGGGTTAAGTGAGAATAACAACAATAAATTTTTTAGTACTTATGGTGTTTATATTTGTTTAAATATACTCTTTTATTTGCCATTCTCAAAACAAAATATAAAATTCTTTTGCATTAATAATAATTAGTTAAATTTAAATTGTTTTCGTGGAATGATAAAATTACTAGTGATCCTATTCTTTTGAGACAATTAACAGTAATCTAGGTGACCGAAATAATTACACAAGTCCCTTTTAACACTTTTTTTTTGAATATTACGTTAAAATAAATAGTTGATTAAGTAATTGTGATGACTGATGACTGAAGGTGATAATGTTCGAAAGAATACAGCAAGTGTTTATTTTGTTAGTCTATGGATATTTGTAACGATAACCCATAACGGCTATAACGGTAAAATCAGAATAGAGGTATTGTACAAAAATATCATCCCAGGAGACAGCAGTAATAAGTGCTAAATACAGGAATTTAAAAATGGATGTGATAACAATATTATTTTTAATCAACCACTGAAAATGTGTCATTCTTGGCAAAATTTGGAAAAATTAAGGACTATTAGATAATTTCACCCTGTGTACAGGATGGGCCAAGAACTATTAATGAAGCAACTCGAACTAACGCATGTAACTAAAGTATCTAAAGTTTTGGATCAAAATTGAACGACCAGAAAACTAGTTAAAAAAATAAATAATGTATTTGAACAATTTTTAACAATTACATTATTCATTTATTGGCACAAAAGGTATGTTATTTGCTGCTAACTAATCTCTTGTGATTCGGGCGCAGTGCCACTATGCCAAGGCAGGCCAAAACATTATTTCATCTCCAAGATGGTGATCATTAATAAAATTAGCTAATTTTGGAAAACATCTTTGAGTTAGGTAGCATCGACTTTCCCTCTTACCCGCAAAACATTCGGTGTGAAGATGCCCCTTTCTAAAATGGCAACTCAAGCCAGAATTTTGTCTTTCAACTTTTTTTTCGACTTTGTGGTAACTTTATCTGGACATTGGTCGAGCGTAAAATTCATTATTTCCATGTATTTCTGAATGCGAAAAAGTAAAATGTTTTTCATCCATTGTATTAACTCTGTCATTGACAAAATAAATTCGTTGCAATGCTCTATTCTATAGCATACTAGATTTCTTTGTAATTTATTCTGCGTATATCCTGAACATTTCTGACTTTTACGAAATTTTAGATTGATTTTCTCAGGTGTCCTTTGTATAGTTGCATGCACTACATAAACCTTGCCAGTTTTCAATACGATATCTTGTACTTTCCACCACTCTGGTTTCACGAACGTCATTCAGAACCCTGGGTCGCCCATTTTTTAGCAAATTCAAAGCAAGGTCTACCTGGGTTATATTCACCTTTGGTCGGATATATGGTTGTTTTGAAAATATTTTTATTCTAAGAAATTCTCACAATTATTGCTCGTTTGGGTAGCCGTCCAACAAGCTTGTAAACGCTGTTTCGAACTTTCAATTTGTATGATATGTTGATACAAATGTTTATTGAGATATTTAGGTCGCTTAGCAACGAATAATTCTGAACAATGTTAACTTGATCGTGACTCATAATTATTCATAATCTATAAGCAAATGTATTTTATCTCCCTTATTTTGAAGATTCAACAAAACACAGCTTGATTATTTTTTCGAAAGAAAGGACTCTTCATCCCTTTGAGCCATCACTACGAATTTTGTGTCTAGATGTGGCATAAAGTACCAAAAAACTTCAATAAATAAAGACACATTATATAGTTTTTGACACTATGGCGAATGACATTTGAATTTAAAATGTCATTCAATTTCCAATTCAGGTCAAACGACGGGTATTAAACCCAATAAAGGTTAGTTTATATTTGAAAAAATTCTCAAAACTCTAGATATATACGTTACTAGAGATCAAAATAGATAGTTTAAATAAAAGACGGTTTAGTAAATCGTTGCTAGTTTTCCAGACACAAAAAAATATACATTGGACGCATAATACAATTATTAAACGCGTATAAAAAGGTTCCCGCGTATAGGTATACCTATACCAGCGGCGTGCAGTGAAATTTCAAAGTTGTATATCTCTGTTCCTACTTACAGGAACCGTACCAAATTGAGGGGTTTTAATAGTAAGCAAGCCCACTGGGAATGTTTTGGTAAAGAAAAAAAAAACATTCTTTAATTTGCGAAAAAACTTGAATTTTTGCATTGCTTCCACTGGGAAAAAATGAACACGTTTAGGTGTTTTATTTATTATTTTATCTAAACAAATTTTACATCATTTTGTCGAGAATTTTTAAATTTTAAGAGAAAAAAATGTGTTAGTAGGAAGTTATAGCCATTGGAATTTTTTTAAACCTAAAATATAATTTCAAAAAAAATTCAAATGACTATAACTTTCCACTAACACATTTTTTTCTCTTAAAATTTAAAAATACTCTACAAAATGATGTAAAATTTGTTTAGAAAAAATAATAAATAAAATACCTAAACGTGTTAATTTTTTTCCCAGTGGAAGCAATGCAAAACTTAAAATTTTTTCGCAAATTAGAAAATGTTTTTTTTCTTTACCAAAACACTCCCAGCTCACTATTAAAACTCCTAAATTTGGTACGGTTCCTGTAAGTAGGAACAGAGATATACAACTTTGAAATTTCTCTGCACGCCGCTGACCTATACTTGCATATATATACCTGTGTCCCGAATCCTGTATATTATGCAGTTTTTTAATTACTGAATACACTCTAACTAAATGTCAAAATTTCTGTTGAATGTTAAATGTCAATATCTCGAAAACTATTGAACTTATTTTGGTGTGTTAGAGTTTGCTTTCTTTAAAATATTAAAATTGGGATACTGACCCTGTATAATATCAAGTTCTTGAATAATTTAAGAAGCATAAACCATTTTGATTAAATTATACCCTATTTCTACAATATTAATTTAGGATATACTGCCGAAATGTAAGTTCAGGAATATAAAATTATATGAAAGTTGTGTAATCAGTAGTATTATTTATAGTTTTTTTTTAAATTGTCTTTCTTTGAATATACTTACAGCAAGCATTTTCATCTGATTCGTCTTTACAGTCAGGTTTTCCATTACAGAAGAGTTCCTTATCAAGACATTCTCCATCTCCACAAGACAATTTTCCATCAGGACAAATTGGTTCGTCAGTTTTAAAGTTGGGAAGTACTTTTCTTGGTTCTAAAATTTATTTTTAAATTACATATTAAAATTTGTTCATGTTTAAAATAGTTCGCATTGGGTATCTGTACAGGTATTGTGTGTGGTTTTGTATATTTAACAAAAATAATGCATAGAATTTTTGAAATTATAAAATACTATTTGGTTAATATTGTGGAGACGTATATCCCATCCGCTTCAATTACATTAAATGCCAAAAAGTGGTATACCTAAATTCTTTCTTATGTTGTTTAACTGTGTAAAAGTTATTTAGGGTTTGCTTAGGTCAATTATCAATTGTTAAAGTTGAACAAAAAATTAGTCACGCCATTCTTTTTGGTACTGGGTGTATTTGGATTTCACTTTATTAGGTACACTGATATATTTTAAAGCTAAAATAATCGTTGACTTTGATATAAATTGCTTTGAATCTAAAAGTAATATTAAAACATATTTATAGTATTTTAAAGGTACAATTTCACAAAAGCGGTGCATTATGTTTGTTAGACGCTGTATATCCCATTGGCGTTTTGTACATTATTTACACATTTTTACAAATCGAAATAGAAAGTAGACGTTTGAAAGTAAAAGGATAAACAAAAAAGGAAATGAAAGTAACATTAAAAATCGAAAAGTGTTAACACATACACATAAGAGAAAATTAAATGTTAATATACACATATAACAGAAAAGATATGAGTAGAAAACTATTGGTCAGAGCAATTCTACAGGATGGTCTAAAAAACGATATTATAAAATATAGATGTGTTTTTTCTAATGCATTTGTGCGAAATGCGTTGTATTAGATTTTTTGTTTTTAAATAAGTACAAAAAAGTACCTTCTTGTAAAATATATAATTTTTTTTTCAAAATTTTTGTCTTGGGCTAAATAAAAAAAAACCAAGGCAAACTCTTAAAAAAGAATGCTTATATTTATTGTTTGCAAAAATAGATATTATTTTAGTATTTGTATTTTCTACTTTTCAAGAACGGCCAATGCCAAGGGAAGGTAATATAATTATGTAGATTTTCAACTTTTACTTAAGGTCTTCTGAAATTTTTTTTTATATTATTTGTATTAATTATTTTGATGTTAAAAATATGTAAGAGTAAAATTATAACCACCCTGTAGGTACACAAAAACTAGCAGACAACAGTTTGATGAATAAACTAAAAATAAAGCTAAGATTAAAGTTATAATAGAATTAATGACATACTTATTAGTAACAAAAATAAAGAAGAAGTAAACATGAAGAAAATATAAAAATACAGCGCAATAGATAATGGAAAAACAAAAGTAATTTTTAGGGGTATGATGATTAAGAAAGAAGTAAATGCGTAGATTTTACGATGTAGGTAAGTACTGTATATTAGCCTCATTTATTTAGTACATTGGAGACTTGCGTAAGACAGAGAGCAGAAAAAAATAAAATACTTTTTGGCCTTGGTTTTATGCTCGGTTTTGCTCTCTGTCTAATACTAGCCGCCTTGATTTAAAAAATGAGGCTGTATTTTGTTAGGCCGCGTGTTTACTGTTCATGCAAGATAAAGGAGTAAACAATACAAAAACAATAATTAAATCATGTTGTTTCATGCAAGAATAGTACAAATTAGATGTTACCTAACCCTAACAATAAGACATACATGCACAAGTGGGATTAATATTTTTAATAGTTACCACAAACAGTCCCAGATAAATATTAGAGATGTATAGCATATTTAACAAATGCTCCCCAAAAAAGGGGTTTTATTTTTTACTAATTCTAAAATTGGCATTTTTGTGTTCTTTATAATTCATGCTTTTTGAAATTGTCCGCGATTTATAAAACTTAATAAGTTAATTCGTTGCTTATTTGATTTTGATATTTTGATTAGGCATTAATGGCGAGATTCACTATTGCTTAAACCGGTCTTATTCAGTCAAAGCAATGGCTTAAACTGATAATAGAAGAACAGAAGAGCTAAATTTGGTATTATGAATATTTTGTTTTTTCGCAAATTTATTAGGAAAAGAACAGTTCAAATATGTATTTTTTAGAATAATAGAACTAAATTCATTTTGACACTAAATTTTGTGATAAAAAATCATTGGTAAACCAAGAACATCACAAAAATAATGTAACAACTCATAAGTTGTTAATCAAAATACCAATACTTATACATAAATATGCTTACATTCTCTTATGAAAGGTACATGCAAAATATGTAGAAACACAAGTACAAAGGCATGCAAAATAATGAGTTTGTAGGTTGTGAGTCGACTTATTGGTTAGTGTTTGGTATCTACTTTCTACTGCTTATTGTTGACAATTTCTACTGTTCATTGTCGTCGTGTAAAGCGATAAATCAATTTTTTGTCAAAATTTGTGTCACCAGAAATGGGGCAGTAATATTAAACAAATAATACAGAGTGACAGAAAGGCATGAAACTAGGTTTTTATTATACTTCTTTGAAAACACCTTATTTTCATCTGTTTTAGTAATAATGTAAGATGGGCTTTTTCGGGCTAGCGCACGGAAAGAGCGCACGGAAAAAATTTTCCTGGTCTCCAGTTCTTTCAGTGTGCTGAATGAAGATACCAACTATTTTTTGGCTTTAAAATAGAAATATAGGTATAGGAAAATAAACTAAACTCAAGAAAGTCTATATGCTATCTGATATTTAATATGTACCTATTTTGTATTTTATTTCGTAAATATTTGAATATTTAGATGAATTTCTGAAATATTTTTTGACGTTTTGTCAATCTTATCTGACATAGACAAATTTAAATCACCTTTTAAATGATTTGAAAGTTACCATGAAAACGCATCATACCTGCCAAAGACCATATTGTCAGCGTTGTTAATTTTCTGTCAATTAAATTCATTCTAATAAAATGTTCTCTCAACCTGAAAAAGTGGCATCTTTCATTATTAATAGTTAATTTTTAATTACTCTAGTAGTTTTTTTTTTAAATTCCGATAACAGTTGTGAAAATAAAAATATTCCAAGTTTATTTTGTATGTATGTATTTTTTTATGTTATATTTTGTTTTATGTTATCGTTTTCAAAGAAGTATAATAAAAAATATCGTTCATTACACGTCCAGAAATGGATTTTCCGTGCTTGCTTGACTTCCCGTGTTCGGCTGCGCCTCACACGAGAATTTGTCAAGCGCGCACAGAAAAATCCTTTTTTCCGGACTGGTAATGAAATATACTATTCTACAGCCTTTATGGGTTGCAGAAAAAAGAGCTTAATGGTTTTCGGGCTTAAAAACACATATAGGTATTATGGCGATGTCAAAACATTTTTTGAGCTACCCGTTTGACGTAATGACGATATCACGATTTTCACTATTTTTTAAATGGTAATATACACTTTTGCTCGTGATTTTGTTAGATCGTTTAGATGTCTAAATATTCGTTAAAAATTCGTGGTGTCTGAAAAAAATTTTTAGAAGAAAATATCAAAAATTATAAAATATTCTTCGGTCTCAATCAGCATGATATTTTTCTTTGTTAAAATATCTGCAAATATGTCTTTTAATTTTACGTGATAATTCAATGTCAGTACTAAAAATTTCAAATATATTTTACTTCGTTTATATTATAACGCTTTAAAATTGGTTGTGCTATCAAGAAACAAAAGATAAAAATTGGTTGGGTATGAGAATCAAACGAGAACTCAGCAGTCATTTAAAACCGGTGGACAAGTAGAAGAGGCACAATTAAACGGCCTGTGAGGTCCCCAGACTTTACCCCATCTGATTTTTTTTCTATGGGGACATCGGAAAGTGTGCGGAACCAGTTCAGTTAATTTGGAAAATCCAACAAACCGAATCGTGATTGACTGTTTAGTTCATATTTTTCTTCCAATTTATTCATTTTCATTTTTCATTGGATTTTGTTGCTTAGTTTTAAGAAATGTTACAATTTCATCTTAAAATAAACAGAAAATTAAATTTCTCTTATAAATTTATAATTCTTGATATTTTTTTCTCAAAAATATTCTCATCCAAGATGCCAAAAATTCTACAAAGTTGCAAAGACTACCTGATTCAAAGAAAAGAATTTATGTTAGCATTTAGAAAATAGTGACGTCATTACGTCAAACTGACAAGTAAAAAACATATTTTGATATAACGTGCGTTTTATTCATCTAGGTCACTTTTATTCAAACTTTTCTTTCTTCTGCAATACCTACTAAATGTTGTAGAGCCAGGGTACATACATTTTGAATACCCTGTATAATTTAAATACATTTTTACAATAGGCGTGACTGAAAGTGTTTGTATTTAGACAGTAAATTCTTCAATAAACTAACAATATCTAAATGCAAATAGCATGATTATAATTTTATTTGCATATAGAAAAGATTTGAGAAAATCCGGTGACACAGATTCCTATTTAATTTTCCAAAACCATTTTTGTCTAATTGTGGCGTATCTTGAGATTTCCAAAATTGTTTTAATAGCAACATTCTGTGAACAAATCATAATTTAATATGATTTAGCATAATGCAGCGGTTATTATTGTTTAAAAAAGTTGTGGTTAGAAATCTGTATATATTAGAGAACCGATATTCTGTTTTAAATCGCTTGTTTTAATCGCTAAAGTAATAAACAATTTATTAACCTAGTATGGGATGAACAACAACCTGTAGCTCTTTACAAACGGATAAGCTATTGTTTACGTAACATTACATAGCAACTACAAGAACGATACTACAAAATTTCATTTGCATTTTACGAATTATTGTTTTAACCAATACCGTTCCAGGTTATGTTTCTCTTTCAGAAATTTAACGTAAGGTCAATAAAAACGTCCTCAAAGTATGCCATGGAATCAACCACAATCTTACGTTATATTTTTCTAAACTGAAGCTTGGTTACTTGCAGATATAATGATTTTAAAAAGTAACAGCAGATAAAAGTACCGTGTTATTGGTTCTCGTCAATTTGCCAAGAAAACATAATTTGCATCAGCATCCCATACAAATTTTATTCAACTGCACCTCCATTTAGCTATAAATTTGATTAAATCCAAACCCACTACGAAAAGCACTATAGGTACTGAACTGAAAAACGCCAACAGGAAAGAAAATTCTTTCTAAAATACCCGAGAGTCTAAAGGGACAAGGATCATTTTCTGCATTTTCCTTGTCCTTATTTTAGTCAAAGAATTTCAATACAGGACTTCTAACCAAAGGTATATGATTAAAGGTTTTGTAAGATAAAACTGGTATACACAGAGTGGCCCAAAAGTAATGGTACACAGAGCAAGAGCAGATTCCTTATGTCGAAATAATGCGATTTATTGAAACTTGCCTAATACCAAAGTTGATACTAACCAAGTTAAGTGTTAAAAGTTCGATTTTTTCCAATAAGTTCTCAATAAAACGACATAGCGCCATGAAATTAGGGGTTTGAGGTTTTTTGAGGCAAGGAATTCAGATTCGTCCATACTTTTGATGTCACTAGTAGAGGACGCCACCTACAGTATACCACACTTCTTTTAAATAACATAACTTTCTTAAGCTTAGTATATCGATCTGACTATTGAAAAAATTGATTATCCTTCTTCTTTTACGTCGAAAAGGTCGCTAGGAGTCACCGTTTTCGAGATAATCGCATTTGAAATTTCCTATGCAATTAAATATATGTGGCTCAAAAGTAGTGGAACATAAAGCAACAGTGAATTTCTGACGTGGGTGGCCGCTTGTCTTGGCCGGCGCGAAGTACGGATTTTAATCCGATGGACTTCTGCATTTGTTGTCATTTGAAATCCATTGTTTATGACAGTTTAATAAAGAACCATAATGAGTTAGGTCAAAAAATTATAAATGCTGTTGATCTGCTCCGAAATGATAGGGATCTTTTGTTTAAAAGTCGACAGTTTTGTAATTGTTGGTGGTTATTTTGAGCGGTTTTTATTAAGACGTTGTCATTTTTACTTCTAATAATTTTGTTAAAGCATTATTAACTTTTAAGTGTTATTAAACTAATTATTAAATAAGAAATTTTCAATAATTAGTATTCCCGCATGAATTAGTGTTTTTATAAAAAATAATCTTCGGTATCTCAAGTATCTCCTATAACATCAACTTTTGAACTAAGTAAATTTAGCTGTCATAATAATTTGAAGTCAGAAATTCACTTGCTCTATGTCCCATTACTTTTGAACCACACACGTATTTGATTGAATTGAAATTTTAAATGCGATTATCATAAAAACGGTTACTCCTAGTGACTTCAATAAAGCTACCTTTTTGACGTAAAAGAAGTAGGATTTTAACAGTCAAGCCAATACTCTAAGCTTAAAAAAATGATGTTATTTAAAAGAAATGCGACATGCCGTAGGAGGCGCCCTCTACTAGTGACATCAAAAGAATGGACGAATTTAATTTTCTTGCCTTAAAAAAAACCAAATCCCTTATTTCGTGCCGCTTCGTCGTTTTTTTGAGATATTATTCGAAAAAATCGAAAACGAAATTTAAATTGTGACACTCTGTATCCAGGTTATTATCAACTTTGGAATTAGGCAAGTTTCAATAAATCGCATTATCTCGACATAATAAATCTACTCTTGCATCACTTTTGGACCGCCCTGTATATATTAAAGAAAATTATGTTATATGCTGTTTGCTTCCAAACCTGAGTATATTTACAAGACATTACGTGTTTTATAATCGCAGCACCGACAAAATATTGCAATAATTCCACAGTTTGGAAATCTCAATAACAAAATAAAATTTGGCACCCTCTAAACCGTTCCTTCACCGCACTTGTCGCCCAAGTGCGACGACTTACTTTCCAACTTATCGCAAGTTGTGACTTTGCCCTTCCAGTCACAAGTTTGTTTATCGATGTCAAACGCCAATCCACTGGGACACGTGATTTGTTTTAAACCAGACTTTGTACACCTGTACGTTAAAAGAACTCTTAATATTAATTTGTTTTGACCAAGAAATAGTGACCATGAACCATGAACCAAATTCTGTACTAAGCCTTCTATGTACTCTTGTAGTTTTTTTTGACAAAACACTTTAATCGTTAATAATTATTTAATAAATAAATTCATTGTTGACGTAGGTTTTTATGAGCAATCATAGTGTTATTTCCATGAAAAATTCAAAACACTGCATTGGAGCCGTTTTGCTGTCTAGAGGATAGTTGACTGCCAAACTATTCCGCCGAGTGCTGCCACTACTGAATATGCCAGTCAGTAAGTTAAAGTTATATTAATGCTTGAAGTTATGGGAAGCCCAATGAATTTCTTCAACAATGGAGATGGCAAATATCTAATTGGCACTAGTACGCTAGCATAACTTGTTGCCAACCCTTACGTTCGGCAATGGCAAGGGTTTGCGACGCACTTCCTTAAAGAAAGTAAAAAGTTAAATAACTGTCAAAGATACCATGATGAGTATCTTTGACTATGTACTTACCTCTTAAGAATCAAAAGAAAAAAAAATTAAAGAAATATACCAATTTTTTTAATACAAAATCATGTGACCAACACATCTGACTACATTGATGTGAAATGTCAAACTAACTAGATAATCAGCGTATTTTATTGATCATATTTCTTTCTTCTCTGTTGAGAATTTGTTGAAGTTCTGCCTTGCTTCCACGGAAACTAGCCCCTCGTCTCTTTAATTTAGCTTTAAGTTCCCTCACTTTCCACGTAGAATATAATAGAATTATTAAAATTATATCAGAAGAATTATGAATTATCAAGTTGGCTTAGCTTGACGACACTGGATGATGCCTTGTTTAACCAAGCGCTAGTTTTAATATTCTATTTGGCAATTGGTTTAGTTATAGTAAAACTTATCTTTTACTTGTAGGTAAAAAATGATGTACCTACTGTATTCAACTCGTGTATAATGACTATCACTCATGCGAATATATATTGATCCACTCATTTCCGCGTGTCGCAAATTTAATTCTCGTTAGTAATTCCTAACATTACACGGTAGTTATTGAATAATATACTGTTAGCAGTTGTCTATTACTAACATAAATTTCAAATACCAAATGAAGTAGAAGTACTGACATTTCTGCTGACTGGCGCATTTTGCAGCTTGATCATGCTGTCAGACTCTGATTTTTTCATTTGTTACCACGGTTACTACGCTAACTAGGACCAAAAATATTCTAGACGGTATTAAACAGCGACGTCATCACGTGATCTAGGTAAAAATAACAGTTTAATTTTGTAACCTAGGTATATGTTGAATATTGTCAGTATATTACGATTACGATTCATATCAGATCATGGTCACTATGTCTTCTGTATCGACTTACTATCGAGCTTATCGCAATTTTTAACATTCGTTTTCCAGTCGCACGTCTGTCGATCGACGTCAAACGCCAAACCGGCTGGACACCGAACCGATGCCAATCTAGTGACGCCATTATTATCGCTATTAAAGTCGCACCTAAATTAAACAGAAAGTTATTACCATATCATTGAATAGAATGTTTATTTAATTACAAAAATTGTATTCTAATTTATTTATATATAAAGGTTTGAATC
This sequence comes from Philopedon plagiatum, assembly GCA_963971165.1. NCBI lineage: Eukaryota > Metazoa > Arthropoda > Insecta > Coleoptera > Curculionidae > Philopedon > Philopedon plagiatum. The sequence continues at coordinate 140,083,440 of OZ020189.1, read as the reverse complement.
GAGGTTAAATGTCGACAAAATATTAATAAAGTGGTCTCTATACATAAACAGCACCGCCTCATAATCATTACAGTCGGAGAGCCGAATGTTGCTCAACCACACCCCGCTACCACTGAGTGTCAAAGAAGAATCTATTGTTAGCGCTCTGTGACTCAAAAATAAAACCAGATGATCTGGCTAGACACTTAAAAATCCTGGAAGTCACTTCACTGGAATCTACAATGAAACCCTTCGAAACATCATTGGAAGTTTTGAAAACCGTCAAACATGGACGGCAAACCCAAATTCGCAAGAAACTCTTCTGTATGGTACACAGGTGGGTCAAAAATGATAGAGAAGGCTGGACTGAGGATACACGGGCCAAAATTGTGGTGCCATCTCAACAAAATTGGCAAAACAGAGGACGATAGGTGCGGGTATTGAGGTGAAGCTGCAGAAACAGCAGAGCACATAATGTGCAACTGCGTACAACTATGCAAGAGGCTAAAACATCTAGGAGGGGTCATTCTACCGCCCCAGCAAGTAGGAAACATGATTCCCAAGAAGATAATAAACTTCGCGAAAAGTTTAGGAAATCTTGACATCCTTTGGATTAGAGTCACTTGCAAAAGATTGACATAGGTCGAAGTATTAGGAAGTCTCGGCCTCTTTGTCAATGCCAACTCACGCAACAAAGTTTTTTGCGTATTTGATACAACGGAAATTTAACGGAAAACTCTCGGACTATTGGTCATGGCATAGCATAACACATCGGAGGATGAATCTATCGAAGGGAAAATTGGTTATTCATAACATTGCGCTTCCTAGTGGCGACTCTTGTAGTTCTGGCCAGCGACTGTTACATAAAATGTCATCTAGTATATTGGTACTGATACAAGATGACATTATGCTTTTTGACAGTATTTGAGATGTAACACCTTGCTGCGCTTTACGAAAATTCATAATTTGTAATATATTAAGAAAATATTTAAAAGAAAAGATATTTTTAAAACCTCAACGGCGTCTAAGGACAATATCATACAATTCCTTGAAGTCCCTCGATACTAAAATGTCCTAGAGAAAGTTCATATTCTTGTTTAAAGTTCAGCCAGTTGGCAATACTTTAATAAAATGTGGTTATCCTTTATAGCACATAAAATATGAAAGGATTATTGTACTTTTGCATTAACTCTCCATAGAAGAGTAGGTAACTCTTTATCAGAGAATAAAAAATTTAATATCCAAGTTAATTTTTCGAGTATTATGCTTTTACAAACTGACGGGATTTTTTGGCGGGTTGTTTATAATGTATGAAACACTTTATTTCTAAAAATAGTCAAATTTTAATTGCAAAACTACAATGGCGAATTATTTTTTTTATAAATTTAGTACTTACAAATTATGTTTTATCTCTTACCCGTAAAAACGTTAAAGATTGCACTAAACAAATTAATTCTGAATATGCTGTGTTGTGACATACACAAAACTAAAAAAAACGAGCAGTGGTGCATCAATTTTCAAAATTTGACTGAGAAAACATGTAAGCTGATTTCATAAGAATGCATATTTATGAAGCTCTAATATAGAAAATCTGGCGCCACTACGCCTCTCAAGAACATACTTTGCTACAAAGATGTTTTTAAAGCATATTTTGGAAAAATATATGTAAATTACCTTACTACATCCCTGCAGTCTCCATCTGTTGTTAACCTAAAATACTCATCTGCTGGCCTGTTTTGGCATAATTCATCTGAAGTTGGGTCTGAGTCAGCATCTTCATCTTGAGCGAATACTGTGAAAAGAAAATACAAATTTAGTAGAAAGGTTCATATGCAATGGAGAAAGGGCAAAGCGGTTAAAGAGTACTGTGTCCTGATTTACAATAGCATGTATTTTTGTATTGTATAAATTGAACAAAATTGCTAGGATAACGTAACCAAAAATTTTTTGCTTTTCCGTATACTCCTGATTTATTAAAATTTCAAAAGCAGTCACTTAAACTTTCCTACAAGTGACATCGGATGTTGTCTGAAGCATGCGTCGTGTTTCGTGCTACTTTATTAATTTTAATCCTTTTTTCTTTTTGCTCGCAGCTTTTAACAGTCATGTGATCAATCGTATTGTCTACACCAATAATTACATATGTGCCTGTCAAAAAATAAGGAACACGACCTCGAGTGTATATTCAATTGCCTATCCTATACTCACCACACCAACCCCACTAGTACATCTCCGATATAATAATTAGAAAATATTTGTTGCTTGTGTACAGTTCGTTTTTTCATTATAGTGTAATTTGTGTGTAATTATTTTTGTTAGGCAACACAATGGGCTTATCCAACATTTTTTATTTTATAATACAAAAGTACTCCATTTGACAAGCTTAGGTAGCCGTACAAAACGGCTAGTTGACGCTTCATTTGTGAAGGAAAGAGGCGATAAGCACACCTTTTCCATTTAGTTTCTATAGGAGAAGCCATTGGTAATGGTAAAAATTGCAACAACTACGGTAGTGATATAAAGACTGATGAAAAAATCGCACAAAATAAACTCAACACAAAATATCTAACACTGCACTAACAATCGAACTAACTGTAGCCAGCCGCTGGCATCATTGACCATGTGCTTCTGACTAATTTGTCAGTTAAAAGATGGCCGCTTTGGACATGCGCCCTCAAAATCAAGAATGGTACACAACACTAAGTAGTACATTGTAGTACAATGTTGAATGCTACTCTGAGTAGTCTGGGTCATATAATAATATAAAGTTTTCTTTTCTTTTGTTATGGTTTACAGTCAGAAAACTAGTTTAAAACAACTGATTGCTATTTTCTTATGAGATGCTCTAAAAATTTCACTTGTTTATTATATCTTTGCAAACCAGAACAAAGAAATCCATGGCAGTATTTATCGATAAACACAGATATTTTCAGAAAAAAGTGCAAGTGAAGAAAAAAAATATTTAAAACTAAAGCAATCTAGGTTAATTAATTGAAAGTTGTGGTATTTGTGCGATTTGATACAGAACAGGTTTCTATATACAGTATGAAGCGAAAACAATATGGATGATGTAATTAGGTCCGTAAGTGACGGAATGACTAATTAATTATAAAAATTTAATTGCAATAATCTTTATAAGATTTAAACGGGCTTATGAAATCTTAGACTATTTGTTATGCTTTAAGATTTAGTAATTTATTTAATTACTGTATGATATTTTTATATTTCTACAATGTGTAAAGTTCAAAATACTAGTAAAATTTTGCGTTGCAGTGTAGGGGATGATTTTGTGTATAGGTTTTGATTTTTCACACAGTAGGTACGCAAGGCAAAAAAAGTTTTTTTTATTATTATTTCTTCGTAAGATCTCGGAAGATCAAAAGAAATAATATTTTATACGGAGCTTGAGGATTTTACGTGGGAAGTAAACGTTTGGATTATTAATACGGGTGGAAAATTCTGTGTTTTTATTATAAAAGTGTTTGATTATTGTAATAGTAAAAAGTATTGAATTAGTAAAAATATATTAAAATTTGACTTGTTATTGGAACTCACTAGTTAATATAACTTATGTGTTACTCTTGGCGAAAGAAAAAAGAGAGTGCACATTTAAATTTTATTGTTAAGATTTTTGCCTTTTTATAAATTTAGAATAATAGCTAACAACTCATTTACAGTGCAAAATTAAGTAGCCTTTATAATGGCCAATTTGGACCTAAAATATTATTAAAGACATTAGTAGTGGATGAAGCAATAATATATATACCGGGTGATAAATAATATATCGATTTGAAATTTTGGAAACTCATAGGGTTGCTTCTGATGCAGATTTTGAGTGCTCGAGCATCTGACTATCGTTTCCGGTTCAACCGGAAATACAGTCAACTTTGTTATTTTAAAAGAAACACCCTGTATATTTTTTTAAAATTTGGATTCTACGTAAAATTCTAAGTACCTATCTTTAACAGTTTTCAAGAAAATGGCGTTTGAAAATGTGGAAAGAGCCGCAAACTATACTGTTTTAACATAAAACAAATGAATATGCGAAAAGTTTAATATATTATTCTTACTTCTTTTTAGGGGCCTTGTATGCTTGTGGCATGACAATCTCACTTCCGGTGCAACCGGAAGTGCTACAAAATGTGACATTCAGGCACAAATTACTTCTATAATTTCAATTGAACGCCCAATTTTAAACTCTAAATTCTAATTTATCTGACTTTTCTCTATACGTTTTGTATACACTAGCCCAGGTCTAAAGTTGATAGTTCTTGAGATATGGACAGCTAAAAATTTAGCTGAAATTTCAATCTTTCCAATTTGATCTAGGCGGCTATGAAGATCATTTGTCGCTTGAACTGCGTCATAACCACGTCAATTTCCAATTATTTAATCAAGATGGCTATGAATACAAGACACTTCTTGTCATATTTTCTGTTAATAATATCACCCCTACAACAAATGAACAACGTGCTCAGGAATGTCAAGGAAGAGTTCGTCTGAGAGAAAGCGGTCAGTGCTTTGAACATTTAATTTATGGCTAATTTCTTATTTTTTAAAATAAAAACCTAATGAAATTGTTACTTCAAGCACTACTCTGATATTAATTATGCGTACCCATTCTACATTTTCTTAATGCAACAATTTTCAAACGCCATTTTCTTGAAAACTGTTAAAGATTGGTATGGGGTATGATACATGTTTTATACTTAGAATTTTAAAAAATATACAGGGTGTTTCGTTTAAAATAACAAAGTTGAGTGTATTTCCGGTTGAACCGGAAACGACAGTCGGATATTTGAGCACTCAAAATCTGTATCTAAAGCAACTATACGACTTCCCAAAATTTCAAATATATATATTATTTGTTAACAAAATAACGAGCTGGCCAGTATTCTCGTGGTCACCCGTATATATATATATATATATATATATATATATATATATATATATATATATATATATATATATATATAATGCGTTAAATAAAGTAAACAAGGTGGAGTAATTAATTAATATCTAGTACTAAATACAAATATTTTAATTGTTTTGCGAAACGATTCGACAAGACCTTTGTACCTTGTTTACCTTAACATTTTTACATAAATATTTTGCGTCACTCCTTGTGGGTTGCCAGTAAATGTCGCCATCAAGCATCAATAATGATTGTATTACAAGAAGTTAATAAAATCAATATTAATATATTACTGCAAGAAACCTCACCACCGAATCACCTTGCCGAACCTAGCCTTATTCTATACGCACGGAACTTTTCATGTTGTAGGTAAAACCACGTGAACAATGTTAAATGTAAATGTTACATCGGTTGCAACACTTGATATTTACCACTGGATAAGTCATTGTTACAATGACATTTCAGAAAGATGAAATAAAGAAATCCTTCAGACTTATTTTTAAATTCGTGTAAAGTAAGAATTTCGACCAGAAAATTAATAAAAAATATCTTCAAGGTAATAAAAATCTGTACACAAAATTATGATGAAAACCACTAATCCCGTAGGGACCAAACGTGACTTTACTCTTCGAAAATGAAGACAAAAATAGAATTTAAACTTCAAGAAGTACATATTTTAAAACTAACCTGTGTAATTTGATATGCTCCAAATGATTAGGAGCCTATAATTTACCTAAATTAGGAGAAATTTATATAAAAACATTAAGTTGACATCAAGGTAAACAAAAGCTTTACACAAAGCAACTAGTTTTCCGGTTAGGTGATTTGTCTTAACGATTTATAAAGAACATAATGATAACTTTTACTTTTGCACTTAGAATATGAAACCAGTATCTCAAGGTTGATTTGCAGACTACGAGCTTAAAATTTAAAATATTATTATGATAGTCTGCAGTTAATTGTCTTGAAGATTCACAAAGATATTTTGTATCGGATCAGTGGTGTGCATACTAAAGAGGGTAGATCGAAAATTTTTTAATATTTTGATAAATTGACCCTTTCTTTATAAATCTTAATTCATAATACGGTAATTATGTAGTATACCCATTTCTGCTATTTTTGCGTTTTTTGAAAAAATTCTTTTATGGTCACATTATACTGTCTTTCCTGGTTGCCAATATACGTGCGCACATAAAAAATTATGTTGTTTTTTTTTATTAATTTTAAAAATTTTTAACTTTTAGGTGAGGTTTTTCAATGAAACCCGTGGTACACATACTCGAAATTTCTGACGGAAAGACCAAATTTACAAATCGTTTTTCCCACAAGCTTTACATAAAGTTAGCGGGAAAATGTGAAAATGAACCAAATTTAACCAAAAGAGCAAATAGATGACCCCAACCAACACCCTGACGCACCGATCCCTCTTCGCCTGCGAGGAAAGAGACTGGTCAGGGCCCCTAACCAGGTGCTAACCCTGTTCCGACCTTAGGGTGTCCTCCGATCCACCGTTATCCCACCGTTAGATCGAAAATATTAGATCTGTCACCTAATTGACCGACTTAGAAAAGTTTATTATGCGAACGGTATGCGAATGGTCACCCTAAGGTCGGAACAGGGTTAGCACCTGGTTAGGAGCCGTAACCAGTCTCTTTCCTCGCAGGCAAAGAGGGATCGGTGCGCCAGGGTGTGGCTTGGGGGCATTTTCGGCTGTGTTCTAGAAGCGGTACAAGGTTCGCCAAGATTAATTTCATTTGGGATAAAAAATAGGTAAACGTGGCAACACCGGACACAGCAATATTGTTGACAATATTGACAGGTGGGAAAATAATGGCGGCTAATAGCGGCTTAAAATGGAATTTTGTATAGAAAAAAGCAATTTTCTTAATATTAACCGTTTTTCTTTGATTTTACACTTCATTACGTTGGGAAAAGTGTTGTTAAGCCTTTTACGATGCTGTGTTTTTTGTTTTTACCCCGCCCAGCACCCCTATTCTCCCCCAGGTTCCGTAAGTTTGTTTCATTAAAAATTATTAAAAAACAACATAATTTTTTATGTGCGCACGTATATTGGCAATCAGGAAAGACTGTAGAATGTGACCATAAAAGAATGTTTTCAAAAACGCAAAAATAGCAGAAATGGGTGTACTACATAATTACCCATAATACTCTTAGTTTATTATGACAGTTATCAATTAAAACCATTAATTGTCAAATTAGATCCGCGATTGACATAGTAAATATGTTGTTAATTTTCTCTCTGGCCTTGGCTCAAGGTTTAACCTTTAAATGCCCATGCTATGATGATCAACGTAAATACCCATGCGGGGTCTTTTAGGGACCCCATTGATTTTGAGAAATTTTAGTGTTAATGATCTAAGTATGATGCGTGTTTAGTTTACTTGTCGTCTTTATTCTTATATTAAACAAAAAAAAACAACAAAACGATAATTTCTAATCATAAAACCATGATAAAACTGATATCGTCTCCTTCATTATCTGAAGCTTCATTATCGCCATCCTCTGAATCTAACAACTTCTCGGCAATTTCTTTTTGAGTTGTTTTTGAGTTAATGGCTTGTTGGTCCATTTTTAATAAAAACTACAAGCAGAAAACACGATTATCAACACAAATATTTTGTGGCGTCAATGCCCAACTGGAGTCTTGGAAGGACCCCACTAACCTTATCACCCATTAATTTGACAAAACGACTCCGAAATCTCACAGCACACTGAAGTTGTATCAACCCAATGTTAACCGATACATACCTAACGGCGATGTTGCCAATATGTATATAAAAAAAAGTTATTTGTAATATTGTACCGCTGGGGTCCTTAAGGGACCCCGCTCGGGCATTTAAGGGTTAAACTATATAGTCGTCAGTAATGGTTTAATATTTTAATTTATGCTTAATAATGATTTTTAGTCAATAATTGTCAAAATTTCTACAAAGAATTATATTTTAAATAATTTTAATATTAATTGGTCAACACGAGGAGAAATCATTAAATATTTAATTTTGCGGTGAAACGTCTACGTTTAAATGTTAGATAATACTATTTTGTGATTCGATTTATTTTGGGAATCCATACCGATAGTTTTCCATTCGGCGATTTCTGTTGCCGAATTATCAGTTTCGATATAAAAATATTGGAAGAACACCTGTTTTACAGTGTTGTCTTTAGGCAAGGGCCCGGCAGGCTCGGGCCCGGGGCGCCGAGTTTTTGAAAGCCCCCGACCAACGTAATTTAATGCAACTAATTTTATGTAATTGATTAAATCCAGTTTTTAAAACAATTAAAGGAACCAAATCAAATTTTATTATAAAAGAAAAATACCTAATTTAGAAAGAACTGAACTACATCGATGCATATTAAATATAGGCCTACAAATTACACTTCCGAACCATTAGACGGACCAGCTGAAACCATTCAGTATACTAGCAAAGACAAATTTAAAGTGGAAGTGTTTATCCCAAATATAAATAGACTCATTGATATCTCTACTCAAGTTAATAATAGATTTCCTTTGTTACCAAATTTAAAAACTATTAGTCCCCACAAATTACGAATTGCACACCAGTTGCAAATTTCAAATTGCAAATTCGCCCAATATTATCACCTTGATGTAAATGGAGAAGAATTAGAAATAGAATGCATTCATTTAGCGCACTATTTAGAAACAGACGATGGAAATACAATGGAAAAAATCGATATTTCGCTACTGTATATCATGTTGAGGACTCATAAATTAGAGGAAACATTCCCTAACTTTTGCGATATCTCTTAGAATTTTTCTAACATTAATGGCAGTGGCGGTTGGTGAAATTTCAAAGTTGTGTATCTCTGTTCATACTTACAGGACCCGTACCAAATTTATGGGTTTTAATAGTGAGCCCACTGGGAATGTTTTGGTAAAGAAAAAAAACATTTTGTAATTTGCGAAAAAAAGTTAAATTTTTGGTGCGGCCCACCCAAGAAAAAAATGAACACGTCTAGGTATTTGCTTTCTTTTTTTTTAAACAAATTTTACATCATTTTGTCGACAGGTTTTAAATTTTGAGAGAAAAAAATGTGTTAGGAGAAAGTTATAGTCATTTGAATTTTTTGTAAAATCATATTTTAGGCTTCAAAAAATTCAAATGACTATAACTTTCTACTAACACATGTTTTTCTCTCAAAATTTAAAACCTGTCGACAAAATGATGTAAAATTTGTTTAGAAAAAAAAGAAATCACATACCTAGACGTGTTCATTTTTTTCTTGGGTGGGCCGCACCAAAAATTTAACTTTTTTTCGCAAATTACAAAATGTTTTTTTTCTTTACCAAAACATTCCCAGTGGGCTCACTATTAAAACCCCTAAGTTTGGTACGGGTCCTGTAAGTATGAACAGAGATAACCAACTTTGAAATTTCACCAACCGCCACTGATTAATGGTCAATGAAAAAAATTGTTTACTAGTGTTACGTTAACGTAACGTTATGTTTTACAGTATATATAGTGTGTCTTGCTTTTCATAAATCCACCACAATTTCTCTTTTATTAATAATGCGATTTTCTTCAAATTTGGGTGGTAATTGTGTGTGTAAAAAATGAAATATTTGGCATATTAAAAATTTACATTTATCACTGGCGTGCTGTTTTAGGGGGTAGGAGGGGCTAGATTTTTCAGAAAAATATAATAGGGCTTATTTTAAATAATTTTGGTTGCCATATTTAGATTCAGCATCCCCAAAAACCCCTTAATTCTTATTCTCAAAAAAAAACCTGCACAAAAAAAGCACTGGTCCGCCTGCTTTCTGAAGTCGAAGTTTTGTAAGGAAATTTGTTATTCATAATTTTTTCCTTAAAGCCTTAATCAGTTTTTGAGATTCTGAGAACATGGATTAAGGGGTTTTTGGGGATGCTGAATCTAAATATGACAACAAAAATGATTTAAAATAAGTCCTAATATACTTTTTCCGAAAAATTGAGTCCCTCCTACCCCCTAAAATAGCACGACAATGATAAATGTAAATTTTTACTATGCCAAATATTACAATTTTCCAACATACAATTACCACCCAAATGGGACCCCAACCGGGACACACTGTATATTCATTCTTTAAAATTTTAATTCAGTTTCTGCTTATACTTGTGCACATTTTTGAGTATTGACTTAATAATTTTAGAAGGGCCCCTCATTTCCTTGGGCCCTGGGCCCCAAGTATATAAAAGATGGCACTGCCTGCTTATATAGTAGGACTTTATAAAGAAAGTTTCTTGCTTTTCAAAATATATCTGAAAATAGATAGCTGGTAAGTCTCTGCAGAGGCTCTGGTGTCAGCATGGAATATCAGTATTAATTAGTGTTTATTAAATCGTAAAAGATGACATTTTGTTTACCTTGTACAGTATTTTAAATAAAAATCTTTGAGCCAGATTGTCCAACGTTAGACCAGTCTAATTTGACGACTAAAAGTTTGGAACTGACAAGTGTAAGAATAAGACAAGTAATTTTTATACAAATTTTGCAAATTTATAAAGAAAAAGGTAATTATAGTACGTACTTTCCACAATAACAAAGCCAAATATATCTTAGCAACACGTTCCAAGAAGAAAATCATTCGGAAAGCAACCAAATTGCTAAAATATTAGAAAAACTCATAAGTTTCAAATGACAACTTATTAACAATAACAGGACAAGAACTTATCAAAACTAGAGGATCTTAATTTAAACCAGTACTAAATCTTATCAAAAATTGCTGAAGCCGTTTTGAGATGATTTTGAAAAAACTGAAAAAAAATAAAAATTTAACACCCTGTATCTTTGAAACAAAGCATCTGCGGATCCATATGTATATGACTTTTTTGCCTTAGTTTCTTTTAAAGAATCTCCCTTTAAACGATGGTACATGTTTTTTGAAACACCCTGTGAAAAAAACCGCTGCAAGACGAACATTCCACAAAATGTGATGGTCTAATGGACGAGTATTTATGATTAAAATCAATAAAATGTAACTGCTTTTGAAAAAAAAAACGATTACTGCGGATCGTCGAAAATAGGTTTATTTAATGTCGGTTAAAGCATACTTAATTGTTAGATAACGTTATTTTGTCATGTGATTTAGTTTAATTAAATTCAAATTTAATTACTATTCCTGATCACGTTTTACTGCTTTACTTGGAACTACCGTTTTTTTTTGTACTCCGCAAGCTAGTACAGAATACCAATACTTCTTAAGCTGCTTGGAACAAAGAGAAATAAATAGTAGTAAATAGTAATAGAGTGTTTGTAGGAACAACCAATTTTGCGAAAACTTTTTTTTATAATTATCCATATATTTCAAAGAAATATAAGCAATGTACCAACATTTGGTAACTAACATTCCCAGAAGGAGAGTAGCCATTTTTCTAAATATTAGGCCGTTAAAGAGGAAACAAAATAATTTTAAACTTTCTTTAAATTACTTCATCTGGAGTTTTAAGTAGTCACTAGACTGCCTTCGGGGCTAGGGCCTGAATGCTGTATCCAAAAATTAATGTCTTTTTCGTATGTATAACTATCAACAAAGTAATACTAGCTTAAGTGGATACCCTGTATATTTGTATATGTATAGATATCGCTCTAATGTTATATAACAATGAATGGAGACCCCATTAGTTATAGAAACCGGATATAAATAATATATAAATTAAACACATATAGGTACATATACAGTTATTTGGTTAGTAGGCTTATTTATAAATATAAAAATATTGTTAATTAATTACGTGATATTCTAGCAATAATATAAATATAACTTCGTTTCATGCAAACATTAAACAAAATCCCTAGGAGTTAATTTAAATTACTATATCTGCAAATTTTTGCAAAACTTTGCAGACTTTGCAACGTTGTTCATTTTAATCTATGTAGCAATAACTTTCTCTTTTCCGAGTAAAACTGTATTTTAATTAATCCGTTTTTAACTGGGGTTTCAGCATCAAATTTTATTAAAATTTCCAATTGCTGCGAAGCAGTAACACTGCTTTTCTTAACCCTTACCACTGGCCTTGAAAACTTTTCTCCCCCCCCCCCATCTATTGACGTCATAATAAAAAGAAAAATTTAAAATCTTATTACATTACTACGACCTAAGGTCAATTCGTATTAAAAATCATAATAATTACTAATAATAACTAATTTTAATTTCGAAAACAATTAATAAAGCTATTCGCTGAAGCTTTAGCTGGAAAAAAATATTTTTAAATTTTAAACATGCACAATGTATAAAGCTGGCTTTGTAACCTTTACCATGTATTTCTGGCAAACTTTGGTGCCTGTGGCTTAAGTCCTAAAAGCTAAGTTAAAGGTCAAAAAACTTCCTGCATTATAATTAAATATTAATATTAAACAAGTACCGTCCTGCCCTCCCACACTTAAAAAAAAGCTTAGAAATGTCAAAAAAGTCACAAGAGTACTTACCCACGCCCACTATTAAAAAACACAGCCAAAGTATTTTGGCATCCATGGTGATGGATCGGTCACTAGCCAAGAAGTGAATACGGGTCGGTTATATATTTATACTACGTCCTTTTTTTGAGTGCGCATGTGTCCGGTGTTTCTTCGTCTTTGCAGTCAACACTTTCACCTGACCAAACTCACTTCTTACAGTCAAATGGAACTGTCGTCAATAGGGGACTCTACTTATAATATAATAATATTTTCAACTCCTGCGAGCTCCTGCAAGAAAATGTTAAGTTTAGAAGTCAGGGGCGTCGGTTAATACACTACTGAAAACAATTATGGCAAATTTTTTTAAAAGGGCATATTATTTAATCAGCGAAAAAAATAATTTTGATTTAAAAACAATTTAGAGAATATATATATATATATATATATATATATATATATATATATATATATATATATATATATATATATATATATATAAATATATATTCAAGAAATTTTACTAAGTGTAGCCACATTTACACAAACTGTGACGCAAAAAACAAATTTTTGATTTTTTAATATTTTATTTGCAATAATACAAAGAGCAAAATATGTATTACTGTTTGAAAAACTTGATGAAAATACAATTTGACAAGTTGATGACAACAAATCAAAACTTTTTAGGAATTATCTACCTGCCAATTAACATATTATGTTACCTATAATTAGATGTGTAGATTAGAGATTAAAGCAAATTTCTTTGTCCCAGTATTTTTTGGCCGCAATGGTACCTACTTATTTAAGTTATTAATTTTTTTAACGATTTTTGATTTGGCTTGCCATTTAAAAACGAAGTAAGACACGGATATCGGGTTTGCGCTAAAATGTTTCTTTTTCGAAGGTCTTTAAAATGAGGAACCACACGGCATAGGGTTGCATTTAAAATTTTTGACTTCAACTCTCTAGCGTCACCCCTCAAGGGGGTTGAAAAAGTTAAATTACATTAAAAAGTAGATTTATTAACCAATAAGATATACCTAAAACTTGGTATCTATCTCTATCTTTACTGATATGAACGATATTTGCGCATACTAAGACTTTTCAGACACCCTGTATATTTACAATAATAGGTCTAAGTCTGATTTAGCGACATGTTGCAAGATAAAAATCATCTGACCAACTAGCAGATCTTAGCTTAAAGCTAGTCTAAATCTTAAACCTTTTTAGTGAACCCTGGTTTCAAAGAGTCTAAAACTAAGGTGTCTCGTAATATTTAAGTATTTTTATCAATTACGATATGATATACGCCACTGCCTCGGTCCCACCTTTCATTCGAGCTAAAGAGTATGTATATAAGAATTTGCTTTTAAGATTTGTAAGTTACTTTGTCACTTTGTAAGAATCAGCACCACTGCTAGAAGGGATCAACGCAATGCGCAATTTATTTATTTACATGTACTATTATTTTTCACAAAAGGGAAAAGTGGTTTGATCCTAATAAAAAATAACTTTAATAACCCAGCCGAATCATCAGCGACGATGATAGAGCGTGATTGGATATTTTGCTATCTAGATATCCGCATATTCGTTTTTATAAAGGAAAACATGAATAAGGATAGGGCATCAGTTTTTTTCGAGTACGTTAAAGGCAAGGCACTTTTTCTACTTTCGTTCGGATAAGATCGGCAGTGATTGTTGATATCCTCCAATAAGCTTGTAAATAGTTTACGCGCCTTGGTCTTTGGTTTTTAAAAAGAAGTATTACTTAATATTGATAAATTATGGTTCATTTACAATGTTTTTCTTATGAAGATTTAGATTAGGCAGTCTTATTTTTAAACTGAAATTTTTACTCGAACAAGGAAGTGATTGGATTTTTTTCTTTTCAAGCTGTGGTGAAGGATGCTTTGTAATTTGCATAATTTTCTAAATTACAATTTACAATATAGCGTTTTCGTCATATTGATTTATTATTTATTTATACGGATGTTGTTATTTTCCTTTTTTATGTTTTTCAGTTGTATTGGAAATTGATTTTTAATTTAAGTGCTAGACGTCTAGTTACATTCTCTTTAGAACATAATTCCCATGTAATTCCTGTATGTTGAGGTAAATAAACTCATTATTTTCCATAAAACACAAAATTATTCACAATCCAAAAGGACCCTCATTATAAATAAATACTTTGACTTGGCAAAAAACCGGTTTAAATTATAATATACGTTAATATACATAAAACATATTATCCAAAGTTGCATTGCAAAGTTTGTTAATACCTCGCTTTACGATGCTTTTGATGTAACGTTAACAGTCGGTTAACGCTGTAACCCTCTTGATTTCATGAAGGCAGAGCTTTATTTCCATTATTTATTGTTGTAATTAAATTATTTTACTTTTTTTTAAATTTAATACTCTTTTAAAGTATTTAGAAAAATGTTTTGGCAGAGCTTGTTTTGATAAAAACCTATGTCCTGTAGGTAAGAAATGTTTGTTAAAACGGATTCGCTAAATTTGTATGTGTTATAGTTCTTAACTCAGAATTAAAATTTTTTGCAACCAAAATATAGAGCTTTGCATGTTACATTTTTAACTTCATGTTAGGCCTTATTCTACTTACTCCCCCGCCCCCCTGGCTACTGAAATTTTTTCCTCAGTTAAATATCCAGGAGTATTAATTTACATTAAATGTGTTTAATAACTTATGCTTACTTTTGCCCCTTGCTTCCCTGTATTTTAACCTGACAGTGCCAATAATTCAAGGATATACAGGGTGTCCGAAACGTCTTAGTATGGGCAAATTTCTTTCCTATTAGTAAAGATAGAGACACCAAATATCTTATTGGTTAATAAAACTACTTTTATTATGTAATTTAACGCTGGTTAAGATTTAATCTCAACCAGCGTTAAATATCTCGGTTATCTGTTGTCGGTCATTTCAATCAATTTAACGACAGCGCTTAGTTAATCAAATATTTGTTCGTTCTTCTCTTATGTTGACATTTGTCCTAAAAATGTAGCCCGTAGTCCTATTGCCATAAAATTACTAAATTAAGACTAGCTATTTTTCACAAAGGGACATCTGACAAGTAGCTAAGTCCGACATAACGACTTGTGTGATTTTGCAGAACTCTGCTAGTTTTGTAAAAATGGATGAGAACAACAAATGCAGGGCAAATTTTGCTTGGTTTGCAATAAATTTTTGGGTGACATTTTGTTACAACTTAAAGCAATTAAAAATAAGTTAATGGATGGGGCATCGTAAAATACTTGATGATGATCACACGATTGATTTCTGAATGGTGTGTCGAGTAGCTGTTGACGTACCTACATACACTAATTTCGTATAAATTATATTATTTGCTATCATCATTATCATCAGACATAGCAACTGATTCTAACTTGATTTTTTATATAATTTACAATTTCGTTTATAATACACTGCGCAACTTAATTAACGCACAACATAAAAACTACATAAATTTGACCTTTAATTTCTCTTCAACCCTTAATCCGATTTTGAAAAACTTTTTTTTTTTCGCTTTGGGTCCATTCTTTAGAAATCGATGGGTAAGTGTGTCGTTTACAAAAAATGAATCATGTTCGTTATACAGGGGTTTAACCATGTTGAAGTTTTTTTGCCGAAGTTTGAAACACCCTGTAGAATGAATCAGTAGCAACTGCAAACCGCGCATAACATGAAAATTTAAAGTGAAGTTTTCTTAACATTTTGGTTTTTCAAACTCCTTGATATCTTTATTGATAAAGGAGATACAGGGAGTTAAAAAAATTGCGGTTTTTATAAGTTTTGCTCGAATTTAGTGAAAATTGGTAACAGTGGAAATGATCAGAATGACGTTTGTTTTTTTATCAATAATTATGGACCGGCATTTGGGGTACATTAGACAAAAAATGTACACCATAAATTCCTTAATTAAAGACTCAAAATGAACGGATTGTTTTATTTAACAAGAACAGTTAGAGAAACAAAAAAAATCAAAATCAATAAATTATTAGTACTACCTCTGGCTCGAACTACCTCCCGACATCTTCGATTCATACTTAAAATTAAGGTTCCTAATTCGTTCTCATCCAGGCCATTCCATAATTCTACCAAACATGCGCCCAATTCGAGGTTGTCGTTCTTGACGATGTAACCGCCTTCCCATAATATCCCAAACACGTTCAATAGGATTTAGATCGGGGCTACGAGCGGGCCACTCCATGTAATTTATCCCAACTTCGGCCAGGTAATTTCTTACGTTAAGACCAGTGTGGGGACGTGCGTTATCATGCATAAGCAAGAAGTTGGGTCCTATGTGTGGTGCATAAGGTACAATGTGTTCTCCAACGATATCTGAAATGTACCTTTCAGAATTGAGATTTCCATTTACAATTACTAAGTCAGTTCGTGCCGTCAGAGATTGAACCTTGACTCGTCGATCCAAAGAACATGTTCCCAATCGCCTTCTAGCCAATTAACATGGTCCAATTTTCACTAAATTCGAGCAAAACTTATAAAAACCGCAATTTTTTTTAACCCCCTGTATCTCCTTTATCAATAAAGATATCAAGGAGCTTGAAAAACCAGAATGTTAAGAAAACTTCACTTTAAATTTTCATGTTATACGCGGTTTGCAATTGCTACTGATTCATTCTACAGGGTGTTTCAAACTTCGGCAAAAAAAAACGTCAACATGGTTAAACCCCTGTATAACGAACATGATTCATTTTTTGTAAACAACACACTTACCCATCGATTTCTAAATAATGGACCTAAAGCGAAAAAAAAAGTTTTTCTAAATCGGATTAAGGGTTGAAGAGAAATTAAAGGTCAAATTTATGTAGTTTTTTATGTTGTGCGTTAATTAAGTTGCGCAGTGTATATTATATATATTATAATTATAAAAAAAATGTAAAATTCATATACATATTATACGATTAAAGAAATCTTATCAAAAACTCTTCATCACTCCATAAATTAAAATGGTCCGGTCTTTCTCGAATTTTCATCTCGTTTAAATCCTTTTTTCGATTTGTTAACACTAAACCGAAGAACCCACTCAGAAATAACACCACATGTCGCTGAAATTAGGTTAGGAATCTCTTATCAAATACCGCAACCGATTACCGAGCCCCTTGTCAAATTTAACAGGAGGCACGCCCACATAATCATGATCATCTTTTAACCGACTGATGAAGTACTGAAACGGGTCTGATTAAAGTTAATCATGTATTCAACTGATTGAATCAAGCGCGAAGGTACGGACCTTTAAAGCTTTATAAATGAGTCTCCGTGGCAAATTTCACAAATCAAGATAAGGATAAAGACATATTAATTTAATTTCATGGTAAATTTAATTCGGCTATAAAAACTTCAATTCAACGAATGTTATTTCCGATTTCCTGTTTTATGCGGAACTGCACTGCCCATGTAAAAGTTTGCTTACTCTAATTAATAATAAGTACCCATTTCATTGAACCACCTTAATTTTTATTGACATATCACCGCAATCTAAAGTTGATTAAAGTTAAAATTGGTGTGGTATTACCAGCATACAGGGTATTTCCTTATATTCAGACTTGTTCTGTAGAATTTATTATAAGACACAGAAAAAAACCTTCTGTGCAAAAATTTTAAGTTTCGTCCAATCAAAACTGCAGGAGCATATTTAAGAAAAACAGATTCTTATCGGAAAAGTTGTTCTGCCGTTATTTTTTCTGATTAACACCAGGCACGGCCCGTGAATTTTTTTTACAGGTGGGTCAAAATTTTGTGGGAATTAGTGATATCAACGTTATCACAGTTGAAATCAAATATACAAAACGTCAGAAAATAAAAATAATGTGATTCGTCTAAATCCACACAAGCAAACAAATATTTTTGAAACAAAAACCTTCTTTGTAGGATGCATACTTTGGATAAAATTAAAGAAGAACATTGAAAAAACTTGGATGTGATCGGTTTTTGCGAAATTTGCACCTACTTTTTCACCGACTTCACGAGGAGTTTATCAGTTCGACCTGTATGTGTCATTATCATCATTATTATTATTATTATTACATATTATTATTATTATTATTATTATTATTATTATTATTATTATTATTATTATTATTGTTATTATCATTTTTTTATGTATGTTCACGCATAATTCTTGAACAGATTTACGGATTTTGATTAAAAAAAAATTATTGTGTAAATGAGTCCTCTCGAATGGTCCACTTTAAGGGTTTTTTTGCTGAAGTGAGTGGAAACCTAAAAAAAACTTTAAAAAAATCCTTGAAATCGACAATTTTGTTTACTTCGGAATGGCAGTACCGATTTTAAGTCCTATTGGAATTTGATTTTTAAAAATAATAAAGGGGTGGGGGTGAGAGGGGTAAAACCGGAAAATTTTTCTTCATTCATTTTCGGGGTTAATGAGGGCACAAAATCTAGTTTTGTCTAGCAGATGTTAAAAAAAATTACCCGGAGCGGGTGGGGATAAACAGGAGAGACTGGGAATTAACTAGCAAAGCATTTTCGGGGTTACTAAGGTCAGAAAATCTAATTCTGTCTAACAAGTGTTAAAAAAATTAATGGGAAAGGGGGGGGGGGGAGAGGATGTGATAAAAAGCGTGACTAGGAATTTCTTCAAAAAAGTTAACTAACATGTCAATTTCGAAGCTAGCGAGGTCAGAATATCAAATATTTTTTAACAAATGTTAAAAGTTACGGGGGAGGGGGGTGAGGGAGAGAATAAAAGGAGCGGCTGAGAATTTTTTCAAAAATGTTAACTAGTTTTCGGGGTTATTGAGGTTAGAAAATCTAATATTGTTTAACTGATGTTAAAAAAATTAACGGAGGGAGGAATGAAAAGGAGCTATTGGCAATGTCTCCAAAAATGTTAACTAACATGTCATTTTCATGCTTGCGAATCATGCCATTCACATTTTAATGCATCCACGTACCAAACGCATCTTTCTTTAGTTATTTTTGTAAATGCACTTCGTAATGTACAAATCAAAATCTATGTCGAATACAATAGAATTAACCAAATTCATAAATTTAAAACTATATCCACTCAGAAACGTCATGATTTTATTAATATTAAAAGTACAGAATATAAAAATACTAATTTGTCAAAACTACAATATGTCTAAATAATATTCCATTATTATATTTGTTATTAAGTAAAATTATAATTAATTTGTAATATGTTTTTCTTATGTATATGTATTATAACTGAAAAACATAAATTTTGCTATAAAGATTACGTAACTGTATTTTTTTGCAAGCGGAAGCAAAATAAATTATTTATGTGCCGAATTTGTATTACCTCAAGTTATATTATTAAACAATCTGACCATATTCTATATCGGCAACATCGGAGAGGCACTCGCAATAATAGGAGATGCATGTTGATGGGACGGATTTTATTTCGATTCTGATTTGGCTAAGCGAAAATCGTGCAGCGTTGCCAGTTCATTCGGCACCAGTATTTTTATCATAAGATTTCCCACTTTGCAAAAAATGAAATAATTACTATCTCTGTCAGTTATGATGCTCGTGGCTTTTCTTGTTTGATTCTTACTTTCCTATACTTACATTGATTTTTGGGTTGACAATTGCCTCTGTTGTAGTTCATCGTTATATTTAAGTATATTATGCAATGAGCATTTAATGATAACTATTAAGACATGAGTATGATAATTATATTATTAATTATTATTAAGTGTAAGTTGCATAAACTATTTTTTCTACGACTAATAACAATAATGAAAAACAAAAATTTCAATTTTCAAAATTTATTAAACTTATTTTTTTGTACATTTTTACTGATTTTAGGTGTAATAAATTGTTTTGCGGCTCTTGTCGTGGTCCACAATTTCTGGAATCTGGAGGAGTTAAATTCTCAATTTTCACTTCAATTATCGCACATTTTCGCCGATTTTATTTGTAAAAAGCACAAATATTATGAATTACTAAGTAAACAGAAACAAAAACTAGCCTGCCCAAGTTATTTGCTAATTTTTAAAAGTATTATAATATTATAAATAATATTGAATTAAATAACGAATCCGTTTTAAAAACGTACTACTTTAATGTCAATTAATAAATAGGTGCAGAATTCCCGAAGATATTCTTTCATTGCATTCGCTAGTTTGCCTTGAATAGACATGATTATAAATTCATTATGGTCATCGTATATAGGTGGGTCACGAAGAACAAACTAGAAACAGGCTCTAGCCTATTCAAGTTTTTTTTTAGAAAAAAAAAATCGGATTTATTTTTATTTTATAAAAATAATTATAATAATTGGTTTGATTACGGATATGGTAATTAAATTTTACGAAGAATCAACGGTATAACCTTAAAAACAAAGATGACCCTCTCTTTTTAAGTAAGATTACCTATTTTTAGCGGTCTTTCAGCAATCAGATTATGCAGTAATTTAATAGTTTAACATTATCTTTTCAACGATTTCGACCGTCTATTACTCAAGGATTTGAAGTAGAAGTTTTTAGCCTGGGTATTAATTTAGTACATATTCAGTATTCAAATTTAGTACTTGCGGTAAGTTTTTACAAGACGCTGTAGGTTTTTTTCATATTCTTTACCGTACAGTAATAAGATTACCTCAGTTACTTTTGAACTATAAATATTTCAAATTAAAAAGAAAAGTACAAAAGTAAAGATGTATTTAAGATAATGAATAATTAAGTATGAAATGTTTCAGCTGATATTTGTTCTGTTTCGGCCCATTCCATTGGTTAATTTTTCTCATGTACCTTACTAAGTCAAGACGCAATTAAAAATAAAGGAGGTGTATTAAAAAAGAACAAAGATAACTCCAAACCATGGATTTATTTTAAATTAACCTAAAACAAAGACGTAGGTTAGGTTAGGTTAGAGTGGCAGACATATACTTATTACTATATAGCGAACGACTAAAAAATGTTGAAGCAAAGACGTAGCCTTTGGAAACCATGTCTAAAAAGTCACGTGATGTCCTGAACATCCCTCGTAAATAACCACGTGATTAGCTCCGCTAAACAAAACACGAACGATGACATCATGGCCGCTCGCACCTGTCACATTCAAATTTGAATCCGACAAGCTTTCGATTTCGCCGTAACGTTATTTTGTGAATAATCTATAATCTTTAATCTAATTTATAATAAAATATCAGAAAAACCAGTAAGTATAAATTATTATATACTTGAAAGTACAATATCGAAACAGAGTTAATAATATTTTAGATAGAAAATGAGATCTTGTTTCGCATGTCGACGGTCAGTTGAGTGATTTTGCATAGGTTGGCAATTAATTATTTTGATTCTAATTATAATGTATTATATATAAATTAATGATTACAATAAATTATACTTACGTATTTTGAGTTTTAATTCGAACTTAAATAATGTGTTTTTTTTTTTAGATTTCCAAACGATGCCTCGCTGTATTTACATTATGTTGTTACCTGTTTTGCCCCAAAATCTCAAATTAAAAATTAAAAATGATGTATTCACTCTTCAGTTTACATTCTTGTGAAGAATATCCGCTGCTAAAACTACAAGTAAGTTCTTCACTTCTTGCTGCTTAAAACTGGCATTATCGGTACATTAGCTACGACATTATCGTAAATAGGATAATAATTAACTTTTAATCCACTTTTCACGAATAAAAACACATTAATCTTTACTTTTGAAAGGTAAAAAGACGAAAAGGAAACCGACAAGCTAACATTTTAAACTGCTGTCAGAACTGACAGTGACAGTTCCGTCAAAACTTCAAAAGTGCTGAGACATCACGTGGTACAAAACAAAAGATTTGTCTTTGCTTCAAATTTTAACAACGGGTAGATTGGATGCTAACAATATAGTAGTAATACGTATATGGTGGCAGACTCCCAGCACCCGCCAGCTAGTCTCGCATAGACCTGATGGTCCGTTGTGTTACCACATTTCCTTGGAGCCAACCCGTGATGATTCTTGCAACTAAAGATTTTTGCAAACAAAGACCTAATAAAAATATGAAAACCACGAACGTCGCAAACAAAATATGTCTTTTTCGCCGATTGTTAAAAAATTTTGGCGTTTCTGAGAAGATGTCTTATAAAAAAGTCAATATTACAATACATCTAGTCGTTGCTAGGCAACGAAAACTAACTTTTGAGAAATAGTATATTGTTGTATTAGGAGTAAAAACCATACTTTTATGACGAGTCTGTATAGGTTTGCAATTACAGACGAGTCATAAGAAGTTGCTTTTAATACGGATAAAACATACCTATTATTTTTTCTTCAAACGTCGTTTAAATATAGGAAAATAAAGAGCCAAGGCTCGTGTCGTTACTTTATGCTCATGTATTAATAGCAAATAATGTATGTATGAGTGTGGCGGATTCATATTTAAAAGATTTATTGTTTGGGTGTTACGCCACTCTACTGTTAAGGAAAATAAATATTTTTTAAAAATAATAAAAGTCACTGCGTTTAAACAAAAGACAAATCCTGAAAAACGAAATGTTCTGTACACTGTCAGTGACTTTTAATTATAAAAAGTATGCCCAATCAAACAAAATTGTGTCTATGACTTGATTATATCTCGTTTATCATCTGTAGATTGTTAAAATTGACTTAAGAGAAAACTGATAATAAGAATCTAAAGACGACCAGTGAATGGGCATGTCAAAGGCAATGAAACAGGTGACCTTTGGAAAAATACCGAATCACTGTTCTACGGAGCCTGAAATCTATGCTACCACCGAGGCCATTACTGACATTAATTTTTGGATGGAAAAATAAATGGTGATGAAACGGACTTGTCAGTTTGCAGAGGTTGCAGGATAACAGAAGGGAAATGCATTATCTCTGCTTTATCAAATGGTTTTTCTAATATTTAAACACAAGATAATACTTTCGGGTTCCACTATTTTTTAAATTAATACCATGTACTTAAGTTGTTGAAACCATAAAAATAAAAGAAAAATATCTTATTGGATTCCATACGATTTACAACATTAATTTAAATAAACAATTGAAATATACATTAAAAGAATTATTCATTAATTTCACTTTCCGTAATTCATTAAAAGTTACAACTAAGACTTTTCAAGGCAAACTGGCTTCGGCGATGGCGGTGCAAAGAATATCTTAAGGAATGTGCACCTTTATGTTGACAATACAAAAACAATGACGTTCACTAAACGTATGAAATGTATTTTTGTTGGTAAAGTATTCCAAAATTGCCAGTTTCATAATGCTTGAAATAAATCGAATTACTAGCTTAAATTGAAAGAATTAATTTATGAACAGAAAACAGTATTACTGAATATAAATGCAACATGTATATATTATGTTACATTTTATGGTTTCCAAAAACGGCGAATCACAAAATTTCATTTATCTGAAAATACTATATTTAGGAATATGATGATACTTTGTTTACTGAAGATATTTTATAGTTCATGAAACATGGCACCTACCGAAAAAAAAAACAAGAAAAAAAAATTTAAAAAAATAAACAATAAAATTAAAAACAAATTAATAAATCAAAATTAATTAAAAAAAATTGGAAAAACAGTAAAGAAAAGTTAATATAACTAGAATTGTTCAATAGTAGTTTAATCCTAATATACAGGAGGAATCCAGATGAAACATATCTGTCAATAATCAAAATGACAATATCATCTATAACTAATGTCACGCATACTTCCCACAGTTTTCAAACTAGTCTGACCTGTTGGAAAGCTTCCAGAGCCATTGGAACTCACTCACACACAAACATGGCACCAGTATATTATTTACTGGATTTAACTACTGCAAACGGTAGTCATTTCTAATTTTCAATAAGTATGTCCAACTGCCCAATTAGTCAATTAAAACAACAATAACAAAAAGTTAAAAGGTTTAAAATTTGACCAAATTCAAAAAATCCTACGAAAAATAACTGAACGTAACTGGCACTGTAACGAATTAAATTAGGGATACGGCAACACTGTCATGCGCCGTTTGAGTACTAACAGGGACTGTTTATATTTTTCTTAACTTTTTTAGCATTTTTTTGATCTTCGAATTTTATTTTATTTGGAAAATTTGTTCGGACTGCTTTTTTATTTATTTATTTTTATCTGAGACAGCCCACGTAGACTTCAAGCCTAAGTTCTAACGTACCGTGGGCTTCTGAAGAGAAGGAAATGCGGTCTATTGACATGAGATTTAAAGCATTCTTGGTTGGGAGGGGAAACATCTGCGGGCAATTTATTCCATAATCTGGAGACCCTAGGTATGAAGGAGCGGGAGAAGTGGGACATTCTAAGCTTTTCTAGCTGGACAGTAAAGGGATGCATCCCTGACGCGCCTCTTGTTGTTGTGTTAGGACCGGTCAAGGAGTGAATTATAGCGGCTAGATCTTTAGAGTAAAACCTGTGTAAGTACCGGTAAAAAAGGGATAAATCCCGAAATGCGCGGCCATGAGCTAGATAAGTGAGGAGTGAGTCATTAATGAGTCAAATAGCTTTCTTTTGGATAGAATCAAGGATGTTAAGTATCGAGGGTGATCCAGATGTGGGAACGATACTCTTGGTTAGGTCTTATTTGGGAAACATAGAGAGTGTGTAAGTTGGAAGGGGAGAAGTATTTTCTGGCTCGAAAGAGAAAACCAAGCTTTTTAGCTGCCGACGTGGCTACTGAAGTAATGTCTTTGTGCCAGCTGAGATTATATGCGAAAGCGATGCCACAAGATCGAACGTTTCACTGTTCTGTAGGGCTTGGCCATTCATGTGGTGGGGTAATTGTTGCCGGATTTTTTGCGATACAGGGAACAATACTGGGTTTTAAAGGCGTTCAAATGAACAAAGTTCTTAGTACCCCAGTCTCAGGTTAATTAAAGATCTTGCAAAAGGAATAGGTGCATAGATCTGAGCCTGTTATCCAACTCTTGATTTGAGACTTGTTGGAAAAAATTAATGTTGGTGTGAAGAGTACCATCGTCAGCATAACTGTGGATGGGAAAGGTAGTTGAAGAAAGCTGGTCATTAATCTGAAGAAAAAAAACATTTTATGATATTTATGTAAAATTTCATTGTTTAATAAATAAAAATTACACACAAATTGCACTATAATCAAAAAACGAACTCCACGCAAACAAATATATCTATTTGCATCATGGATAAATAATTCCGATTAGGTATAGTGAGTATAGACAACTCAATATACACTCGATGATAAGTTATTAAAAATTGTTGGCCTTAATTTTTGGCAGGCACGTAAATAGTTATGAAATATATAAAATTCCAAACATCGAACAAAGTTCGATATTATGGAACGTATATCAGTTTTGATTTCTCTCTGGCGTCTCATCCCCGGACGCGTTTCGCCGTATCACGGCTCATCAGCGAGGCTAGAGACGTGTGTATTACTTGGCCTAGATCTGCCGAGATGGCGCTACCCGTAGCGTTTTGCCACGTAAATAGTTGTAAGGGTAAGGGTTTTTAAGTAGGGCAGGTTTTCGTCAAGTAGAAAATTATCGCAAAATTCCAATGTTTTTTACGATCCTGAAACAAAATGTCAAAACACTACGCTGTTCCTAACGAAATGCATATAAAAACCGTGTCATTTTAGCTAATGTTAAATATTGTATAGCGGTGGTTCCCCAATGTCTCGAAATTCCGGACCCCCAAAATTAAGGATTAGCAACATGTGGAGTTTAGCTTCAAAAATAATAAATAACAATATTTATTTCAAAAATTTCGATTTCTTTAATACTTTTAATATGCCTTCGCAATTTGCATCAAGAAGCATCATCCTATTTATAAATAAAAACGGCATCCTATGGGTGTATAAAAGTAACTGAAAAATAATTGAACTAAAATGAACAAAATGTATTCTCTTTCCTAGCACAAAGATAATTTATTAAACACACTGTAAATATGAAAAATACTTAAAAATATAATACGAGTATATCAATTATCAGTTTTTTATTTTAAGGAGAAGAATGAAACACTGTCTTTTTTTGTCACAATTTTTTATAAATCTGGTCTGTATATTCAGAGAAAACTTGTTCACACCAATACGGTGTGCAAAAGGGTTTTAAAGCAAAGGTTGGCGGGCCCCCGCTTAATAAACCGCGGACTCCTAGGGGACCGCGGACCACCATTTGGGAATTACTGTTGTATAGAATAGTCATACTGGTACTAACAGTAATAATTCTAAAACGTGTTTTAGGCAACCACATAGGCAAAATTGATTAAACACATAGGCTGGTGAGAGGTGGTCTTTATATGCAGGAAATTTGTTTAAATTAGGTACTCTCTTTTTATAAAACATGAGTGTGGTATTTTGACAAAGTTACTAGAATCAGTTAAAATGGGCCCATCCCCAGTTTAATCGTTCAAAATCTGGCAACCGCGTCCACAATGTTGCCCGCTCTGTGACCTCCAAGTCACCCAACCAGAACAAAAAGGTCTTTGTAAACGCAGTTAAAGTTTTTGTACTCAAAGTAAAAATAATTATTTGTAAGCACCTAAGACGTGAACGCGAGGCAAATTCCCATATAATGGTTGGCGCGCCTCATCTGTAATGACTAGAATAATGAAGACGTTTCAAAACCACTTCCTTTTGTTTTCTACTTATTTGGAATTATGTGAGATGCATTTTCTTGTACTGGTAATCACTTTGTATGACTTAAGAAAGTATTACGTAAAATAGTTGCGTTTCTGTGATGAGTAAGATAAAGGTGCAATAACATTAGTAAAAAGAACAAGCGAATATAGCAAGAAATAACATATACTTTTTTGATTACAGATGCAAATAGTTATTAACTTTTATTAAATATCAGGTGATTTTACTTATTATCTTGAAAACATCTCCACTTCTGTAATTTTTTTTAATAGGTATAAATATTTAAAATTCAAAAATAATAGACAATATGTATGTAATTCAAATAAATATAAAATCTATTTTTTGTATTCTCTACATGAATTACACATTCTTTAATCTTACACAAAAATATTAAGAAAACAAAGAAAACAGTCAGCGAACAATACTTTATAACCTAAAGCGGAAATTTATGCAAAAGCATCAGAGAAATACTAACCATAATTCCCGAATGATAGGGTTACAAACTAATACACGCTGAGGTTATTCCAAAATATTTTTTCGGTTTTACTATTATTCTGTCGTTCATAATTATATTTAAATACACTTAAGCAAAAAAATAATCTGAAAATGATGATGGCGCTCACTAGGGTAAAAAATTCCAGAGGTACACTACACAGGGGCCCACCATCGACGAAGTCTAAAAGTATAATAACTTTTACCAACATCTGCGGGCTTAATTCCAATTTGGACTCTGCCCATCACTACCTCCAATCATACAAACCCACATTCTTTTTCTGACCCAACAATGAAATTTTACATAAATATCATAAAATGTTAGAATCGCCAAATTCAAGTAACCATATTTTGAAGTACATTTATTTTTGTGGTATAATAATGTATCGATGCCCACTTTGAAAGCGATGAGAGAGAGAGGGAAATAATTGCGGACTGTCAGCTATGACGCTAGTGGCTTTTTCTTGCTTGCTTATTACTTTATATAATATCATGGATGAATAAGGTGACAATGAGGTATTGCGCCGAATACAGAAAACATGTGAAACAGTCAACAACTTAAAGAAGAAAAAGTTGGTACCTCGAACATATCATGAGACGCAAAAGATACTCACTTTTACGTTTTATAATGCACGTAAAAAGGAATGGTTCGACTGCAGCTTTCCAACCTTCGATATGAGACAGAACTACAAGAAGAAGAAAAATAAATAGGTTTAATTTTTGCTGATATCATAGACTAAATAATACACAGACGAACACTGGCGTGCACCGAATTGCACTGGCATGCACCGAAGTGCACCTATTCTATATGTATATATGTATGGTGGTATTGTATATGTATTATATATCTATGTGGTATGTATGGTGCACAACCAAACTCTTAAAACATGAACCGGTAAACCCACCAAATGTCTCAAGGGAGACCCACTAAACGGTGTATTCGCGAATTTGTTTATATTCTTTATAGTATGCTGATACTTAAAATTTTTATTTTTTGTTTATTCTGTGCAACACCAAATTCAAATGCATTTTTCTCAAAAACAGTTGATCTAGCGACATAAATAAAGCATACCTTTTTTAAGTCCAAACGGCAGGGGAATAAGAACTTCTATTCAGAAATTGTGTAAACTGAAACACATAAAAGTTGGGAGGATTTAAAATGGCATTTAATGCCGTATATGACGCCCTCTATAAAATACAGCAAATCTGAGAACGGATTTGTCTTTCCCATTGCAAAAAGTCCCGCTTATCAAATTTTGTAAATTTATTTGGTATATAAATAAAATGTTACCATTAACGTTTATTATTAACTTTTGTACGTAAATAGGTTAGATTAAATCCACCCTAATTGACCAAGGAAATCCACTGTTAAGGTATGGCCTATTCGTTACCAAATGTCCTGTATGTCTTTAGTGTATGTGACTAAGAAGCCACTTTTTATAGCAAATAACTGAACAACAAGAAAAGATAAACGAAATAGTAGTAATTGGTTTTAACTACTGCTCTTAAAGGTTAGTATACCCGTGTGTTTATTCAAAGCAAAAAAGAGAAATTGCAAGCGCCATTTCTGCGTTAGCAGTGGCAGTTAAATAAATGAAGTAGGTTATAGTAGGCAACAATAGCTCCAGGCTGACAAGTACTTAAATTGCAATTAAATAATAATATAACCAGCAGTTCTAAGGCTGATGCAATTTGTAAACAAAACCTGTGCAATTAAATATTGACTGCATTTATCAAATAAATAGTTGGTGAAAGCATAAGCACAAAAAGAAATATAAGGATGGTATACGTTTGAATTAATAATGACTCCCATTAATCTACAATTTCTATCGATTATATAAATGTGATTATACAACTTAATTTTGTGTAACTAATCTTCAAATTGCCGGCCTCCTATATAAGACGTAGAGAAGACACTTATTCTAGAATATCTAACTTTGAAATATACTGTCAAGGGGTAAATGGACGTCATTCCCCCTAAATCTTCAGCAATATGAGAAAAAATACAAGTTTTTGCCCTTTCTTTAGCAGCAAACCATTTTTTCGTTAGGAAGCCAATAATGAGAACGTGCTAATTTAGTAATAAGTTACTGTCACGAATTTATTTAGCAACAATATTACAATTTTTATGTAAGGTCAACATAAAAATCATAGCAAACCAAATTAAGATTTGTCAATAACATTTGTCTTTCTTATTGAAATGTTATAAAAAGTAAGTTTCTTGTATTCCCGGTTTTGTCTTTTCTTCCTTCTTCGTTAACAACCTGTACTATATACTTTTAACTGCTTTACTTGTAGTACCTATATAGTTTTTGTCTTATTCATCGATTTTACCTCTTTATGGACTCCAGCTTCCTTCTGGTTTACCATAGCTGCCTTTAAAGTAGTAACACGTACATAGCACCCGCTGCCATAATCGTTGTTGGTCGGTTGCTACGGGTAATCTTACCCGTAGCAACCATAGCTACCCATTTAGAAGGTTCTATAGGTATTTTAAAAATATCATAATATTCTTGATCTACGAACAATAAAATCATCTTTAAATTTACGCCTATACACTGTAAAAAAAAATGATTAAATTTTAAATCAAATTCAACCCAATTTTGACTAAATCCAGGTCCACGCCAGATTGATTGAAAAAATTAACACTGCATATTGATTAAATCGAAGGATCTGTGATTAAATTTTCTTATTCAAAATTGATTAACCTAACAATTAATTCTGATTACATCTAAATCAATTTTTATTAAAATTTTCTTCCATAATGATTAAATTTCCATAATACTCTAATCATTTTTTATTAAATCTTAAATCCAATGTGATTGATATGCAATCATCAGTAGCACCGCCCTTCCCCTCTCCGCCCTATAAAGTACCTGATTAGGGCGTCGATTTTATTTATTAAATGACAATACTATAATACATAAGAAAAGGGAACACATTAAAGAACAAACAGATGAAATTATATAAAAGATAGGTAATGCAAATTCCCAAAGCATGGGAATTGTTTGTCCCATATCATAAACAAAAATCCGGGGAGGTGAGGCGTGGACCTGGATTTAGTCAAAATTGGGTTGAATTTGATTTAAAATTTAATAATTTTTTTTTACAGTGTAAAAGTTGAAAATAATTATATGAAGTAAAAACACGAAAATTATTTACTCATCTGTAAATAAATACATAAAACACTAATGAAGACCTGGCATGACAAATCTTTTCTTTGAAAATACATGGAAAATAACTTACATTGGTGCATGAGTTCCTCCAAGGGATTGGATTCAAGATCTGAGATTTTTGCGTATTTCTTTTGTTTTTGAAACATAATTTCACCAACATGATGTAACAACAAAGTTTTTAAAAGAATATTCGTAAAATTTTAGAACAGGTTGACCACTTCATTCGTTATAACCTCACATTGCACATTGCACTACCACAGAAACCGCCATACCTACTGCCGATTAAATGGAATTTTTGCAGATTGCAGCGGGGTGGATGGATATCGGTACTCCCTTGTGATTAAAAGGTTGCGTACTGCGCATGTGTTGGCGGCTTGGTTTAGAAGTTTGAGTATTTTTTAGTCAGTAGGTGATTGATACTGATTATTGTGATTATTTTAACAAGGAAATATGATTTAAAATGTTTGTCTTTTTTATGCATTTGATCAGTATCGATTTATTTAAAGTAATCGAGAATGAGTAATTTGTTTGAATCGTAACGAAGATTATGAAACTGATTTAGAAAATAATTACAAATTAAATCAAAAAATTTAATCCGGCCAATAAAATCAGACATCTCTTGTGGTTAATCAACTGGATTTTTTACTGTGTATGCGGTTTATTAATAACAAAGCTATATTTATTTTTGAATTACATGCTGTAGGCCTGCTTGTCCAGGGTTAATGGTTAAAGGGCAACAAAAATGTGTAGCTAACATAAAAAAGATCTTCTCAAGAAGACCCAGTCTCTTAACTATTTAGAATTGAAAATTGTTACTTAATGTTATCTTGTTTCTAACAAAATGTCGAGAAGTACTAACAAATATTAGCAATATATATATATATATATATATATATATATATATATATATATATATATATATATATATTTGTCGACAATTCTTATATTTTAGGTTCAAAAAAATTCGAAGGACTATAACTTTCTACTAACACATTTTTTTCCTTAAAATTTAAGAACTGTCGACAAAATGATGTTGAATTTGTTTAGGAAAAATATATATGTATAAAAGACCAGAAGTAAGTCGAAAGCTATTGCAAATCATTTTGTCAACAATTGATTCATTAATACAATATTTACTTTACAGACAGATATAAATGAAGTGTTTTCTATTAGATATCTTTAATATTAGTGTGTTTGAAGTTGTTATTCAAATAATTATTGTAAACAATCTTGGTGAATGCCATGCGTTTTCTTAATTCTGAACAACAATGTTATAAAAATAGCGGCTTTAAGCGTTAAATAATCGTCTTTAATTTTCATTTACTACCTCCCGAATCATAATTTTATTATTTCTGCACTTCTCCATGTCAAACAGGCATATTATTTTAAAGAAATCCCGAAGAAATTCAAATGACTGTATCTATATTTTTAATATTATATACCATCAGTCAGGAAGTGTAGTAAATGTAACAAACAACAAATACCATTCTAAAAAAAAGTACTTTTTAAAAATGTACAGAAAGGATTATTTAAGATTCTCTTCACTAATGGAATGCATCCAATACGTTAACCGAATGTTGTAACAATCTTGATATGTGAATAAATATGTGAAAGCAAGATGGAGAAAGTGATTTGGCTAAACCTGTTTTAGATCTTCAGTAAAATCTTCGAGGCTTGCAATATGCTTATATTTTAGTGTTATATATTGTGTCTTATTTTCTTTAAGTAGCATTGTAAATAAATTTTGTTTTAATGAAAAACTCGTAAAACTTAAATTACATATCAATTTACAAAATCACATACATTAAAATATTTTACTTAAATTTCACTTCCATCAACCCAAATGTATCCTACCAGCCAACTATCAATGTCGCCCAGGATTCAGAACTATTAGTAATTACCTAAATTATTCCATATAAATTCAAAATTTGGTAACTCGCATATTCTAAAATATGTAAAATAAAATCAAGAACTTATTTGCACAGACAAGACGGCATTCGTCATCAATATTTGTTATTAGTGATCGCATTCCAGTCAATGGAGCATTACGTCCCAAATTTGTTCTTCCAAACGGTATATTAAATAGTTCCTAGTTTCTGAATTCTAGGGAATCAAAAAGGAATGTTTTTGGGTCTCTAAATACTTGACAACTTCTAATAATAAATCCCAGCATTCTGTTTGCTTCAGCCACAATCTCATCGAAATGGAAACGGAAAGACCATTTACTATCCAGAAGGACACCAAGGTCTTTGATCTGATCAACCCTTTTCAATACTTCTAAATTGATAGTGTAATTAAAATCAATCAGGTTCATATTTTTTGAAAAAGTTATTGATAAACACTTACCGAATTCAAAAAAGGCTGTTGGCATTATTACAATAAGCAAGTAACCTATCCAAATCGTCTTGGAGTTTAACACAGTCCACCGGGGCTTCTATCTTGCGATAAATCTTAATGCCATCGGCATGTAAAATGAAGCTACTGTTTAGAAAGCATTTACTGATATTGTTAATATAGATTATAAGAAATATAGACCCCAGGTGAATTCCCTTGGGCACACCCGAGGCAGCTACGAATGGCCCGGAGTGATCCCCATTTACAACAACCACCTATTCACGACCACAAATGTGGGACCAAGCCCCAAGTTTTTTTTTTATCTATGACATCCCACGTAGACTTCAAGCCTAAGTACTAACGTACCGTGGGTGTCTGAAGAGAAGGGAAATGTAGTCTATTGACACGGGATTTGAAGGACTGGAGGTTGGGACGGGAAGGAAAAACATCTGCAGGCAGTTTGTTCCATAATCTGGAGACCCTAGGTATGAACTAGCGAGAGAAGTGGTCTGTTCTAGGCTTTTGTAGTTGGACAGTAAAGGGATGCATACGTAACGCGCCTCTTGTTGTTCTGTTAGGGACATTCAAGGGGGGAATAATACCGGCTAGTTCTTCAGAGCAAAATCCGGGGGGGATAAATCTCCTACAGCGCGGCGATGAGCGAGAGAAGGGAGTTTTCTCGTGAGGGCTGGGTCATTGATAAGTCGAATGGCTCTCTTTTGGATAGAATCAAGGATCTTAAGTGTCGAAGGTGATGCCGCTCCCCATATGTGGGAGCAGTACTCTAGGTTAGGTCTTATTTGTGAAACATAGAGAGTATATAAGTTAGAAGAGGAGAAGAATTTTCGGGCTCGAAAGAGAAAACCAAGCTTTTTAGCTGCCGATGTGGCTACTGAAGTAATGTGTTTGAGCCAGCTGAGATCATGTTCAAAAGCGACTCCAACAAGATCGAATGTTTCATTGTTTTGTAGGGCTTGGCCATTCATGTGGATGGGGTAAGCGTTGCCAGATTTTTTGCCTGAGAGGGAGCAAGACTGGGTTTTGGAGGCGTTGAAGTGAACAAGGTTCTTGGCACCCCAGTCTAAGAGTAATTGAAGATCTTGGGAAAGGGATAGGTACATAGATCTGCGTCCATTATCCAACTCCTGATTCGAAACTTGTCTGGAAAAATGAATATTGGAGTGAAGAGTACTATCGTCAGCATAACTGTGGATGGGATTAGTAGTTGAAGAGAGCAGGTCATTAATGTGAAGAAGAAACAGGGTTGGTGCCAGGACTGAACCTTGGGGGACACGAGCATTGATAGGATAGTCAACAGTGACTCGCACACCCCGACACCAGCAAGTCTCGCAATGAGTAGTTCATGGCTGATCTTATCAAAGGCCTTACTGAAGTCGCTGTAGACGGCGCGCGGTGTCTACCTGCCTTTGACTGTCCAGAGTTGAACAGACATCTTGGGCGCAGCATAAAGGGTTTGTCTCCAAAGACCTTCTAGGAAAAAATACATGCTGTTGTTCCATAAAAGTGTTTTTTTACCGTGCTAAAAATATTTTCATATACTATTTTTGCCAGCATTTTTGCAAATATACTAATTTTACTAATAGGTCGATAAATTAGCAACATTGCTTCTATCGACACTTTAAATATTGATGTAACGTGGGATGTTCTCCATTTCTGAGATAAGAATACGTTTTTTAGAGACAATTTTTATATAATATAAAGTGGCCTGGCAAGACTATATACACAGTGCTCTATAAGTACAGGTGGTATCCCGTCAGTCCCAGCGCCTTCCTTTGAGTCTAAATTATTGATTAAATCTATTACTTTATTTTCGAAAATCGAGACTTCGACGTTCGTATTAGCAATCATATAATTTGGCAACCTTCCGTTCGCAATATTCGTCACAAACACACTTTTAAAAAACTTGCCAAATAGGTCTTAGTATATGTAAATATCCTTGCTATTAGTACGAACATAAACTTAATTGAGTCGGATTTCTAGCAAATTGTAAATATGTTGCTATTTCTGTGTATGTATGTATACAGGGTGTCCGAAAAGTCTTTGTATGGGCAAATATCTTTGCTATTTGTACAAAGATAAAATTGATTGAGTCGGATTTTAAGAAAATCGTATACATTTGTATTATTTTGTGTGGGTGTTTATATGTATGTAAAAAGGGTGTCCGAAAAGTCTTAGAATGTTCGAAGATAATTAAGTCGGATTTTAAGCAAATCGTATATATTTGTATTTTTTTGTATAGGTGTATATGTATATAGGTCAAAAATGCCATGTATGTGTATACAGTAATACAGTGTGTCAGAAAAGTCTTAGCATTGGCAAATGCTTCTGGTAGTACCAAGATAAACCTAATTAAGTCGGATTTCAGGCAAATCGCATATATTTAAATTTATAGGCTACAGCCTAGTGTGCCTAATAGTTAATCAGCCACTGACACGGCACATTTAGGTGACAAGTCTACGTGAACTATCCTAGATAAAATATATAGTAAATATAAAGTGACATAAAATCAATGATAAAAGCCATCTTCATGGCTTTTATCATTGATTTTAGGCTGGCAACAAATTTCACGTTTGTTGGTTTAATGACTCGATGTTTTGTGGTCCACTCTGTATATGATTCTAGAATCAATTTCGTTACAAAAATAATAACGGACAGTGCATAAACAAATAAACATATTGATATATTCTTTTATTTTAATAAGGATCTATGTGATACGCCAGTTGATATACTGTTAAGCTCATTAAGTATGCGAATCATATAGATAAACATCGTGAAAAGAATTCTAAGGTGTATCAAGCTATTTTTTTGTTATTTTTTAGAGTCGTTATAGGTTAACGTTTCTGATAAAAGTGCTTCTCGGAATTGGGTGTTTGAGATTTAAAGGCACGATACCCCTGCAGAAAAATAAACCTCGCGACTTAAGGATGGATTCCATGACAAAAAAGAATGTGCTTGAATGTCAGGCCAAAAAGATTGGATTTTACGTATCTATAAAAAAATAAGTTACTAAGAGAGGTCTTATTCGACAGGCAAGGTTGCAAACTGATGATCTGACCAGTGTAGGAATAAGACCACGAAGTTTTGTACTTTAAATGTATTTCTGAGCTTTTTTGCAAAATAAAGAAAATGGAAATTTAGGTCTGTATTTTCTCCAATAATATTTTCAAGATAAAACTTATTTGGAAACTTAGCAAATGGCCACAATCAGGAAATAGATCAAGTCAAATTCCCTCTTTATACAGGTTGTTATGAAAATGGTTTGATATATTAGAATGGGTGACTCCTGGGATAGTCTGAAGACATACCCAATACTTTTTTCTTCAAATCGCACATTTTTTTATTTTAAAAAATGCCCAAATCTAATTTTTTATCATGTTTGGGAAACACTAAAAAACTTATTCCTGCTGAAAAGAAGGTAAAAACTCAACACGAAAAACTAATTGAGCACAACTACACAAAATTATAACCAAAATTATTTCACAACTGCACGAAATTTTGTCAAAAGAAAAACATTATTTTGTTTAACGCAGCATGTTCAGTTTGTTCAGAAAGTTGTTAATCGTCCTTTTGGCAACAGAATTATCGTAACTTACCGATATTTTTGAAAATAACCCCTAAATGAGTTTTATAGTCCAGATGTATCTAAACCAAGGGATTTAGATACATCGGGATTTGCACCCGCAAGCGTTACATAATACGTAAGTATTATTAGTGTTAAATTTAATTCAATTTCCAACCCTATTAATGCTAATCTAGGGAACACTATTATCAAAGCACAAACTAGATAAAACTGGGCAAAGCAAGATGGCAAATAACATGATAATGGAGACAAAGACGAAACGAAAACATTCCCCACTAAAGTAGTTAGCAAATCGCCTGAAGAGGACGCTACGTTCTTAATTTGAGTCGCCAAACAAAAAAGGAACTACATTATTACTTAAAATTAACTTCTAGAAAGTTAATATTGATCACAAAATGACACAACATTTTTCCTATTCCTTATGCAACCATTTTTAAAAATTATATTAATTAAATTTTTACAATTTCTTGAAAACTAGACATATAAACAGATTAATATTTATAAGTTAAGTTAAGGCCCACCAGCACTATAGTTTGTATCCAGAGTCGTTCACTTGCAAGCCGTTTCAGTTTTTTACAAATTAGGCTGCTAACTTAAATTTGTACAATTTCTCGAAAACTAGACATATAAACAGATTAATATTTACAAGGTAAGTTAAGGCCCACCAGCACTATAGTTTGTATCCAGAGTCGTTCACTTGCAAGCCGTTTCAGTTTTTTACAAATTTGGCTGCTAACTTGAGTTTTTACAATTTCTCGAAAGCTAGACATATAAACACATTAATATTTACAATTGAAGTTAAGGCCCACTAGCACTATAGTTTGCATCTAGAGTCGTTCACTTGCATGCCGTTCCAGTTTTTACAAATTTGACTGCTGACTTAAATTTTTACAATTTCTCGAAAATTAGACATACCTATAAACAGATTAATATTTACAAGGAGAGTTAAGGCCCACCAGCACTATGGTCTGTATCCAGAGTCGTTCACTTGCAAGCCGTTTCAGTTTTTTACAAATTTGGCTGCTAACTTGAGTTTTTACAATTTCTCGAAAGCTAGACATATAAACACATTAATATTTACAATGGAAGTTAAGACCCACCAGCACTATAGTTTGAATCTAGAGTCGTTCACTTACATGCCGTTCCAGTTTTTTACAAATTTGACTGCTGACTTAAATTTTTACAATTTCTCGAAAATTAGACATACCTATAAACAGATTAATATTTACAAGGAGAGTTAAGGCCCACCAGCACTATGGTTCGTATCTAGAGTCGTTCACTTGCAAGCCGTTTCAGTTTTTTACAAATCTGGCTGCTGACTTAAATTTTTACAATTTCTCGAAAACTAGACATATAAACAGATTAATATTTACAAGGTAAGTTAAGGCCCACCAGCACTATAGTTTGTATCCAGAGTCGTTCACTTGCAAGCCGTTTCAGTTTTTTACAAATTTGGCTGCTAACTTGAGTTTTTACAATTTCTCGAAAGCTAGACATATAAACACATTAATATTTACAACGGAAGTTAATACCCACCAGCACTATAGTTTGTATCTAGAGTCTTTCACTTGCATGCCGTTCCAGTTTTTTACAAATTTGACTGCTGACTTAAATTTTAACAATTTCTCGAAAATTAGACATACCTATAAACAGATTAATATTTACAAGAAGAGTTAAGGCCCACCAGCACTATGGTCTGTATCCAGAGTCGTTCACTTGCAAGCCGTTTCAGTTTTTTACAAATCTGGCTGCTAACTTAAATTTTTACAATTTCTCGAAAACTAGACATATAAACAGATTAATATTTACAAGGTAAGTTAAGGCCCACCAGCACTATAGTTTGTATCCAGAGTCGTTCACTTGCAAGCCGTTTCAGTTTTTTACAAATTTGGCTGCTAACTTGAGTTTTTACAATTTCTCGAAAGCTAGACATATAAACACATTAATATTTACAACGGAAGTTAATACCCACCAGCACTATAGTTTGTATCTAGAGTCTTTCACTTGCATGCCGTTCCAGTTTTTTACAAATTTGACTGCTGACTTAAATTTTTACAATTTCTCGAAAATTAGACATACCTATAAACAGATTAATATTTACAAGGAGAGTTAAGGCCCACCAGCACTATGGTTTGTATCTAGAGTTGTTCACTTGCAAGCCGTTTCAGTTTTTTACAAATTTGGCTGCTAACACAAAATTTTTACAATTTCTCGAATACCAGACATATAACTAGATTAATATTTACAAGGTAAGTTAAGGCCCGCTAGCACTATGGTTTGTATCCAGAGTCGCTCACTTGCAAGCCGTTTCAGTTTTTTTACAAATTTGGCTGCTAACTTAAATTTTTACATTTTTTGAAAACTTGACATATTAACAGATTAACATTTACAAGGTAAGTTAAGGCCCACCAGCACTATAGTTTGTATCAAGAGTCGTTCATTTGCAAGCCGTTTCAGTTTTTTTACAAATTTGGCTGCAAACTTAAATTTTTACAATTTTTTTAAAACTTGACATATAAATAGATTAATATTTACAAGGTAAGTTAAGGCCCACCAGCGCTATAGTTTGTATCCAGAGTCGTTGAGTTGCAAGCCGCTTCAGTTTTTTTACAAATTTCGCTGCTAACTTAAATTTTTACAATTTCTCGAAAACTAGAAATATAAAAAGATTAATATTTACAAGGTAAGTTAAGGACCACTAGCACTATAGTTTGTATCCAGAGATTAGTTCACTTGCAAGCCTTTTTAGTTTTTTACAAATTTGGAAAAGTCCTAAACTGATCAGTTGACGACTTGACAGCAACGAGTAAGCGTTGATAATGCCAAGTGATGTTAGTGATGAAGTGATGTCATGATTATGATTATGAATACATTAAACATGAGTTAGGTTAGGTTAGTTATATTTAGAGGGATTTCAATATTACATGATGCAAAAATCGGGGTCGGACACAGGTAACTGACAGAAAAGGTAGGTATATGAAATTAGATTAATATTATATTTTGTCAGGTTGTATTTATTAATTTATGCTCCATAAAAATATTTCGTTTTTTTTAAATGAACCAACTTCACAAATTGAAAGGTACTGAAAATTTCTTCCCCCTCCCATCAT
Source organism: Philopedon plagiatum (assembly GCA_963971165.1). NCBI lineage: Eukaryota > Metazoa > Arthropoda > Insecta > Coleoptera > Curculionidae > Philopedon > Philopedon plagiatum. Next base: position 140,043,807 of record OZ020189.1, on the reverse strand, counting down.
CTTATCTCCCCCTCTTTTAATTTGTAATAGCCATGTTATATTAGATTTTCTGACCTCAATAACCCCGAAAATGACATATATTAGTTAACCTTTTTGTGGAATTTCCAACCCTCCCCCTCAGCTTATTCTTATAACATCTGTTACATAAGATTAGCTTTTCTAACCTCAGTAACCCCGAAAATGTCACGTTTTTTTGGAGAAATTCTCAGCCGCGCTTCCAGTCCCAACAACCACCCCCCCCCCCCCCCGTTGCCATTATATTTTTTTAACAATTAGACAAAATGAGATTTTCAGAGCTCAATAACCCCGAAAATCATTAACATTTTGGAAAAATTACCAGCCGCTTCTTTTGATACCCCCCCCCCACACCAACGTTAATTTTCTTAACATTTATTACACAAAATTATATTTTCTAAAATGTTATAAATGTTTATTTTTTAGAGTATTTTATGTAGTTTTAAGGTAATAGAACCGTATAAAAATTTTACTCCATTACAAACTGAACCCCCATTTCACCCCCCTAGGGGTTGATTTATTAAAATCTGTGAAACACGTGTTTAAACATTTATTTTTGAGAGTACTTCTATGAAGTTTCGAGATATCTAATAGGACCATTTATTATTTTTTCTCCATACAAAGTTGAACCCATGTTTCACCCCCTTAGGGGTTGAATTTTGAATAACCCTTCCTTAGTGAACGCACACAAAAATTGACATAGCTCCACTGTAACTTTCTCTTCTTTGTAAAATTCCTGGATGTTGATGACTTATTATTAGTTCTTTTATTGGCCTTCTTGGAAGTGGACAAGATTTTTATATATAGGTTTAAAAAATTACAAAGAAAAACAATGATCCCTTAGGACAACTATTTGATCAAATGCTAAACGAATTCCAAACATTTTAAGTGGGCAAGGGGATCGTTACCGAATTACCGTTTACCGAATGCGAGCGGACTTAGATAGTTATTCCAAAGCATATCATATTTTTATCGCTGATTTTAGTGGATTAAGAATGGTATTCCGATCAGTATTATATGGCATATTAAAGTACCAGGGAAAAGGTATCAAAATGGTGAAAAATCTCAATTTTTAAATTTTTGGACTTAGATTATTTATCCCGTGTGGTCTTCATTTCTTTTCCAGATGATCAGTAAGTATGAAAAACATCGTGACTTAACCCTCAAAAACATTTCTAAAACGGCACCACAGGAATTTTACGAAGGTGTTAGGTAATACTAGCGATAAGTACCTACCATTCATGTACATATGTCTTTAGTTCATTTATTTATGTATTGTTAATAGTAATTGGTTGGTTATTAAATTAATATTTCATACTAATTATTATAAAATGCATTTCAATACTTTAATGGAATTTAAGAATGCCACTGCTTGCTGTATAAACCTATAATTTTATAATAATGGTCAAAAATTCTCAAAACCTAATTAAACCATAATATGTGGTACACTGGTCGTGGAATATTTTTCAACAGTAATTAATTAATTATTTCTCTTCTTTACAAGCCATAATTAAAATAAGAAATTAAAAAAATTGAGTATGCTTCATTATTTTCTTCATTAAATTACAAAAGCTGGAATAATGTATGAAATGCTCTCGGAGACTGGTCCGTATCGCAACAATTTCATAATAATAGTCAAAACAAGACTCAAAATGCAATTCAACCATAATGTGTGGTACACTGTTAGATTCAAAATAAAAAGAGCTTCTAAAATTTGACATCAAAAAATCAGGACCGTATTTAAAAACATGAAGTTGATGATCGCTGTCCAAAGACGAAACGTCGAATAGAAAAATTGATAACGTAATTTTAAAGTTCACTTAAAGTTGCTATCAAGAAGTTTTATTAGTTTTAGCTAGAAGAAAATTGATTTAAAAATCCGAAAATTTAGTTTTTTCAAAATAACTCGAAAATGAAAAATCTTCCGATAAATTTCGGAAAATCAATTAGTTCTTTACTTACGCAACTTTTTTCCCATTTAACCAATTTTGAATTTCTAGTTATTAACAAGATCCCCATACTGGCCCTCCTAATTTTGGACACCGTGTACCTATCTATAATTTTTGACAAATTTGCACTTATGCATTTTCAACTGAAAATGTATTCGGGCAAGTTTCCCAAAAATAATCGATAATTTTCATTGCACTTATTTTACTACTGATTATTTTTTCATCTTCACAAGTACTATCGATTATTTTCATGCGACAAAATAATCGATAGTTTTTCTCTTAGGTACGCCTTAGTGGCCTAGGGATTGTTGAAATCTAAGATTTATTTTACGCAATATGTTGTTGTGGAAGTGGGAATTTTTTTAAATACATGCTGATAGCATTATAAATCGAAATTGAGTGATCGTTGGAGATAGAATTTTGAATCGTCGTAGTTTTATTTTATTCGTAATTTGTAAAATTTATTTGTTAAATTCTCACAATTCATTCAACTGGTAGCGATAACATTAGCCTGCATATTTTTCTCCTTCATTTGACTCAGTGTTGCCCTGATATGATGGTTACCATGGTAACAACTCGTCATGGACAAGAAAAGAAATCACCAATCGGTTTATTTACTGCGTTCGGTTATATTTGATTGGTCTGCTCATTTTGCTCTTTTACGTAATTTTCGTTCGGTATATAAATTAATAAGCTGCAACAGATCTGCTTGATGTTCAGAAATCCAAAATCTAGGGCCTGGAGCTATATATTTCCCTCCCTACTAAAAGCACCGAGCGAATCTTAAATGGCACTTTGTCAAAACAAGAAACAGTGTTAACCTCGCTTGAATAGTCTAAACCGAGTTATGGCAATGCGATTACGAATTTATAAAGTTTGGGCTTAGGTAAATCGGTTTCACCTTGTAAACTATACAACTTTACTGGTATAGATCCCGAAACAAAACTGACAACAACCAACTGATACAAATCGAAATCTCGAAGCGTTCGATAAGCGTAATCAGCTCGTTTAACTTGAAATTCATGTGATTTATCTGCATTTACACATTCTCCTCAGCTTTTCCTAAACCGAACACATATGCAAACAGTAACTAAAAAAATTTAAATCATTGGTTTGCTTGGGTTTACTTGGGTTCTGTATTTTCACAACTACAGAATAACTCTTTTTTTAACGGCGACTAAGGACTAATAAAATGACAAAACCTTATCAAAAACTAACTGATCTAAAAGATCTAAAATAAACTACTACTATGTCCTAAACGCTTCTAGTACATCCCGGTGCTATTTTATTTAATGCAGGTACAACCAACCTTAAAGATGTGACATCTTTGCAAAAAAAATCGTCCTCACGATTTGAATTGCTTTTTTATTTTTAAAAGTAAACAACAAAGCAATCAAGGATGGGTTCTCAAAAATGCTGATCGTTTAACTGCAAGGACTCCTGCTAGCTTGAGAAGCAGGAGTTTGATTTATGAGCTGGTTTTTTATTTTAGGATATATAGAAACATTTGTTATTGCATAAAGAGTGTAATATATTTTTAGGTCGGACCTATTGTTTGACTTTTGCGTAAAAGTTAGTGAATACATAAACATTGGAAAAGATAAAGTTAAAACATCTAAAGAAGTAAATCTGAACAAACCTGAGCAAAGAATAACATTAAAATGTTAAAAAGAGCAATTTCTTCAACTAGGGAAGGCTGAGAGATGCTCAACACCCCAAAATTTAAAATTAGTACCCCCACAATTAATACTGCTTTAATAAATTGACATTGGGCACGGGCATAGAAATTTTTTACTATAGACCAACTATAGACCACTTGAATTTTTCCGAAAAAGTTGGCTAATCTCATTTTCGGGATTAATGAGGGCATAAAATCTGATTTTGTCTAGCTGATGTTAAAAAATTACCGGAGGGGGGTTGAGTTTGCTTGGGTGGGGGTGGGGGAGATTTGATAAAAAGTGACTAGGAATTTCTTCAAAAATGTTAACCAAAATGTCCATTTTGGGGCTAGCGATGTCAGAATTTTGAATCTTTTCTAACAAATGTTAAAAGAAAAGTTTCGCGGGGGGGGGGGGGGATAGTGAGAATAAAAGGAGCGGTTGCGAATTTCTCCAAAAATGTTAACTAATATATTATTTTCGGGGTTACTAAGGTCAGAAAATCTAATTTTGTTTAACCGGTGTTAAAAAAATTTACGGGGGGAGGTATAAAAAGGTGGGACAAAAAGGGCGATTGGCAATTTATCCAAAAATGTTAACTAACATGTTATTTTCGGGGTTATTGAGGTCAATAAATTTAATTTTGTGTAACAGAGAATTGAGGCCGGTGGGGGATTTAAGAGAAGCGACTGCCAATTTTTCCAAAAATATTAACTAATGGGTCATTTTAGGGGTTATTGAAGTCAGAAAAGCTAAGTTTATGCAATGTATGTAAACAAAAATTACGGCGGGGAAGAGGGGCGAAAGAAGCGGGTGGAAAATTCTTTAAGAATGTTAACTATGTCATTTTCGGGGTTACTGACGTCTGAAAATCCAATATTACATTGACCTTACAAATTTAAAGAGCAGACAATAAGATGAAGGGAAAGGAAGTGTAGGTGAACTAAAAAGAAAGAAAGAATTTTTTTTCAAAAAAATGAACCGACTTCACAAAAGAAAAAGCACTAAAAAGTGTGAAATAATGTTTTTACGTATTTATAACTGTGATTAATGGTAAACTTAATTTTGTTTAAAGTTAGGTAACTTGTACACCGAAGTTCTGAACTTTGAAGTCGGCGCAATTTCCCAGTATAAGTATCCGTAATGATAATAATTTATAAACAATTAATAAGAAGTTGCGCTTACTTTAAAGTTCCGAACTTTTGTGCACAAATTACTAAAAGTCGAACGCAGTTAGGCTTGCTTAGGTTTGCTTAGGCTTAGTAATAAATAGGCTTAGTAATAGATAACTAAAAATATTACTCTTTGGTGACAATAATTGATTAATGAATTATCATTAAGGATTCCTGTTATACTTTAAAATTGCGCCGAATTCAAAGTTCAGAACTTCGGTGTAACTTACTTAACTTTGAATAAAATTAAGTTTACTATCAACATTAACCACAGTTATAAATACGTAAAATATTATTTCATACTTTTTAGTGCTTTTTCTTTTGTGAAGTCGGTTCATTTTTTGTAAAAAAAAAATAATTTTCATTTAGACTTAAGCCTATCAATACAGATAAAATTAGTTCTTATTTTTTTGAAATACAATTTCACTGTTACTGTTATATACGCACTACGCAGTACGCAGTATTGTTAGAGCGGCGTAACCGAAAAAAAATGTAGTTAAACGTCATAAGAAAGAAAGTAAGGAAATATCATTGTCGCGCAAGGTCATGCGATTTATTGATAATCTTCAGACGAGGACTATGCAGATTTCACTTATAACTTTTACTTATGGCATTTTTGGTGACACTTTGAATAAACGTATGCAAATTCTACCAAACAGAAACAAATGGGTAATTAATATGCAAATAACGATGTTAAGTATTTTAAAAATGCATATTTTGTTAATTTGTTGTCAATTAGTGATGTTAATAATATGATCGCTAAATATATATATTTGAGATTTAAATATTATACCATTATATAAACTTTATTGTCTAATTATTTAGAGAAATTAGGCCAATTTGATAGTTTGGTATGGAACGAAAGCTGAAAATACGTTGAATAAGTTGGTTATAGCCGTCATCAAGTCATAGCTGGCGTAATTTGTCAATAAACTAATTAAAACAAGTTTTTTTGCCTGGGACCACTTAAATACTAGCGCACGGTGGGTGTCTGAAGAGAAAAGGGATTACATTTATTAATACTGAGTTAAAAGACTTAGAAGAGGTTAGAAGAGGAATAACCAGGTAGAGAGACTATACAGGGTGTTTGATTGGGACAAAAAGATAATAAATTTTAAGGACACTCTATATCTAAAAATATGAAAATAAGTTTATATAAACATGGATCCTCAAACGCTTATTTTTCGAGATACATGGTGTTTAATATTTTCACACCTCAAGTATTCCGAAGAGTTAGGAGAAATATGCGAAGACAATTTAGAGCATGTATTGAAGCACGAAGAAGCCATTTCCAGCATCTACTATAAACTTAAATCAAAAAACACCGTTTTCTGAACAAAAAATATTTTTAAATAAAGTCATTTTCATTATTTGTTTTTATTGTAATAAATAAATTAATTTTTATCTCGAAAACGGCGCGTCAGAACAAAAAAGCTCAAGACACACTTTTCGCGTAGAATTAATTGGACTTAAGGAAACCTATATCAATTTTGCAAAAAATCAGTGGCGTGCTATTTTTTCGCTAAAAATAAAGACTCACCCGCACGCGCGCCACTTATGCAAGTACTTTAGAAAATACATTTTTGCACGTAAAGGTGCCCTTTGGTTACATACTGGCGTGTACCAAAATGCATGTCAATATCTTGACGCATTTTTGAGAAATTAAAAAGAAACATTTAAAAATGAAAATTTTAAACTCCAAAAAGAAGCGTTTAAGGATCCATGTTTATATAAACTTATTTTCATATTTTTAGATGTAGGATCTGCTCTTAAAATTTCTTACTTCTTTTTGTAACACCCTGTATACTCAATATCAGGTAAGAGTTTAACTTATAATTTAAACGTTCCCTAATTCAGAAAATGCCTGGCGGACACAGACAATCGCTAAATTGATGAGAGATGGGTATATAATGGCCATACGTTTACATGTACGCGACGAAGACACATTTTCCGCATATATAATCCTTGCAGCCAGAAAAGCGTCAACAGGTGGAATATATGCCACACCTACATCGAATGCCGTGTAGATAAGCATCCTTTTCTTACGCCTTTGCACCGGCATGTCTCTTTCCGGCAGTCTTCCACCCGTCTTGTCTATTCCGCGTTCCTTTGCTATTTACAGAGCCGGACCGTCCGATTTTGATGTGTGAAATCAAACTTTGTTTTAGAAATATTTTTGTTTGTTTTTCCGGGATTATCAGAAAGTATTTTGCAATTATTTTGACTATTTTGTGCTTATTAGACATTTTGGTAGTATATTGTTGGACAATTGTGTGCCTGTAAAGTGTTTATTTTTATTGAAAAGTAAGTAGATGAACATATTTTGTTTGTTTAACAATTATTTAGACAAATATTACCCCAAAATTAATTATTATAATAGGAATTATATGTTTTGCGGCGTAAATTACGAATCTAAGTGTGTAGTTCAGTGGAAAAGCTTACAGTTTTAAAAGTTTCTCTTTCTCTTACACCATAGATATTTCTTGGAGGTTATGTTAATCACGAACAGAATATAATCGTAGACAATCTCGCCCATGTATTATTTTATTTATTTATTTTTGACTGTTTTCAACACATTCAGATTTGCAATATGCGCCTCAAATTACATAATTCTAAAAAAAATATTATTTGTGGAGTAGTGTGTTTACTTTTTATTAACATTTTTAGATATTATTAATTTATTATGGATGACGATTACTGCATTCCTAGTACATCCAGGCCAAGTGGAGAGGATTTGGTAACTTTAATTTTTTTTTTAATATTTGATATTGACATGATAACTTTACTTTCGTATTAGTTACTTTCATATATGTATGTAATACAGTGCCTGGCAGAAAGATACAGACGTTTGTATCATTGATTTCTTAAGAAAAATCAGTTGTGATAAATTTAATGTTGGCGCTTTAAAAAGAGATTAGTAACTCCGATTTTCAAAAAACTTTTACATTTGAAATGGATATCTTTCTAATTTAAAATGTTCAAAACTGAATAGGTTTAAAGAGCTTTAAATAGTTTTAAAAGTTGTAGGTAAAAATGTCTTCTATTGATATTTAACCATAGATAGATAGATAACCATAGATAGATAGTTTTTGCATACGTTTCTTTTTGGGAAAAATCGAAATTTATGAAAATTTATGCAAAATCGAACATATCTATGGATAAATATTAATAGAAGACATATTTGTCTACCACTTTACCATGTTTCAGATACTTATCTTTTTTTATTATCTTTTTATATGAATTTATAGTGATATGTTCATCTTTTTCGAGATAACTTCAACTTTATGACAATAAAACTCACTGAAAAATTAAAGTTTTTGTAAAACCAAAGACACCATCTTAAACTACATTATTTTTACAATTGAAAAATTACAAAAAATAATAATTGGTTTTTCTAAGCGGCGAACACGCGAAAATGCATCTTTCGTAAAACAGAAAACTGAAAATTTGTCGTAAAAAAAGGAAGCATATGGGTACAACCCTCCCAGAGTTCATAGATAGTCGTCTCAAGAAGAGATTACAATACTGGCTTTTTAATTTTTAAAATTTTTTTTATAAATACTGAGCTTGAATCAACAAAGTGGAAAATTTCACCCTTAACCCTCCTTTAGTCGCGCCGCTTCCACTAAAGAGTTTACTCGCGCGGTCTACACCTATAGACCATTTTCTTTTTGTTTATATACCTAATAAGGTAAACGCACCAGTAATTGACACTATTAGGAGGGAAATTGCGAAAAAAATTGTCGTAGGTCTAATTATTTATTTTTTTGATGTTTGGATTTTTTTGTCATAAGGTGCATACCTTTTGGCACAAGATTCACTTACTCTGATTGTTCAAAAATAGAAAATGGTGTTTGCTGCTAAATTAATAAAAAATGGATATATCATCCCCAGTAATTGACACTTTAATTTTGTAATATGTCAGTGATTGACACCCCAATAATTGACACACTTGGGATATTAAATTTCTTTATTTTTAAATCAAACCTAATACAGAAATATGAAACCTTATACATATATATTCAAGGTAATACAACATAAAACCTTTTTTAACAATTTACGTCTCAAATACATCTATCTGACGTGAGAAAACGTACTTAATCCTATCACCCGTTGCTTGTAACTCTGGTTCAGGCAGTTTTTCCATTATATCATTAAATCTGATACTGGAAACGTCGCTTTCAACAAGTCGAAAAACACACTTTTCGTTTAAAGATTTAAGAGAGACCACTTCTATGTCACTTTGTGACTCTATTTTCCTAATGACGCAGATGTATTTATAAAAAACAGTTTTTCTATTGCCCCCTAAAAATTTCACCAAAACGAAATCTCCAACTTGAATATCTTTAAACTTTAATTGTGGTTTAGTAACTTCATCTTCATCATCTTGTCGGTTTTCTTCAAACTCTTCATTAATGTCGTCTAGGCTGTCCCCACTTTCCACCAATTCTTCCTCAGATGATTCAGATTCAAAATCATTCTTTTTCCTTTTGATTTTATTTTTATATGCATTTTTCAACTTTTTTCCTTTTTCGTTCTTCTATTCTTCTTTGCTTTTCTTCTTCTTTCTTTTTTTCCTCAGTCGCTTTTTTTATGTGATACTGCTGCCAACGTTCGGAAGTTATTGCAGAGGGTACTTTTTCTTTTTTTATCTTTTTTTCGGATTTTTTCTCCTCTGGTCAAAATAGAGCTTTTTTAAACGGCGTTGGAACTTGTTCTTTTAATGATGTCACAGTAACTAAAGGTGAAGGTTGCACAGGCGATATGTTTGCATGTGAATATTTTGGAAGAGGTGTAAGTTTCTGAACAGAGTGTATTATTATTTTATTCGGAGTTTTTGAATTTTCAAGATCTACTTTCTGTGCCGTAAATCCAGAACAACCTGCTTGAGAGTGATTAGCTTCCTGAGTATGTCCTAAGCTTGAGCTATGGTCCTGGTCATGCATGACGACATCATTGCAATCATTTTTGTCGATTTTTGATGACTTTTTCTGGTGTGCATATCCAGAACAACCTGGTTGGAGGTTATCACCTTCCTTAACATATTGTGAACTCATATTGTCCTCTTGATCCAATTTTACGGCATCATCACCTTCTTTTGTATCAGCTTCTCTTTCCGTAGTTTTGTCTACTCTTTTTTTCATAGAGCTCCAAACTACAAATAACGAAGAATCTTTATCACTTCCGATCCATTCCTGATTAAAATTTGCTTTTAAACATTCTAATTTGTCAAGTGGTATGAATTTCTCCATCGCAGATAAAGCTTCTTTTATTTTGATGACTTGTGTGGAATTAGATTTCTGATCAGCAATTTTGAAGAAATTCACATTGTTGACATTAAATGGCGACAGACCGCAAGCTCTAAAACCGTTTTGAATAGTTTCCTTTGATATTTTTCCCAAGGCATTTTCAAATATTGCTCCAAAATGTTCTTTTCGTAATTTAGTACCATGGTTCTCAACATGCCAATTCATTACAGATTTTTTCCAATAGGTTTTTAATGGTCTAAAGACCACAGCGTCCATTGGTTGGGTCAAATGGGTTGAGTTTGGATATAACGCGAAGAGATCTATTCCATTTTGGGTACAAACTTGGGATAAATGTAAAGTCATGTGTGAAACGTGGCCATCTACGAAAAGTAATATAGGTCGCTGGATTTCTTTCTCCTCCAGCCATGGGATAAAAATATTACTAATATATTCAAAAAATGTTGGACCACACATCCATCCACTAGCCGACCGTCCAATTCCCCAACTTTGATTAATACTGTGAGCTATGTAGCTTGGAATTCGTTCATATTTGAACACTATCATGGGAGGGGCCAAATTCCCAGCAGCATTAGCAGTTACCAAAACTGTTAGGTTTTCCTTCTCATTATTTGTTCCTGCATTGTAAACGGTTCTGTCTCCTCTCATAGCCAAAATTTTATCACCTTTTGGTTGGAGAAAAAAGGCACTTTCATCGCAGTTATAGACTCTTGACGGATCATTTGTGATGTGGAACAAATCTTTTGATTTGAGATATGCTTCGATTTCTCGAAACCATTCGCAAAGATTTTCCTCGGAAACTTTTTCGCGTGCAGGTGTTAGATTCTGTGACACTCTTTCACTAATACTTGGGTGACGTTTTAGAAATGATGAAAACCATTTGCGGCCTGGACGAGATTCTTTAAAAGGAGTCGGTCTGTTGCTATTTTTAATTATAAGTTGTACACTATCTAGGAGCTGTTCCTCGGAGACAGGATAATGGGCTCTAGCAAGAGATAATATCCAGTTCTCTAGCAGCAATTCTTCATTTGTTGTTAAAATTGTGTTAGGACCCATTCGACATTCTGCTGGGAGTTTTCCAGATCATTTATATGGCAAAGTCACTCTAGGAACAGAGTAAGTTCTCGCAGCTGTAGCTACTGGCATTCCTCTTTTTACAGCTTCAAGAGCTTCATTCATTTGCTCTTTTGAATAATTTTTTTTGGGAGCCATGTCTCTAAAACAAAAAGTACCACTCATTGACACGTCATGTACCAATAATTGACACCCCTGTCAATAACTGGATCTAGTCGTTTGTTTTAACTGAAAATTTGAGACAAAAATTCCCATGAAAAAACTGAACATTTGGCAATATCGAGTAAATATTTGTTTGTAAACCAGTCATTGACAGAAGTGTCAAATACTGGAACACTTCAATTTTGTTGGATCCAGTTATTGACAGTTGAAAAATTTAAGGTTAGAATTTTTATTTCTTTAAGTTATCGCTAAAATCTAATTGTATATCTTATAATAACATCAACAATAAACGAAAATTATGTAAAAAAACGTAAGTATAAAAATCACAATTTTTTTTCTTATCTACTTACCTTAAAAATTTGCTTAAGTTTTACTTGAAAAATCGGCACGACGCACATTCTACAATTTTTAACGAACTTTGTAATCAGCTGATCTGTGGCAGAATTTTTGCACGTTTGCCAGATATACTGAAGATTGAAATTTTCAATGGGTATCTACTCTTTGGCATTAAAATATCTTATTTTAGGAGAAAATGTCTAGAATGTCAATTACTGGAACACTGTCAATAATAGGTGCTTTTACCTTACTTCTGTTTGGTAATTTTCTTAAAAATAGATTTTAAATACCGGGTTATGTTTGTCAAAATTTCGGTACGACATATTTGTTGTACCTAAATTTTTATACATTGCATGGTAAAAAGGTTAAAAATATACTAAAGATTTTTTATGGTTTTATTGACATCTAATCAAATATGGTAACAGAAATAAACTGTATTCCAACAAAATCGAATTTAGGATATTTATCATTTATATTTCAGCTATCATTTATATGAAAAGTAGTAATAAAAAAATTCTAATACAGAACAAAGAGAAGTAACAAGGAGCAAGAACAGAGACGGTAAAAGTGTAGCAGCTTTAGTCCACAAAACATTTGGTACACGTATAAAATTAAGTAATACATAGGTATAGGAATCATTCGAATAAAAATCAAAGACATGCTATTTATCTGAGAGGATACAGAAAATATAGAAAACCCTAAGTCGTCGGTACTGCAATTTTTGCAGTACCGACGTGGTTTAATCAGTTTTCAAATTTTTAACTTTTGGGGTATAACAGTAAGTTCAGTTTTCTTTAAACGTTAATAGTATTGCATAATTCTGTTTAACACATCGTTTCTACCAACATCAGTGCGACTTCTGTTGACCGAAAACATGGTATTGTCTTGACGATTATTGCAATTTTGTTTGATCCAAACATCTTTATTTGATCAAAAGTTATCAGTATTTGTTTATGCGATGCATATGAGTACATACTGCTGCATCCGCTGTACGATTGCACCCGTAGAGGTTTCTTATTTTTAAAATACTGACGGTCGAAGAAAAAAGTGCACCATAGCAAAATTGTGTAAAATTTTCTCACTTTTCCGATGGCGCTAAGTGATTGGGGTAGCAAGACTTTTGCCCCAAAATCATGTTATTTCTTATAGAGCTTCGATTTGCATTTTTCACTCCATTTCAAAAGACGTGGTCCCTTTCTTGACAGCACTTAGACGCGTAGTTGCCTCAGAGGGTTTTTAGCTGTTTCTGAGCTGCTTCCATAAACAGGGTCTGTTTTGTAGCTGTTTTGGAGTTATTTCCAGAAATAGACCCTGTTTCTGGAAACAGCTGCCAAACAGGTACAAAACAGTTACAAAATAGACCCTGTTTATGGAAACAGCTCAGAAACAGCTATAAACCCTCTAGGAGGCAACTATGCGTCTAGGTGCTGTCAAGAAAGTGACCACGCCTTAAAATGGAGTGAAAAATGCAGATCGAAGCTCCATAAGAAATAACATAAGATATTTGGGAAAACTCTTGCTACCCCAACTACCGGGCTAGCAGAGAGAAAAGACTTTTTTGCAATAAATTATTAATAAAAAAATTATCAACAAGATATTTGTATAAAGAACTTTATTCGTTTAACCTGGACACTTTTAGGGACCCATTTCAATTGGTTTTATCAATTGCACTATTTTATTGCTTATTTTGACCCTCCAGATCTATCGTGCCTACTCTATAGGAAATAAATGTAATTTGCCCTACTATTTAGTTTATCCAAACAGATAATTGCATATTAACACCCTGTATCTTTGAAACAAAGCATCAACGGACTCATGTTCATAGTTCATATTAAATGATTTGCCTTATTTTCTTTTTCACTTCAATCAATGAGTTCTTTTTTGAAACACCCGGTAACTAACAAGAACCTGTGCATGGTTTAATCGTGTATAATATATGTTTTTAAAATAAATTATCCATAACGAAAGAATATAAAAAACCCACATGTGAGATCTGACCACATTTTCAATATATTTTATTACATTTTTGGTTACCTACACTGAAAAAGTCAAAGGTGAAGGCTGAATGATCAAGTTAAATAAAGCATGGTAAAAATCAGGTTGCCAACTTTATTTTCCTAAGCAATAAATTATTGTAAGAGTTTAAAAAAAATATCTTACTATGTGATAAAATCATTATGTAAAAATTTTATGTAAAATTATTATAATGTTTACTTAATAGATTTAGGATTAGATGAAATAATGCTCCCCCTAGAACCTAATAAAGTAGGCATTTTAATATTTATGTACCGTGCGTTCAATTTAGCTTGATAACATTTTGATTCGCTGTAACTTTTTTGTTTTTAAAGATATCAAGGTTTTTGGCACCCCAGTCTAAGATTACAGTTCTAACCTAAAATAATAAAAGTTACGTCTTTTTAATGATATGTTAACATTGTTTTTTTCTAATTTTGCTTAAAAACTATAAAATATGAAAGTAGCTAAGGGATTACTTCAAGTAACCTCAGCAAGCTGTGAGTGTCTTCGGGAAACTACTGGTCTGCCATGCAGGCATATTCTAAAGTGTAGATCATTAACGTCATTACCTTTATTCGATGCTGAATTATGTTTGACTAGCTGATCGAGAAAGTATTGTGAAAAAATATTGGGCGATTGCCAAACTCTCTCCCAATTTGATAATATTATTCCTATTCCTGAATGTGGCGATGAAACTTGTGGCGCCACAGTATCCGAAGTGACAAATTCAAATCCAAAATATTTAAGTAGTCATGAAAAATTTAAAATAATGAATGAAGAGGGGAAAAATAGCACAGATTATGCTGTGACGTATCAACGAATATATTTTAAAAGAGGCTAGACTTTATTCGTAATATTATAGCAAAATGGTCGAATCAGTCAAATGAAAATGATAATAGTTTTGAATGCAGTATCACAAATGACGTCGTACAACATGATATGGCAGCAATAGAATTAACTGACCAAACAGAAGTCCATGAAGATAATGAATTGACTTCTTAAGAGTATTTGGTTGGTACAAATGGCCAACTGATTCAATTAACAAGCTCAAATCAGTCAGATCAGAACAAGAATGTAACAAACTCAGCAACACATAGTGCAAATGAAAATAGAACTGAAGATGGTAAGAAGACAGGTTTGTAGAGTGTGAACATACCAAAATAAGTACCTAACGTAAAAAATAATGTTTGTGTATTATTTTCTTTGCAGGAGTTACAAATCCAGGTAATTATTGGGATTATTGTAAGCATCGAATTTTTTCATGAAATTTTGCACAGACCCTAATTTTGGGTCGTAGAACACGAATCCGAAGTCAGTTTTTGGCGGTCTCGAATGGTTTTTCAAAAAAATAAAAATTATCTTTTAGGTAACCTTTTTTTATAGATTCCTTTAAGTTCCGACACTTTCACTTAAACGTATCTGTAAACTTATAATTTTTATTTTATTTCGTCACACAAAATACCACATTTAGGCAAAAATAGTTAAGAAAATTGCTTTTTCCTATAGAAAATTCCATTTTACTGGCTAGTAGCCGCCATTATTTTCCCAGCTGTCAAGTGTCCGGTGTTGCCAGGTTTAGTTATTTTTCATGAAAAAGTTGTAAATTAGGAATAATAAAAAAGCTAACCATAACAAACTTTACTATTCTGTCCAACTTAGTCAACAACATTTTTTAATTTTAACCTACATCAGACCTAACCAAAATCCTATTGATCAGTAATCCAACACCTGCATGCTGATGCATGCAACCATATCTGAACAAAAAGGTGTATACCCAACCCAAGCAAACCTGAGCAAAAAGGTGGTCAGGTTTGCTCAGTTTTGATTGATATAGATACATATATATCTATATCAATGAAAACTGAGCAAACCTGACCACCTTTTTGCTCAGGTTGGGTGAACAAAAAGGTGGTCAGGTTAGCTCAGTTTTCATTGATATAGATATATATGTATCTATATCAATCAAAACTGAGCTAACCTGACCACCTTTTTGCTCAGGTTTGCTTGGGTTGGGTATACACCTTTTTGTTCAGATATGGTTCATTTTCGCATTTTCCCGCTGACTTTTCACTCCTAGCTTTATAGAGCTGGCAACAGCGAGTCTTTCCATCAGAATGTGTACCACAGATGGCGTGTTTATTTTCTTTCAGTTTTTTGATATTTTCTCTGTTTTTTTAATGTGTTTTTACATAAATTTGCCTAAGTATGGTTCAGAAAACTAGTGTGTAATGACTCGTATAGATGTGTTTAAGTAAAAGTGCCGAAATTTAAAGAAATTCATTGAAAAACCTAACCTAAAAGTTAAAATTTTTTTTTGCGGAAAAACTATTCGAGACCGCCAAAATCTGACTTCGGATTCGTGTTCTACGACCCAAAATTAGGGTCTGTGCAAAATTTCATGAAAAATTCGGTGCTTACAATAATCCGAATAATTACCCAAATCCATATAACGAAGATAAACAGAAATTACAAATTCTTCAAAATAACTGTGTTCGTTTTTCAATAGGGCTAAAAAAGTATGATCACGTATCACCTAGTTTTGACCAACACAATTTAATTAAATTAGAAAAAAGACGCGAAATCCACATATCCTGTTTTATTTATAAAATAATTTTAACTCAGAAACCAAGATATTTATTTGAAAAAATTGAATTCAGGAATAATATTCATAATGTTAATACTAGAAATCAGAACGCAATAGAAATACCTAAACATCATACTGAAAAATATAAGTCTTCGTTTAAATATACCTCTTCTGTAATTTATAATAACATTCCTTCTAGTCTGAGGGGCTTAAGCTATATAACTTTCAAAAAAAATATAAAAAATTATTTAGTAAGGGTAGGATTGGAAGAATGATTTTTTATAAATCAAAACCCTACCTATTTATGCCAACTAGTATACTACTGTCATTTTTTGGTTTTCTTTTTTAGTTTATCATTTTTATATTTATATTTTTAATTGTTTTATTGGCATAAATAAACATCTTTATTATTATTATTATTATTATATGCTTTGCCAGTTCTTTCTACCTCAAAAGATAGCAATACCTATAGAGGAGAATAATTTCAATCAAACTGATGTCAGATAATTGAACAAACACTCTTATTGAAGGTATGAAAAGTATGATAGCAATTCATGTGTGCGAACCAAGATCACAGGTTTTATTTTAAAATAGGTTGCAACTTAAACATTTTTTTCAGTGGAACATCCAAGTTCACTGGAACATCCAAGTTCAGAAATGGGAAAAAAGGTATAAAGAACAGCCTAAGTTTAAATTGCGAGACATACAGATGCCAGGAAAAGTCAAAAAACGAGGACGTCTCAAGGGACTTGGAAATACAGTATTAAAGTTGAATCGCAAACGGGCTAAGGAAGCGATGACTTAATTTTAAGAAAGGTTTAATGTTTATTCTTCTTATATCTACTTATAAATTCGCAGAATAATAATAATTGTTATATTTTTGTAGCAAGTTTTAAATTTCGTTAAAGTTTACACTATATTAAATTATTATATTTTGATTGTATTAAGGTATTTTAATTCTAATCTTCTTTTGACAGTAATTTTGTAACGTTGTCGGTACCCAGTTCAGCTGATGGTGCCGGCATGCGGCACCCAGCAAGGAGGGGCGTACCGTGACTTTGGGTTTGGGGGGGGTTTGGTAGACAAAAGAGTTTTTTTATAAATATGTATTTTTTTGATAAAATTGGTTTCAAAATAGAATAATGTAAACAAAACATAGTATAATAAATAATAATATAACTTCTAAACGCTAACTACAACAAAATATTTTTTTATTTTTTGTTAAAGCAATTTAAAATAAAAATAATATTATCCTACTTGCAAACTTAAACTCTAATACGCTAATTCAAAAAACTATATGTGTAAGCGTCTATTCTTTTTTTTAATAAAATATTCAGCAACATCTGCAGAATTCGGTGTACATTGCCTGTATATATTTAGAAGGGTTAGACCATTGATTCTCTCTTGGCCTTGTGTATTCCTTAAATAATTTTTCAATCTTTTTAAGGTAGAGAATGACCTTTCATCCTCACAGGTAGATACAGGCAGTGTACATAAAATATGAAGCAGGGTGAAAGTATTTGGAAAAATTATCTTATTGCAATTTTTTGCCAATAAAATTGCCGATAAACTTTCTAATTTTGATTTTGTGTCCTGTAATTTTTTTTGCCACATCTTAACCTCAGCAATGACAGTCTCAAGCGGATCATCTAGATCATCTTCATATAATAAATATAGTTTCGAGACTTTTTCTAAAATATTACTATCGTCAATTGCGGTGGTAAGAACTGAAAAACTAGTAAATATATCATTGTGGTTTACAAATTTTTGTTCCAAATAGTTTATAAAACCATCGAGAAAGGGAACAAATACTGTTATTCTAAAATAGTCTACCACAGAATCTGTTTTGAAATTAAACCGTGTAGTCTGACGATTTACAATTCTTGGCATTTTAATTTCGATATCATATTTTTCGGCCAATTTACTAGCACTCTCAAAAATATCTTTAAATTGTTCGTTTGCGTTATTTCTTACTGATTTTAATTCACTTAATAAAAAGTTTGTATGCTGCAAAGCCTCACTTAAATCAAAAGATACACTTTGCAGAAATTTACAAAGACCTACAGCATATGGAAATATTTTTTTGAGTATTAAAAGAGAAATAATAAATTCTGATTTATTAATAGCCGCTAATAATTTGTGTGCATGTGTTGACGATTCCTAGTCCTTCCACAAGGAAATTTCTTCTAAGGCAGCGCGAACACTATCCTGTAATTCGACAAAACAATAAACAGATTCATATCGATCAATCCACCGAGTCGGACAAAATTTTTTAAGTTTTTTTTTATTACTGTCACCCTGTTCAATTATGCATTTGTTTAAAACATTTTGACGCTTAGGAGTGTTAAAAAACATATATTTGGTTAACGTTTTCAAGGCAATGAGTGATTGGGGCTAAATCACATGCCTTGGCAACAGCAAGATTTAATGTGTGTGAGGAACAATGAACGTATAACGCGGAAGGAACAAGTTTTCTGATATGCGCTTGTACCCCATTATATGACCCACTCATTGAAGCTGCGCCATCATAACCTTGCCCCCTTAATTTGGAAATATCCAGCCCACATTTTGTCAAAAAATTATTCTATGCCTTCTCCTGTAACATCATCAAGAGGCACAAATTGTAAAAAGCATTCATTAATTTTAAAGTCTAAAGAAATAAACCTCACACACACAGACATTTGCTCCATGGTTGACACGTCTGTTGTCTCGTCGGCCATTACAGAGAAAAACTTAGCTTCTTTAACTTGGGATATAATGGACCTTAGGATTATATTATTACAGCATTCAATGATATCATTTTGAATTTTTGGACTAGTATATTGAGTGCATTTTTGAGCATTTTCAAGTGATTCTCTAAGATTATCGTCGCCTCTTGCAAATTTCCATCATTGGTTACCGGATCTAAGACTATTGGACCACTTTCTTGATGCCCTCTTAAAGGTAAACCTTGCTGCCCACATAATATTACCGTGTCTATGATAGGAATTATTTTTTTTTTAAGTTCAGTGTCTTGTTTTATTGCTTCCTTATCGAGTTGGAGATTGATAGAATCTTGCTTTCCTAAAATATCGTTATCTAGATTTAAAAAAACCTCTCATTCAATTTCAGTTAAATTTTTATGCCCCGATTTTTCATTTACCGTTAAAAGAAAGAGGGTGTTGCACGATGCCATATTTCTAATATAAGTATTGATTTTCGACTTCTAATTATTTTGTATAGGGGTCATCAAAAAAAACCTAAAAACTTTCTTTTAATTATTTTAATATAACAACTAACCTGTAATAATGCGTTCCATAGTAGCAATGTTTTCAAAAGATGCCTTGTGGTATAGAGTTTGCTGATGAGCATTAAAGCGCTCTAATGCATTTTTCCAGTTGGAAAATTTTGAAACCACTAGTTGACCAAGCTTCTGTTTACCTATTCCAGCGGATTTGTGGGTGGGAGGGGCTATAGAACAATATTTACAATAGGCTCCATCTTCAATCGCCGAGTATACAAGCCAATTATACTTTAGTAACCATTTATATTGGAATAATAGTTTTCTGTCTCCGGTAACGGGAAATTTATAATTAATATTCGGTACCCACAACCTATTTAGCGCTTCTAGTTTATCTTCTGGGGTTTTTAATGATTTTTTCAGAAAATTCGCTATATCATTGTTCTGTATTTGCAATTCAAGTGCCTTCTTTTCTTTCGGTAATTCAGTTTCATTTTTGTCAAAAATTATCGCTTCTTCCAATTTTGTTGTGCTTGATGAACAGGGTGTACTTTCATTCTCGTCCACCTTAAGTTTTTTTGTAAAATAATTCAAAATAGTTTTTTCGCGCTTGGCCATCGTAAAGCACAAAATGGCAACGTAGCGAAAGAGAACAAAGGCCACGAAACGCGAAGCTCCTTATAAAATCCGCGGCACACTTGCACAAATCCACCTTTATTAAAACACTGCTACATATCGCAGTTATCGCTCTAATTTGCATCTCATGCACTAGCACTGCACTGGGCACTGAGCCTGTCCACCACCCTCAAGGAAACATGATCCCGCCCGGCAGCGAATCGACGCGTCTAGCGACCAAACCTCCACTTTGGCTTCAGTAAGGTGCGCATGCACGCGCATCGTCAATAGACATAACCTCAAAAATATACGTTAATGATAATGATGCACTTTATTTATCACAATTGATTTGATAATTGTGATGCTATTTATATTGGCCAGACAGGTAGAAACTTCAAAACACGACTCAAAGAACACTCTACCTCTATCTTAAAAAAAAACAAAATAAAACAGGAATTTCGGATCATTGCATATTAAATAACCATACAATATCAAACAAAATAAAACCACTATTTATCCAAAACAAAAGCAGAAAATTAAATTTACTCGAAACAGCTATCAAAAAAGCAAAATCAAACAAATGTAACATAGTCAATAACCATATAGAGATACCTTCAAATGCATACACCATAATAAACAGTGTAATTAGATAAATATCCAAAATACCATAATTAAGAATATAAACATTAACCAAACAACTCTGTAAAATCCCACTATTAAAAACATTAAGGTCCTTTGTCAATAATATAATCTATGATACCATTTAAATTCCACTACCTACTTAAACGATTTTGTAACTCCGTTTTAACACGTTTTAACGAAAATGACCCGAGAGGGTCGAAACACGTGTCAGGCAACTGAATAAATTTTGTGAAACCATAACAAGTAGGTACTCTGTCTTTCATTTAAAAGTAAAAATGTTAATCAAGTTTCACCAAGAATGTAGCAGTACACACATCAACTTTATAAAAAACTTTGTCGTTTTAAACATAAATCTTGAATTTTAATTAATAAATATATTGTATCTACTATAAGAGAGCAATGGGGGGGGGGGGGGTTAACCCCAAACGCGGCAAATGAGCAAATCTTTTCAGACTGAGTCTGTGAGAATGCCATTTAATTCATAATGAGGGTATTTTTGACTTTGAGTGAATACAGCTTTCCATTAGACTCGCTAATAAATAAGAAAAAATACAATTTCATACTTTTTCAGTGCTTTTTCGAAAAAATATTATCCAGAAGACACGGAGTGCCATAACTAAAGCTGTTGGCATCTCAAACGAAGAACGTGACGTCTTCTCCAGTCGATTTGCTACCTACTATAACGGGGAATGTTTGCGTTTCGTCTGTGTCTTTATTATCGTGTTATTTGGCATCTCTGTCAATTTTGTCGTCTAGTGAGCCCTTCTTCCCCGTTAAAAATCAGATAATTGCAAGTGGCTTCCTTAATTTGAGTCGCCAATAAAGCGATTATACAATTCTACTTAATGTACAAATGATTACAACAAAGTGTGGTGCTAATTGCTAGTATGGCTTTTGTTTGATTTTGTCGCAAATTCTCAAGGTATAGAGACTCTTTGTCTGATTTTTTTTATAGATATGCTCTATGCAATTGAAGCGCAAAAATGCAGGAAGTGTTACTTATATTTTAGTAAAATGCCATTCTTTATTAGCAAGGTAGGAAAAACTTAATTTCGGCGAAGATCATGGTATCTTCTACTTGCCGTCACTGACATTTGAAAAATTAATAGATATTTTCCATATCAAAAATTAATTCATCGATTACGATTTATTGTTGCTTTAGGGCTACCTGCGTTAATTATAAGTATAATTTTATTTCCTCCATGACATTTGATGATAAAATATATACTTTTCTACAACAAAAAATACTAAATAATAGACTCTTCATCTCATTAATATTTTATTAAAATATTTATTATATAATTATATATGCGTAAAATATTGTGTAAATGCCAATGAATATATTAGCTTAGTGATCTTTACGTTTAGAAGTCCATTAGAGTTTTTGTAATTTTGGAAAATCTTTAAATAATTATATAAAAATATGGATAATTTAAATAGGTCAACATATTAGTGGAGTTTTGGGTCAATGCTACATTTTATATTGAAAGTTCTGTTTAAAAATGTTGTTTTTAGCTGTATTTTGTTTTAAATATCATAATTAATTTTTGGGTGGATCGGACAGTAAAAACTAGACATTTTATTGGGCGAGTACTTTCCCTGTAAAATATGAAAAAACGATCATTATTGATGAAACTGACAAATACCACACTAGATACATGCTGATATGGCAAGTAGGCCAAGTCTTGACATCTATTCAGTTTGTTGTAATGGAATGGGAGGTAAAGGTAGGGAATAAAAGAGGAAGCCGTTGCAGACAAGAGGTTTTGTGTACTAGCAGACTTTAAAGAATATATACACTTGAATACACCGAAAAGCCGGTCTCCCTTGAGACATTTGGTGGGTTTACTGGTTTTTGGTTTAAAAGTTTGTTTGTCCACCATTATATATACATGTAGATACATAGAATACATATTTATATAATGGTAGATAAACAACCTTTTAAACCACAAACCTGTAAAACCACCAAATGTCTCAAGGGAGACCCGCTTTTCGTTGCACGGCAGTGTCCGTCTACGTATTATTTAGTCTATGGTACTAGTTGAACAAGAAAAAACTGGATGTTATGGACTTGTGTAATTTGACAGTAAAGGGATAGACACGTATATGGGATGTACTTTTATTATTCTATTCAATTGGCTACATAATCTGAACTTTATTCTAAATCTCTGAATATCCAGAGATCGACACGATTTTCACGGTGTTTTCCCTTCATGGTTTGAAAGGGTTTAGGCAAATAATTGTACGTCCTTAATCAAGGATATGCACGTTCAATTATTTGGGCAATTTCTAATTTTATCAAGTTGCATGAACCAGAAATTTGTCATACAACCAACCTGAACAAATCCGAGCAAAACAGATGATAGATTATGTATTAGATTTATTTTAAAATGTACCTACGAGTATATACCAAATCAGGTCTTTCAAGTTTAGTAATAACTAATATTTGACGTAGTTTAGGATCCTTTTAGGGGCTATATAAATAGGTAAATGAGCTGTATACAGAGTGGCCCACCGAAAACTATCCACTCAGGTTTATTTTCGTTTAAATAAATAAATCAAACAAAGCTCGGACCCGAATGTTTTAGTTTTCAGGGGGACATATTTTTATGGTATTTTCACCCCTCGTGCTTGAACCCCTAAGCCGGGGTGGCTTTCACTCTTAAAATCTTAGATGGAAAGGTGGTCGAGTGATACGTTATTTCAAAGGAAGTTGAATAGCCTTTCCAAGTAGTTCCAGTAGTTTCTGAGAAATGGGCCATTAAAAAATTAAAATCTAAAAGTAACAAAATTCCTTATCAGTTGTTTCAATTAAGTTAATGCTCAAAATGTCCACCTCCAACCTCCATGCAATTATTAAGGCACCGTTCGAAATGTTCGCGAACATAATGAAGCATTTTGGATGTTACTTACCAGCACTAGTACACTATTCGTTGTCGCAAGTCTTTTAAAGAATTGGGCTGGAATGCATAACAAAAAGTCCAGCAGCGATAGATCAGAAGATTTTGCAGGTCATTTAATAGGACCTCTTTTACCAATCTATCTTTCTGGAAAATTGTCATTCAGATACTGCCTTACAGGAAATGCACAGTGGGGGAGTGCTCCATCTTGCTGAAAAATTAGATTTTCTGACCGATGACGGTAATCTTCTTCAGAAGCATTCATTAAATCAAACTCAATAGTAGTGTCCAGCAACTCTAGGTACATTTCACCAGTTAAATTGCTAAGAGGAAAATACGGCCCGATAATACGGTCCCCAAAAATTCCAGCCCACGCATTTCATTTTTCTGGATGTTGAATATGTACTTCTCTAAATATTCTAGGGTTGGAATCCGACCAATACGCTACAATTATGTCGATTGACTTTACCATGAAGCAAAAAAGAACACTCGTCTGACAAACAACTGTTAAAACCAATTTGTGTATAGCGAATGATTCTTTCACTCATTAGCTAGCAAAATTCCAAACCGCGATCGGTATCGTTTCCATTAAGTTCATGAACCTGTTTATTTTTGTAGGGACGGAATTTATGCCTTATAAAAATTCTTTGGATGGTTGTACGCGAAAAACCTGACACTTCTGACATTCTCCTCGTACAAAGTGTTGAACCAATTGCAATATGATCCAAAACTGCAACTTTTACAGCTTCATTTCTTATAGGATTTTCAATATTTCTTTTTTTGTTTAGCACTGATCCTGTTTCACGAAATTTTGCCTTTAATTCTCGCACGTAAGTAAGAGACAGGTGTCCATTTGGGTGTAATTTATTATGAGATAACGCGGCAGCTCTAACCAAATTGTTATTTCTAAAGAAAAGTGAAATAATTTCAACTCTTTCTTCCTTCAAGTAATTGAACGAAACGAAATTTATAGCAAAATTATTAGTTTTACTATGAATTTAACCGATATCAACAGCAAACTAATGATATCCCTTTCTTCAACAGAACAAGTGGAATTCCAAAGACCTATTGTTACAGTAGTTATTGCAGGCGCGGCCCGTAAAACTTTAAAGTTGTATATCTCTGTTGTTACTTTTAGGACCCATGCCAAGTTCAGGTTTTTTAATAGTGGGCCTACTAGGAATGTTTTGGTGAAGAAAAAAATATTTTGTAATTTGCGAAAAAAAGTTGAAGTTTGAATTGACCCACCTGGGTAAAAAATTAACACGCTTAGATATTTAATTTATCATTTTTTATAAACAAATTTTACATCATTTTGTCGACAATTCTTAAATTTTAAGAGAAAAAAAATGTGTTAGTAGAAAGTTATAGTCATTTGAATTTTTTTAAACCTAAAATATAATTTAACAAAAAATTCAAATGACACATTTTTTTCTCTTAAAATTTAAGAATTGTCGACAAAATGATGTAAAATTTGCTTAGAAAAAATAATAAATAAAATACCTACGCGTGTTAATTTTTTTCCCTGGCGAGTCAATTCAAAAATTCAACTTTTTTTCTTAAATTGCAAAATTTGTCTTCTTTACCAAAACATTCCTAGTAGGCTCACTATTACAAAACCAGAATTTGACATGGGTCCCATAAGTAGCAACAGAGATATTCAACTTCGAAATTTCAAATTTCTTTAACATTTAATTTCTCGAAAACTACTCACCCGATTTTAACAAGCAAATTCCCGTTGGAAAGGCAATTCAATTCCCTTTAAAATGTAAAATTGTAACTAATGGATTTTTAAAAATATATTTTATCATTTAAATTTGTGGCCGTAAAGGTCCTATTCTGGATTGCGTAATTTTTAAGTGCCAGTAGACCTCCTTCCTATTTAAGATTTTAAGAGTGAAAGCCACCTAGGGGTTCAAGCAGGAGGGGGGGGGGGTGAAACTACCAAAAAATATGTCCCCCTGAAAACTAATGTGTATGGGTCTGAGCGTTTCTTGATTTATTTATTTAAAAGAAAATAAACCTGGGTGAAAAGTTTTCAGTGGGCCACCCTGTATTATTACAGTGTATTTGATTATTTCATGGAGTTACAAATTACAGCTAAGGACAAAAATATGTAAATACACATTTCACAATAACGACTATCGTCTAATAGTATCTCTCACTTGTTAAATTTTGATTAATGTTCATATTCCAAATAATGTGTAAAATAATTAGAGAAATGTCACTGAATATATCATTTCTATTAAAATCTATTTTTATCAACCTGCGGATAGTGGATCCAAAAGAAACGATCATGAAAAATATTTTTATTAGGCCAATGGATCACTGGGTTGCTAGTTTTGCGACAACACTGCACCTCTACACCTAATTTTTCAAGGTAAAGGTTATTTAATTCAATACGACATATTTAAATAACGTAAATCATTAAACAAGATAATAATTGTGCACTGGTACACCTTAATAAACATCTGATATTTTGCCTTTGGAAAATTAACATTGATTTTAATTAAGGAAATTAATTTTTGGTATTTAATAAAAACTACCATTAAAAATGATATTGGCACAAGCCAGCATTAGAAGTAATTATTTAAGCAATCAATAGGGCGTGTAAATAATTTTAAAATGCTGTTAAATGAAGGCACTACTGTAACTTCATCGGTTTCTATATATGTATGTGTGTAATTATTTAAATAAGCAATCCACTTCACCGAACATGTGAGGAACCTTGCAGATATTATAAGCCTGTCAATTTTTTGCGGCGTTTTAAAAAAAAGCAATAAGATCCAGCGGTTAGTAAGGCCCACAAGCTATATCCCAAAAAACAAACACTTTTCGTGAAATCGGGCAACATCGAATTACTCCTTTCCATGGGTTCCTCATAAACCGACACCATCACGTGGCATGATTGTAAGAGCGCGAACAGTACCTACCAAAGAAATCATAGAGTTGGGGTGTCGTGGTCCAACTTTTTTAATTTCACGGCACGAATTTCAGTCTAGATTTTTGTTTCT
Organism: Philopedon plagiatum; assembly: GCA_963971165.1. Taxonomy (NCBI): domain Eukaryota; kingdom Metazoa; phylum Arthropoda; class Insecta; order Coleoptera; family Curculionidae; genus Philopedon; species Philopedon plagiatum. The sequence goes on along the minus strand of OZ020189.1, from coordinate 140,017,183 downwards.
TTGGAGATTCTGTTTCTGATATTTGGTTATTTTGTCATTTTTGTTCTATTGCCTATCTTTTTTGTAGAAATATTTTTAAAAAGGTAAGAAGAGATTTTTTATTTTTTTCCTATAAATAACCATTTCGGGTAATAAGGCCCATGAATTATTTGGTGAGCCTTATTAAACGACACTCTTCCTTTAGATTCGCAGAAAAATGCAACAAGAAAATAAGAAGCGTGCGAAATGGGCATCCGAATACCTTGAATCTGCTATGATTGCCGTTAAAAATCAGGAAACGTCACAAAGACATGCTACAAAGCTTTATTCGCTTGATAAATCAGTATATACATATGTAGATCTTTTGAACATCACTGGGATCAGGAACTTCTTAAATATTGGGAGACGCATCCAGATCGCCGCCTGACAAAAAGGCGGTTCAATAATATTTTTAGTAAAGTTTGGCCCAAATGTATGACACCGGAAAATATTATTAACGGATTTAAAGCCACGGGTATGTATCCAATAGACCCTAATAAAATTCCGGAATCAGCATTTTCGCCGTCACTAGCAACACAACATCCTTTTGAAGATAATGAAGAACCAATCCATCAAAATGAAGAGCAAATGCAGCAAGCTGAAGATATTGAAAACAGTATTCAACCGAATAATCATGATATTGATGAATCTGACGCATCTGAAGAAAATGCGCCTTTAAGTATCCTCAAAGAAAGACTTCATTCAGTAACCACAGAAAATAGTCTCGTAAATAAGACTCCTGTAAAATGCGCCGATTCGGGTAAGTTTGAGAAACAAACTAAGTATGTCTGCACATCCGCCCTAAATAGCAGCAATGAATCATTTAAAGATTTATTGCCAACTCCGGAACTTTTTTATTTAAAACTAAAAAAGCTGTTAAAAAAATCTCCTAACTATAGGGCACAGGCGGCAACCAAGGATCTCTTTTCATCTACCTCTCAAAAACCTTCAAAACTAAAAATATCTGAAAAAAAAAAACCAAGCGCTTCCTGCACATTAAAAGGCCACGTACGAAGAAACAACAGGGAAAAAACCTTGATGACGACTCATGGTATTTTGTTTGCCAGACTAAAGATAAGCTGGCCATGAGATGCAGTATAAAATGTGGCACTTGGTGTCACGAAACATGTGTAGGATTTACCCATGATGACACTGACGAGATTATTTGTACTAATTGCTACTAAAAACTAGTGTTTTTAATGTGTTGACTTTTTTTTACTGGGCCTTTTTATCCGACCTCACTTTTAGCACTTGGCCTAAATACCCGAACCTTCTGTTAATAATGCCCGTGTGCAATATATTTCTAGGGCTTGCTTGGGGAGGAACCTAAAAAAAAACGCGGGCGAAGCCGCAGGCGGCATCCGCTCGTAATTTATGCAACACAATTAAGTAGTTCTACCACAGTTTACTAAGTTCAAAAACTATGTTTTGAAATACTAAAATGTATTTAGGTTAAGCATACTACAGGAAATATAGCTGACAAAACAGTAAAAAGATGTGTCCTTATAAAAAAAAAACTTGTAGTGCTGCATAAGCGAATTATTTCATGTATAGATTTACAAGGCGTGGCGGACAGGTACTATTCGCAATGCAGCACCATATTCGTTAAAAAGGAACTCGGGACAGACAAGGGTAACAAGCCGTGAACCTTGAGTAGGATATTAAAAGAACATTACAATAATTTCTTTTGGTACATTATGCTATAGTTACAAGAAATAACACTACTCATATCATTAAAGATTACAAATTTTTTGTGACACATCAGCTTGACCTTATACCATTTTTTTGCAACTTATTTACAAGAAACGTTTATGTCACTGAAGGTTTTCTACCGAAGGTGTATTGCAAAGGTAAGTTGAGTCAAAAGAAAATAAATAGAACGTCTAAAATATTTTATTATATAGTACTGTTTGTGGTACAATTTTGCGGCCATAAGGTAAGTCAATATTGTCCTAGTACAAATTTATGGAAACGGGGACATTGTTGAACGAAGCAAATCGAGGATCTTCTCACGTAAGGGCGTATCTCAGTTTTATCGAATTGTCAGAAAAGCGATCTTAAGAATTTTGCGACTTTCAGTAAAGTGTATCTCCAAAACTGTTTTTTGTAAAAGGATTAATTAGTTATCAAACTAAACTAATGTTGGCGGTGTAATTTAAGTTGCGTTCTAGTTATAACACTGCAACAAAATTGAACTGTCACAACCTCTGCAGATTTCTGTTGCTGGGCAGTAAAAAATGGAACCTTATGAGAAATTATTCCCTGGATTCACTAAAAAAGTTTAAGACTAACTACGGGCTTCAATTTAAATCCTCTAGATAACCAGTTAGGTGGGTTTTGACAAGTTCTTGTTCTGTCATTGTTACCAAGTCGTCTTTAGGGACCTATGAGATCCTTAAATATCTGCGATTTGCTTGGTTTCCAAATTGCTGTGGTTGTTATCTTAAAACTAATTATTGAGTTTACTTAGTTCTATTATTGTGAGAAATACGTATCACACAGTTTTTAAAGAAATTGCAAAAAAAATCTTAAATACTTCTATAGTATAAAACAAAGTTGTCTTATTCTTACACTTGTCAATTTAAACCCATGACTGTTAAATTAGTTTGAACTCACCCTAGCATATAATTTTAACAAAAGCAGACATAACAATAAAACCTCTTCCATTGGACACATTCTTACAGGGATATCCACACACAAGTAAACAGGCCTTATAACTTTTTTATTTGGAAAAAATGTTAAATATGAAAGTTTTGGGGATTTTCATGAATCAGTCATATATTTTATAATCAGCAAAACAATTCGACAAACATCGATTTTCTCGCTTATTTTAAATTGGAAGGTATAATTTTGATCATATTTTTGGATTCTAGGATAGGATAGACTAGACATATTTTGTATAACATACCCTATGCGATTTTTCAATCGTTTTGGAAATATTTCAAATTAAAAAAATTTTCGTATAAAAATACTTTAAACGTCTTTAAACTATCCAGGCTGCGAACAAAATACCTGCTATCTTTTTAAATTTTCTTGGTAGGTAAGTCAAAGTTAATGTCAAGGTTAACGATAATCCTTTAGGCACCGTGAATTTATAATTTTATTTTTATGCAAAATGAGTTATTCTATTGAGAGATACAAAATATTAAAATTATATTTAAAAAATAACAATAATGTTAGAGCGGCTCAAAAAAAATATGAAGATAGTATTGAAGAGAGACAAACTCCATCATTAAATACCATAATAAAAACAAATAGAAGACTACAAGAAAGAAGAATTCTAGGCAATGGGAAAAGATGAAGAGAAAGAAATGAAGAAAGGGACCCAGCATTTTATTATATTTTCAAGAGAATTCAAAAAAATCAATTCCCGATTGTGTGCAGTATCTCAGATATGGAAGAAGAGATAAAATGTTGACTTATGGAACAGTTCAAAGAACGTTAAAGTATGTTAAGTATAGACCATATAAAATTATGCCAGTTCAAAAGCTTAGTGCCGATCAAAAATAAATGAGATGTACTTTTGTCAGAGAAAAATAAGACCTTTTGTCACAAATATTGACGAAAGAATATGACAATATTCTAATTTATTTCATACTATCGTTTGGACAGACGAAGCAACTTTCTCAACTGCGGGAATGTTTAATAGACGAAATGTTCATATTTGGTTGGATGAAAATCCCTTTGCCGTCGAAGATTTTGCTTTTCAGGGGCGTAATTCAATCAAAGTTTGATGTGGGATATTACAAAATAAAATTCTAGGACAATTGTTTTTTCGGGGAGTATTAACTGGCCAGCGCCATCTTAATTTTTTAGAAAAAGGAATCGAGGAACTTAAAGAACGTCGACGTATTATATGGCAATAGGACCCTCCCCATAATATAATTGAGGTTCGCAATTTTTTAAACCATCAGTATAACGAATAGATCGGTAGATATGGAACGTTACATTGGCCTGCAAATAGCCCAGACCTCACACCTTTAGATACATTTATTTGGGGTCATTTGAAAAATGTCGTAGGTATGAAGCAATCATCATGAAAATATTAAAGAAATTCAAAGGAAGGTGAGAAATGAAGGAAGAAATCTGAACGAAAATGATGCTGAAAGTATTATAAACACACTCCAGAGGCAGAAAAGAATGTATGAAAAGTGCGAAGAATTATCTAAATGGCGCACATGTTGAAAATTTCTTTTGGTATTTATTCGCCAATGTTAACATTTATCTGTTTATAATATAATTCATTTTTTATTATTTATAATCACTGGTTATTGCTTTCAAATATTAATAACGAATAAAAATCAACATTTATTGTTTAATAGAATAACTCATTTTGCATAAAAATAAAGTTATAAGTTCACGGTGACTAAAGTATTATTGTCAACCTTGACATTAACTTTGACTTACCTACGAAGAAAATTTAAAAAGGTAGCAGGTATTTCGTTCGCAACCTGGATAGTTACGTTTAAAATATATTTATACGAAATACTTTTTAATTTGAAATATTTCAAAAACGATTGAAAAACCGCAGAGAGTATGTTATAAAAAATATGTCTAAAACTTGTCCTAGAATCCAAAAATATGATAAAAATCATACCATCCAATTTAAAATAAGCGAGGAAATCGATGTTTTATACTATATTTTTTTATTGGATGCTCTATTGTTTTGCTAATAAGATATATGAATGATCCATCCCCAAAAATTTTCAAATTTAACATTTTTTCCAATTTTTAAAAATAAAAAAGTTATAAGGCCTGTTCACTTCTATTTGGGTATCATACCATTTATATTCTTTCATCCATCCTGAATTCATACCAGAATTAACCGGTTTAAATATATGCAGTGAATTTCATAACACCCGGTATCTAAGATTATCGCTAAATAGTTGTTTTCGAAAAGATTAATCATTCATAGCGTCTTGACGATATAACAATAAATAGTAGACTGTTGTCGTATTTGGTTATCCATAAAACGATTCGTGACACGACATTGAACTTTAAAAATGGCGCGTACGCTGAAAAGCACTTTCATTTTCCTAAAACAGAAGAAGAAATCACAGTTTCTCGTATATCTAGTTTTGTCAACAGCAATTAATTAATCCATTACTTAGTAGTTAAGCATTTTTAGTGATTCATGTGGGGTAATAAATTTGCTTTATTGCGGTAAAAATTGAAGGGTCCTTCTCAGTCGAGAGTGCTATAAAAAAGAGTTTTTAAACAATTGGTTGTTCAGCGAAGGGTAAAGGATAAAACAAAAATGTTTGGTGGTTCCTTTTTTGTATCAGGCAATATTTGTATAAATGTATATTATGTACAGGGTGAGTCAACGACTGCGCGGAGTAATTTTTTTGTCTTGAAGGTAAGATTTGTCGATAATAAGCTTTTATGTTAAGGTAAGGTTGGATATTCTGCACATTTTAAAAATATTTTGAATTATACAGGGTGCATTCAAAAAGTAGGGTATCACAAAGTTAGAGTTTTAAAATGGGACACCCTGTATTTAAATGAATTTTTAAATTTTACCAGTAATTTCATAACTTTTTCACTTTTAATATACGAAAAAGTCATAGTTTTTAAGATAATTGTATTGAAAATTTAGCATTTGCAAGCATCTCTTTGTTGTGAAAATACAACCTACTTAAAGTTTGACTCCAAGCCATTCATTATTTGTATAATGAGTAAATTAAGTCACTATGAAATATTTGACATCTCATTTACAGGGTGTTTTATTTCAAGGTCCAGTCAGAAAACTTCTAATTAAAAAATGTCGCTTTTATCAAACGGAACACCCTATATATTTTTCTGCCATCTTATAGCTAGTCAAAAACTCTTCATAATTTGTATTACGACATTCCTTAAAAATCAATGTAACAGGAAATTAACCCGTTCCAATGCAGTAGAGACAATAAATTAATATGTGGCATAAAAATTTCAAGTCAAGTTTCTTTAAAAATTAAACACTCTAGAATTAGCACCTGGCCCTGGACATAGCCAGTTTGTTTCTCTAAAACACTTTTTGCAACATTGTAAAATACTTATTAAATTTCTATTTACTATGTATCACTTACTGTTTTCGAATTAATAAAACAAAGAATTTCTTTTGTTATTGTGTTTCCAATGGTGATATTCATATTAATATATCTTCAATTCCATCAATCAATTAAAATGTTGTAACGGTTTTTTTATTTTCCTTTAAGGCTTGAGTCAGCTCGAGTCAACATCCAATGTTATCTTTAAGGCACCTTGTGGACTTTGGAGGCGACTCCATATTATGTTTCCTCCCAAGGGCGTACCCAGGATCTGAAATAGGGGGGGGGGGGGCTGACCAAAAAAAAAACAATGGATTTTGCATTTCTCTTTTTACTTACTAAATTTTGACATAACTCGCTTAATTTTTACTTCAATAACAATTTTCTTGGATTTGTCGCAAATTTATTTAAAACTTGATTTTCAAATTGCTCTCGATTTGATTTAATTAAATCACGATGCACACTCATCAGACATAATCCTGTTAGCCTTTCCTCTCCCATGGTACTTCTCAACCAAGTCTTCACTCTTCTAAGAGTATTGAAGGATCGTTCTACAGTGGCCGTGGTGCATGGAATTGTGATTAAAATCAAAAGTGCCTGTTTTAGGATGGGATAAAAAACATCGGTCTCGTCGAAAAGGTAAGTTATTTCGACGTCTTTTAGCTGGTCCTCAGTTGACTTTTTTTCATTCCACAAATTATACCATAGGTCCATTTCCGCAGTAATATCATCCAATTGATAAAACTGGGTAAAATATTGTGCATTTTGTTCTTCTTGATTGGTTTCCATGTCGAGCATATATAATGGATGTATTTTTGTTAAGGCAAACGCTGGAGTATGTTCTTGAGAAAAGCGAATATTTAAAGAGGCTATAATTGAATCCAGATACGGTATAATTAACGAACGCTTCCAGTAGTCACTATCACAGTCTGATGGAGGATTGTTTCTATGTATTTGCCTCTTGGTAATTCGAGGGATAGAAATTTCTATTTTCAATTCCAATGCAAAATCTTGTGCTTTTTTAAGTACTTCATCAGTAACTAGGTCGGCATCTTCACGGTTTTTCTTCAGTACGTTAAGGATTACGTTCAGATGTTCTTGCAACTTAAATAAATCCATAGTTTTTGCTTGCAAGGCATTAACAACCGGCTCCAGTAAAGCTGAATATTTTGAAATTATAGTTAGGGCAACAATTAGTGAGGGTTTGGTAACGGCGGAATGCAACTGGTACGCAGATTTTCTCGTGACGTAGTTTCCTTCGATAGACAGTTTTTTAAGTGATTTCACAATCTCGGGGAAATTTTGTGCAAATAAGCGAATACTTTTGTATTTTTCAGATCATCTAGTCTCACACAGTCGTGATAGATTAGGAGCGGAACTTCTGCGAGTGGTGGATTCCCTGAAAAAGGTTATAACATCCTTTACGGTGCCAATGGTGTTTCTAATTTCCGGAACATTATTTGCATCATTGACAACAAGATTTATTGTATGGTTTGAGCAATGAAAAAATAATGCTCGTTTGTACTTTTTCCTTAAAATCGCTTGTACGCCACCCTCTTTGCCCGCCATTGTAGCGCAGCCATCAAAACCAAGTCCTACACAACTTTGCGGTGAAAAATTATGGCTAACCAAAAAATTGTCTATTGCATTGGCAATTGCTGGGGCATCCTGTGCTGTCAGCTCCACAAAACCCACAAATTCTTCTCGGACTTTTTTTTTACTTTCACCATAGAAACGCAAGCCAATGGATAGCTGCTCCTTTCCTGAAACGTCGGCTGTCTCGTCGGCTAAAACTGTGTAGAACATGGCTTTCTTAGCACCATTTATCACACTCTCCCTAATAACTTCGCCACATAAATATATCAGTTGGTTTTGTATTTTTGGTGACTTATAAACAGCATTTCTACGACACTTTTCCAGGTGATTCTTTAATTTGATGTCGCCCGACTCAACTCGCAAATTCATTAGATCGAAAAAAACTCCCTCATCTGCTTCTTTTCCTCTTAGAGGCATATCGTGGGTGCCACCGAATACTACACAGGAAATAATGGAGGCCAATATTTGCTTGTTTTCTTCGATTGTTTTTTGGTGGAAATTTTGAACTTGAATGTCCACAGGTATATTTTCGAGAAATGCCTTTGCAGCAGCAGATGCAGATTTGTGAAAGTTATTGGTGGCATGTTTACAATCTTCGTGCATATTCCTAAACTTCGTAAATGGTCTGATCATAAATGAACCTAACACTCCCCTTACTGTCCCAGTGGAAGGAGGAAATAAAACACAGTGCTTACACAGAGCACCCTTTAGTCGCTTGGAATACACTAACCATGGTGTGTATTGATCTAACCAAGCATAATTAAATTTTCTTCGCAAATGACTGGCATCGGCTGCAAAATTGCAATTCTTGGGTGGAACCCACGGATTTTTTAACAACTCCTTTTTTCTTTCCATCGTCAGGTGAAATGTTTCTCCTACATAACGACCCAAGTCATTTTCGTGGCAACCATCATTCTCTTCAATTTCGGGATTGACTACAGAGGCAGATGTTGACGGTAAAGATTCTAAATTAGGAGCAGTACTTTCTTAGATCTCAAAGAATTTAACGGTTGCTCAGATTCAGTTTTAGATGAGCTTGGTGATGAAATTTGATCATTGTTATCATCGCTCCCGCTGCTACTGTCATGTTCTTTTTTCCTCTTGAGAGTTTTAGTAGCTGCAAATCACAATAATGCTCCTATTAGTATTTTATACAGTGTGAGTGATATCCATGTTAGTGTTTTGTTTTACATGTAACATAGAAAAAAACATTTTGTTTTTTTTTAATTGGAATTTACAGATATTACAAAAAGGGAAATTTTTGTTAAAATTGTCAACACCTTGTATCTCAAAAGTTAAGATGTTTCGTTTAGGACATACGTTCATATAAAGTTTTTTTCTTAAATTGGGTCCAAGAACCACCCCCTTAAATATTAGCATGTTATTATGAAACACAACCCCCTGTATAGATCACCTATTATAGAAAATAATAGAAAATCACAAATGGCGTCGAATGTAACTTACTAACTTTAACTTACCTGTTTGAAAAAATTTCCTGATATACATTTATCAGTGTGGAGATGCCGGGATGCCCGGAATAGGTAGATTCAGCTGATTTTCCAATAAGTACTGTAACGTTTTTAGCGTGGACTTGTTCGACTACGATGTGATAAAAACTGCCAATTAATTAAAACTATACTTTTATTAACACTTAACTTAAAGTCTACTAATTTATTTACACTTTGATTAATTTATGTAAACACAATAACTAGTTTATGTAACGCCTTGTATTTATTTATAAAAGTCTTTAACCAGTCAAGTCAATTCTTTAACCCGGCACTGGCGAAATCTGCCCTCGCCGCCCGACATTGTTCCTTTTATATCTGAAGCGCCTGCTTCTCGAATCGCCTCGAATTAGTCGGTGTCGGAAGGCTCATGCATTTTCCCCGAATCCCGGCGCTCCGCAGCGTGTCGAAGCTTCGCGCTGCGTCTCGAGAATTCTCCACGCGGCCGGGAAGAGCCAGGGGCGGACTCAGGGTCATTTTCGTTACAGAACAATTTAATATAAATTTCTCACAATGTTTACTAGTGTAACGTAACTGCTAACTACATAGACGTTTATCAACAACTAAGTAAATTAAGTCTTTTTGCAGTACTTGCACAAACAAATTAACATCCCTGATAGTGCCTACACCAAATGAAAATAATTAAATTCCATTAGAAAAACAACACAATACAACAAATTCACGACTTTGCAAGGTTAAGATTTCGACGTTCCGAATTCGGAGTCGGACGCATCGGATCGGAATGTCTCCCACTCCACTCTATAATTCGGTTGGCAAAACAAAAATAACAAACGGCATCGGCACTCGGCAGTGCAGTCGGCTGACTCGGCAGGTGCAAATGGCCAGGGTCGTAATAGAAAATTCATATCTCTTGGCTAATTCCGCCAATTGCAAATCTAATAGGCTGTGCAGTGCGCTGCGTTTGACTTACGTATATGAATATATTTTAGTAGTAGTGTCCTATATTTTTCGGTTTTGTAATTTGTTTAGTAAAACCATAGTGGTTTATTTTGATTTTGTTATTTTCTGCACTTAGCGGTGCTTTTTTATAATTTATAAATTTGTAGGGGGGGGGGCAGCTGCCCCCCCTGCCCCTCGCTAGGTACGCCCATGTTTCCTCCCTTTGATTTAGTTCCTTCGTTGGTTAAAGTTATTTTGGTCTGTTTGGCCGATTGGGGCTGTTTTTGTCTTCGGAAGAAACCATTTGTTGAAACTTATTATGGCAGCTATTCTAATCTAAGGCTTACTTATATGCTGGGTTCAATTCCAAGCAATTATTGTCAATATATAATATATTATTGGATCATTTATACGTTTCCCTTAATACGATCCTGTCTCTTTTCTTTACGCTTTGCCCCACATTGTGCCGTTTTCGTAGATGTTTACTGAGGAACTACCAGTCGTCATTTGGTCAATATCCCATCTAAATTTATTTTCAATGATCCACCAAATAATTTATTTTTAAAAACCAAACTTGTCTTTCAAAACAGTGCAAGTTCCATGTGAAAACTTTCCAAGAAAGAATCAAACCTAGCCATCGCCAAAAGATATCCAAGCTTGCTTCGGGCTTAAATTGGCCTCGGATATAATTTCATTAAAACTAAGAGAGAAAGATATACGCGCTTTAGGAAGTTAAAAAGAGACAAAATTTGTCGACGGCCCAACAATAATATCGCGCCACTCTCACTATGGAAATTCACTCGAACCTCCCAGTGAAATATACTCATTCAAAATATTTGGGTTGGACAAAGAGGAACTAATTAATTAGGAACCTAATATGATTTTATTTGCATTGTATTAATGTATTATTAATTAGCGGCTAAACATAGAAATACGATCTCTCAGTCACGCCAATGTTAGTCATCAAATATAACGGCATCGGCGCGGGTTTTGTTACATTAGCAACGTAGTTCAGAGGTAGAGTCTCAGCTACTGAACCAAGAGGTCGTGGGTTCGAGGCTGTACTCGGTCAGACTTTATTAAAATTTTTATTATTTAAAAAATTAGATCGGCTCTAAAAGGTGTATTGCCAACAAGTTTAGCATTTGTTCATCGATAAAATATTTTAAAAATGATTGGTAATCTCATATCTACTACAGCTGGCAGCCTGTATCATACTTTTAGTACAAGGCGCGACCTCTATTGAGGAGACGCAGACGTATCAAAACGGGAAGCTGCTAACAATCTAAGACTATAAAACACATAGAAAAGTAATACTAAAAGTCAAACATCTAGAGCAGCAATGTTCAATATACTGCAGTAGGTACCTATTTTATAATTTTTGCGGTGTTTATTTGTAGGTACATAGTTTCTCGGCAAAACTATGCAGATTATTAAAAATCCTTCATTAATTAAAAAAAATGTATTTGCTTGTTGCATTGATATCATTAGTTGCCCACAAAAATTTAACCCACCTGTAAAAAAATGCACGGGCCGCGCCTGGGAACTACTAAAAAAATCATCATAGCTGAGCCGCAGTGGCTTATAATCCGATATTAACTTATCATAATTTTTTTCCAAAATCTAGAAATCGAAAAGTCATTTGAATCGAAATTTCCAGAAATAATATTTCAATAAGAAATAGCAAATAATAATTATTTTTAACGAATACGTTGATACTGACATTTAAAGGTTATAATAACGAGTTTAACTTCTTCAAACCTAAGTGTCAAGGCAACAGAAAAACAAAAAGCTTCACTATAATATACATTGAGCTAGCCTAGCCATATAAAGTTATTATCAGTTATTAAATAATTAAAATGCATAATTTAAGTATTGGGCGCTATTCTTTTATTAACGTACAGAGTGGCCCAGAATGGCAGAGAATATATAAAACAAGAGTTACAGGAGGGATTAAAACATTAATACCACAATAGTAGTAGCACAACGAGCTCGGAGCTCATTCGAGTGGGAAATATAAAAATAAATATATCATATAAAAAATTAAAAATTGAAATACCTTTATTTCTCTTATTAGTTTAAAAATTGTTCAAAATTACCACCATAAACTTCTTGGCAGTAATAAAGTCGATTGGAACGCACTTCTCGCATTTTCGAGAATGGCAGTTGTTACTTCTTGGCAGAGTTACAAAATCGACTTTATTACTCTAAGAAGTTCATGGTGGATATTTTGAAAAACTGTTAAAATAATAAAAGAAATAAAGGTACTTAGACTTGTAATCTTTTTTTCACGATTTTTAATTTCTATAGGCTTGCCACTAAGATACGGACCTCGGGTTTCCGGTAAAATGTTTCTTTTGAAGACTTCTAAAATAAGGTACAACACGGCATAGGCTTGCATTTAAAATTTTTGACCTCAACTCCCTAGCGTCACTCTTTAAGAGGGTTAAAAAAGTTAAATTACATGAAAAGTAGATTTATTAACCAATAAGATACACTTACAATTTGGTGTCTCTATTTTTACTAATAGCAAAGATATTTGTACATACTAAGACTTTTCTGATATCCTGTACCTATATTAAATTCACAAGACGCCTGCGCAGAACACCTAACCTTTAGCTCTATAATATCAAGGTATCGAGAAAGTGCCAAACACTTCCTATAAATAAGAACTATCTTCAATGTGTTGTCCAAAACAGTTTGTGCGCTTTAATTGCCCAATCATTGTTTTCTGTATTAATTCTTTTAGAGAGGGAGTAAAATATATGCATATACGTATAAACCACACCTCACATCGAGATGACGTAAACATACCACCAAGAAGCTCTCCTTATTTTTAAGATTCTCAATCTGTGTGAGTTTTCGAGTAACAAATTTTTTATAAAAACTGATACAATAATTTGAAAAATTAACAATTCTGAGTAGATATGCTTAAGTTTCTGACTCCCCCTCCACAAATTTTGATCCTGGATCCGCGCCTAAATACTTTCTACCGGTGTGGTAATGTTATTTTGTTTAATATACATTTATTTAATGTAGATACTTTACGTCCCATATTGCAATATCCATATAATACCACTGGTTGCTATATGGATAATTATTCAACGTTGCCTTAATTTTTTTCTTTCGCATCTCTTCCTATTTTGTGTCTATAGAATTTTAAGTGTTAAGTCTCTGAGCAGCTTACTAAGTGTGTAACGCCCCCCCCCCCCCCAAATTTTCTTCCTAGATTCGCGCCTGAGTAATTTCTGCCGTTGTAACAATGTTATTTCGCTTAATATACACTGAACATTCATTAAATGTACATCCTTTACATCCCTTATTGCATGTATATGCATAGAATATACTATTGGTTGCCTTATATACTTTCTGCCGTTGTGGTAAAGTAATTTCGCTTAATATATACTGAATATTTATTTAATGTACATAGTTGATATCCCATATTGCTCCTATATCCATAGAATATAAATACCATTGGTTGCTATGTGGATTATTATTAAACCTTGCCTTCATTTTTTCTTTCGCATGTTTTACTATATTTTTGTATTTAATGTTTTAATTGTTGAGTCCCTAAGCAACTTAAGTCTCTGACCCCCTCCCCCAAATTTTGGTACTGAAAACGCCCCTGAATAACTTCTGCCGCTGTGGCAACGATATTTCGCTTAATATACACTGCATATTCATTAAATGTACATACTTTACGTTCTATATCTCATGTTTATCCATAGAATATAAATACTACTGATTGCTATGTGGATAATTATTATTTAACCTTTATTTCGCTTTTTTCCTTTCGCATGTTTTACTATTTTTTGTTAATTTAGTACTTTAATTATTGAATCTGGGCAACTTTAGTCACTAATCTCCCTCCCCAAACTTTGGTCCTGAATCTGCGCCTGAATAATTCCTGCCGTTGCCGTTGTGGCAATGTTATTTCACTTCATTTGAGTCGCAATTTCTCTCAGTTATTTATTGTCTATAAAATATTTTTGCTAAATTTAGTAATGGCAAAAAACTTTGTGTTGTCTTTTCTTGTAGCAATAAGTATTACCGGTTGTAGCCACGTTGCAATTTTTAAAACTTAAAGCGGAACATTAAACAAATTGCTTAGGAGTTATGCCAATAAAAACCTCATTTTAAAATAATTCCATTCCATGCTTGTAATACCCGATTGCCTTGATCGAAAGATACTGTTAAATAAAAATCATCCAATTTGCATAGACAATTAACAAGGCATTGTTGTCTAATAAAATGAAGAGTCTTTTATGGCTGATATACTAATTAAACAAACAAAAAACTAGTATATTAATGAACTTGATTTCGTTCCAAGTAAATATACTATATAAACCATGAGTGTTTGCTTTTAATTTGGATGTCTATTTGTTGCCAATTTCGCAGAATCAGTCCTTTCTCTTTTTCATGGGCACCATGTCGTCTATTTTATTTACCACAATGTTTATTAATCCGGTTTATTAAAAAAAAAAGAAACAATACATTATTAAAAAAGGTTTATTTCAAATTCAGGAGTTCTTCACATCTGTATAAAATTTACAAAATCTAATAATAGGTATAGAGATCCTAAAATTTTAATTATAAATACATTAATAAAGGTGTATGTTACATAATATCGATGTGAAAGTCACAACAACGTATGTTTTACTTGCATTCTAGGATATATCGAAAGAATGGCCAGTCTAATCTTATTCAAATACGATTTATTACAAAATAATATAACAAAATAGATCACGCATACAGTCATTGAAATAATAAATACAAAATGTAACGTAAAGATCACTTAAAACCCGATCATGGCCAGCAGCGGCAGGGTGACACTATTTAAAAGTCCCTAAATTTACTTTAATTTGACTTAGAAAAGACCGTCTCCGGTGGGATCATTTACCCATGGGTAGTTATTTGGACATCGGACGCAAGTTTGAAGATTAATGGTTTCTCCGGGTACTTCTTTCGATGTTAGTTTACAAGTATGGGGTACCCAGCAGGCTGGAATTCCTTCGACCACACACTTTTCCCTCCAGGGTTCAAAGTTTTTAGATTCTGTAACAGTTCTCGGGTTCTGGATCCATTGGATAACTTGAGTCATGGTGACAAAGTATACATCATTGTGGTTAGATAAGATTTCGTCAACCCAAAATAAGAATGCGTCTAGGAATTCAGGGTTGTTCTTGAGCCATGCAGCGTGGAAGTACAGTCCAAGAGGAGCTCGATTTTCTTCGTAATGCCGATCGAAGTTGTGGTTTAAGAAGTTATAGAACTGGTCTCCCCCCAATATATTAGAACAAGAGTCAACCATACCACATCCTGCAAGATCTTCGTCATTAGTAGGATCCTCTCTACGATCCAACTCATTTAAAACCATTTCCCAGACAGCGTGGGATCTTGTTGGGCAATTCTGTACGTTGCCGTGACATCTGTGTGGCATGCGGAAGTACATAGTGTAAGGCCATAGTGGAGGATTGGTAAGTGGCGCAGTGATTGTGGAGTCATATAAGAACGCTTCCTCTTCCATCATAGTGAATTGGTTGTTACCTCCCACTCTCAAGTAAGGGGCACGAACGCCAACAACGCTGTTATCGGTAATATTGGCGTATTTTTCAGTAATAATTCTCATGCCACCCATTTCTTTTACCCAGTCATTGACAGACGCGTTAGACCAGAATCGTTCATCATCGTTGTGCCTGAAAAAGAAATTGTTTTGATGTAACAGATAGAGAGCAAGCAGCTAATTTACTCGTATAAAAATAATTACAAGATTTTTGTCCAACATTTTAAACAAAAATAGTATATTATAGCAACATGGACCAGAAAGTAATCTAAATAATATACAGAGTACTTATTATAACCCAAATATACATACTATAGAAGGTGATTTCTTGGTTAATTTTCATATAGAAAGGTCATGTAGACTCGAGACAGCTATAGCTTGGCAATAACTATCAATATGTCAAAAGTATTAACCAAACACTTTTGGTGTGCTCAGATCTTTACGGTATTGGTAGTAGTTGCAAAATATTTAGGTACTATTAGGGAAATGATTTTAATTTATACAAAATCCATGTCAATGAATTTAAAAGAAAACTTGTTCGTATATGCCATTTAGACAATTCACAGAATATTTAGCGTCAAATATGTATGTAAGCATCTTAGAAATTCGTCTAATTGGGAAACTTTAGATAACCGGATGCTTGCTTGTCAGATTACGCGATATTTTTTTAATAGGCTCACAAAAGTGTTTTCCTAATTTCTATACGTGCTAAAATTTCTTAAATAAATAAATTGCTAGTTGCTAGTCTGGGCGTTAAATATTTGCATTGCAGATTTGTTGGCATAATCAAAACCAAGACAGTTAAAAAAAAAACAAAAATAGTTTGACCACAAATTTAAATACCTTACAAAGCGAAAAATTATCAGTTACAAAACTGAGTTGAAATTCAATCAAGGATTTTAACAACTGGTGGAGAATAAATAATTAACTTACGTGATAGAGTGGACGGCAATTTCGTGACCTTTTCGGTGCATTTCCTGTACAGCCGAGTAGTTGGTGTATTTGTGAGAAATGAAGAATGTAGCTTTAATGTCGCAGCCGTTGGGATTTTTACGTTTTCCATTAAAGATGTCCTTGTATAGATCGATATTATTGTTGTTAATAGCATCATCGAAAGTAACGGTAATCATTTGGGGTACGTCTTTGGCTGGGAGATCTCCGGGAATAGAGGTACCATCTTCGGAACAGAAACAGTCGGGGAGATGACACACGGCGGGGTCACAGGGTGGGGCACGGTTGGGATCATTGTCATTATCTGAAACAAAAAAATATTTTGATAATAATGCTTTACAAAGCTGTTTTATTAAAATTAATAACTATTTTTCCGAATATCGACAAATTATTATGATTGAACAACTTCAAATAGTTGGTTCATATTTCACAAGTTATCTAAATTGTAAGTAACAAGTAGTAAAGGCTGTCCCACTAGTGATGCATTAAATGCCATTTTTATTGATTTTTTGATAACCCTACAATACTGGGATTCGCCATGTACTCATTATGGGTCATGAAAACACTTTTGACGACACAGCCAATGGCATCACGTTTTACAAGTTTCGAAATTCGCGCGAAAATTTTCAGTAGAAAATCCTTTTTTTTTATTTATAAAGACCAAAATAAATGGATAACAGCAACCGCCATAAACATTTGATTTAAGTAGAAATACTAAAAAGAATATATTTCAGATATATTTGGGTTATATGCATATTCCCTATTGTGCCAAAATATTATTGACAATTTTACTCAAAGTATGGTCATGTGTATAGAAACATCCGAGGCGAACATTTGGAGAATATTATTTTTGACACACAACTGCAGTGGCTCCACTTTTTGATAAAATAAACAAGCATGTGATTTTTCTAAAATTGTTGATTTAATTTAAAAACCTTGAAATACCTATTGGAATACCCTTTATAAAATAACGGTAGCCTAAAATTAAGAAACTATTAAATAATATAGGCAGGCCAGAACAAAACAACATACAATAACAAAAGAACGCAAAAATCAAAAACACCGGTAAAAACAATACATAAAATCTTTTATGCAATTTTTAATTAACATTTATTTGTGTTATTTTCTAACCAAATCTTATTTAAATGGTTTTCTTTTCAAAATGTTTAAAGACGTTTCTTATGCCACATCCAATTAACTTTGAAATAATAGTTATTGATTGATGAATATTAAACACATTGGTTTAAGGTTGGATTCTGCAAACCAATTTAAATTTAATTTAACCCTAATTTAACTTTAAATTTAATTTAGTATAAGTTAAATGCATATCAAGGCATTACAGGGGCGGGTTAAGAATTTTGTCTAGGGGGAGGGGCAAAGTACCTCGAGCTACTCAAATGTATAGACCTAAGAAATGTACACTATTTTATAAAGGACTGTCACAGATCAGCACCTAGATTAAGAATATGGTAGCGTTAAGTAGTTAATCCTGTCTGTAGCATAAAAGATGGTATTTCGAAGTACCTATATTTATCGTAATTATGAAGGCAAGGCAATCTTGAAGATTTCTTATAGTCTCGAATCTCGAAGGCAAAGGACCAAGTTAATAAAGAGTGTTAGTAAATATAAATCTCTTACCAAACCCAACTCAACCAAATAATAAAGTATAGACTGCTTAGCAAAACTCTGGTACAACTCGTCAGGAACTGGAACGCGTGACCAATGATTCGCGACCCGCGAGTTATCCCGAGATATCAATTTCGCCTTTAATGAACGTTAGCTCTTAGATAATGCTTGCTATGAATTATAGCCTCTTTTGTTTAGCAAATAAAACACTTGTGTCTCAAAACACTTAAACTCTATTAACAAAAATAAAGTAAAAATTGACTTTACAAAGGTAAAGTTAAAGCTAATGAACAATAAAGTAATTAGCTTGGATGAAATTAAAACAGACGTTTACTTAAATGAATATGAAGCAATAAATTTTATTAATGATAATTTAGATAAAATTATAAATCAAAAGAATAATAAAACTTTAAAAATCTAGGCTTCTTTGATAATCCCCACGAATTATACAGATTGAAAATCCCCCACTTGGGTTGGTCAGACCCAAAACAAATTAATAAATTTTCAAAAATATTCACTACACTTTAAAAATGATTATATGAAATTTGGAAGAAAATATCCAAGAGCACAATTTTCATAAGAGAAACTGATCAAACAGTTAGAACACTAAAATAAACATAGTCAAAACGAACGTTGATTATGAACTGATTTTGAATATTTAATTTAGCTTAGAGGTAACCTAATGGTACCGCCTATTTCTTAATTCGTCCCCGTATGAACTACCCTTTTTATCCTGTGGCCAGTACTAGTTCTTTTTATTCCTCTGAGTCTCATTTAGGGGTATGTCCTTTGGGATTCGGACCAATTAAAAGAGAATTAAAAGAAATGACTTTAGAGATTTCTTTAGTCAGTCGGTTTTGCATGTCCAAAAAGGCTAAATGTTAAGTTTCAGCTATTTGGCACAAGATGTCACGATGAGTTTCTAATTATAATGAAGTTAATGAAATTACTGAATTACAATATTTTTGCACTCTCTCTCCGGTAATAGGTAATGTATAAAGGTATGAAAGATCTATATTACTAGCTTAACTAAACATTCAAAGTGATAAAAAAAACCTAATCACCATTATTTAAGTTCTTATCGGTTTTATTAATATATGCATTTTTATTTGTGTGAAGTAGGAAAACATCACTCTGATCACATATTGTTATGAACGTGTATATTACAATTTTCAAGAAATAATCGACATTTTCCTGATTTTTATACCATTAGAAAAATGGGTCGATAATTACATGTGTGAATCTTTGCGGTAGGTCTTGCCATATGTGTTATCTTTTTGACCGGGCAGGGTCTAGAAATATTAGCCCAATGTTTATGTTTTCCGTGGTCGTAAAGTTGATGCTGACAAGTTTATGTAAAAAGGTTTTTCAAAATCTTAGAAATTCTTAATCTCGCTTTTATGTGAGTTCTGAAAACAAGTACTTATGCCTGATATTTTGCCATTCTATTACCTTTTTCTGGTATTTTAAATCTGCCTTATCTCCAGATGTTAGACCACATGTTCGTTTTTTTCGTGAGAAAACTGAATATCGAAAATTATGGCTCTTAGATTATTCTTTGTTCAGAATTTTAGACTATTCCAGTAATAATTACTATCGAATAAATTGTAACAGTCCATTTTATTACAAGACGAAATATCTAAATCCGTTTTTGCAAAAACCCAACGGTTTGAAATCTTAACTTACCAATATTCTAGCATTTTAAAAAAAAATTATACCTTCTTTCCATTTGGACTGGTATATGAAATTTTTTCAAAAACACATTTTGCAGATTCATTTTTGAAAAAGCATGTTTCGAAAAAAATGTTTAAAAAATATTGTAGAATATGTAGGAATCGTTAATGTTTATGTAACAATATTTATTTTTATAACATTTGCTATTAAAATCGATTTTGTACATGGCTTAAGGGGGCGCCCCCCCCCCCCCCGCTAAATCCGCCGCTATTTCCTGACCTATAGTTATAAGAACGAGTTTCTTATTTATGACCAAATATTCCTCTGCATAAACCTGAGCAAAGAAAACAATTGATAAAATTTCAATTTAGTTGGAAAAAAAAGGCAAATCATGAAATGCAGTAACAAAGATCGTGTTTTAATTAGCAAAATTGTAATGCAGATCTGACTGAAGATAGACTGGCGTTGCCGTCCTATTGTAAACAAAATTTATCGCCCAGCATTCTTTAAATCCTATTGCGAAAGGGAAAGTAAGCGCGCCGCAAGTTACCGCTGTTACATGATTCGCGGATACTGAGAATACCGATTTACACCTTGTGCTTATGACATTCTACGGCCAACCCAAATACCTTCTAATGTCATCTTCATTATTTTCGTTGCATTCTAAGATAGTAAAAGTAATTTCTGCAGCTAAATGTTTTTTTTTACAGTTAATTAATATAGAAGAAACAAATAAAATACAATAATCATGTTGAACATGTAGTGGTTGTTGAAACTTAACTCTTTTATAATAAAGTTAAAGACAGACAATTACGATTGACAGATACAAATTAAAAGAATGCCAACACATACGAAAAAATTACATTTTTTGTTTTAATCAGATATTCGCCTGAAACTTATCATCAGATGGCAGTGGCGATTGGTGAAATTTTAAAGTTGTATTTCTCTGTTGGTACTTACGGTATACGGGACCCATGCCAAGTTCAGGAGTTTTAATAGTGGCCTACTAGGAATGTTTTGGGAAAGAAAAAATATATTTTAATTTATGAAAAAAAGTTGAATTCTTGCTCCGCTTCCACTGGGAAAAAAATTAACACATTTAGGCATGTTATTTATTATTTTTTCTAAATAAATTTTACATCATTTTGTCAAAAATTTTAAAATTTTACGAGAAAAAATGTGTCAGTAGAAAGTTATAGTCATTTGAATTTTTTAAACCTAAAATATAATTTAAAAAAATTAAATGACTATAACTTTCCACTAACACATTTTTTTCTCTTAAAATTTGAAAATTTTCGGGGATAATACCACGAGAACTTAAAAATTACCGATAATTTTTCACGATTGCGTGTTTTCTATAATTTCACGAGTCCGCAGGACGAGTGAAATTTGCAAAGAAAACACGTAAGAGGGAAAAATTATCAGTAATTTTAAAGCTCCAGTGGTATTTAGGTGATTATTTCACGAATGAAAACACAAACTGCTAACAGTAACTACGGGTTTATAACAATTGCAAGCCATTTGTTTGTATCGAAATTAATATGACAACCAAGAAAATGACAGGAAAAAATTATCGGTGTAATTTTTTTTAATTGACGTAACGTCAAAAAATTATCGCTGTAATTTTAAAAAACTTTACTCATCTTACGGGACTTTTAACAAATGAATGAAATAATCGACAAAATATTGTTAAATTTGTTTAGAAAAAATAATATATAAAATCCCTAAACATGTTATTTTTTTCCTAGGGGAAGCGGAGCAATAAGTCAACTTTTTCCGCAAGTAAGGAATCTGCACATATTTTTTTATTGCATAATTCGTTTAAGGAAGTCATTTCAATCCCAAAAAAATTATTTTGAAGAAAATTTCTGGTTTTTCACGGTTTTTAATTTGTTGTGGGGTCAAAATGGTTCAAATTTAAATCCCGTATACGTCATCGGAAAGAGCTCGTGGAAATATATGATATCCATATTTTTTAGTTTCTCCATTCTTTATAGAAGCAATCGCCGATTAAATTTAAATTTTTTAATTTTTTTTTGCCCTCGACATCGGTACATTTGAATCACTGTGTATTTTTTCCTATCAAATTTTTCCCAATTTTTCAACACTATATTATTATAAAGGGATAGTTACACTTTAAAATGAATACCGAATTTAAGGGGTAAAAACAGAATTTCAGCAACGCACAAAAATTTGAGAGGCTAAAGAAAAATAATTGTGAAATTTTCGAGGAGAAATTTAGTTTTAAGAGGCCATAGGTAAAAAGATGTTTGTTAAATATCATAGTGTTTATATTTTTTAAATAAATTTGATTATGTTTCATCTCATATTCTTTTTGTGCGGTGTTACAATGTCACATAGTTAAGAATGTACCATGACAATAAACACTGAACGAATACAGAACAAGCCTGTCAGTGTGATCGCATGATCTTTCCAGTCCTGGCTTTCGAGGAATCCCCGATGTGAATCAAAAAATTGTATAAGGAAATCGGCGATTACGACTAATCGGCAAATTGTGACAATCGCAGGTTAATCTCAATCGTAATTTCAATTGTTTCATCACTAATATTAATCCGGGTGATACAAATCTCATGTAAGTGAGAATAAATACTCTGTATTAACAAACCGAAGATTGTTCCAATGTTAAGATTCTTGATAGATGGTGGGCAGCGGGCAACATTCTTATGCTGAAAGTGGGCCGGTTTAGGCGCCGCGCCCGGATAACATTGCGCCAAGGACAATGAAAGTTATTTCTTAATTCTCGTGTCCACTTTCGCCTTCGCTGTGACCTAGCAAGGTCCTTGGAACAACCAAATTCAAAATAAGAAGCAAGTGTTTATCGAAGAAACTGAAGAACAGAAGATGTACAAAGTTTATATCAGATTAACAAATGAAGACTTTAAGGGGGGAACCTAATTTGGAAGGCCGATAGACATTATTATTTACCTATCTTTATTCAACTAAAATAAAATAAAACGTTCTGAAACTTTAAGGATGTGTTACCGTATACTTAAAATAACCATAACAATTTCTTTAAATTCAATAATAATTCTTTTTTTTTCAGTTACCATGGTAGCCATATCAACTGTAAATGGCATACCCTGCAATTTTTTCAATTTATAGATATTTTATTAAAAATTAATTATTTTTTCTTCGGCATATCCGGCTGTTTTGGTTTTACTCAGAAATTTGACTGAAATAATTGCTTTCAGAAATATTTCTTTTCTTACTTGACTTTTTCGCTTCTATAATACTTTCTTCCCCAAACATCTCAACATTTAGATTTATTCTGTTAGGCTGTATCAAAAATTTCTTGAATAATCGAAATCGACAAATTTAAATTTTAAGCAACAATTACCACGAACCATTGCATAGCAACAGAAATAATGACTGCATAACCCATTATAATATTACGAACCCTCAATATTTCATACCAGTTAGGCCAGTTTTTGTATTTTTTCGTAAAGAATAAAATAAAATTGTGCAAAAATATATTGAATCATCATATATCAGATTTTAATTTTTTAGAAAATGTTCACAAACATATAGACAAAAGCTTAATCAAAGCTCAGCACACCATCCAGAATAGGCGCATCTGTGCTGGCTACCAATCTAACCCAACCCCCCCCCCCCCCAAACCAACATCACAGACACACAAAAATTTAAAAAGTGCATTTATAATTAGAAGATATCCAACAAATTGCAATATTCAACCCCCCCCCCCCCAAGACACATCAGCCCCCACGACAAAATCCTGGGTGCGCCCATGGGTTCAACGATAACGTTTTAAGTTAAGTTCGCGAAAAAAAGGCGGACAAATTAAATTTTTGTATACTTAATGAGGTAAGACATGCAAAAGGCTACTTACCACAAGAATTTTCATCAGATCCATCAGCACAGTCTTTTTCTCCGTTACAGAAGAGGCCTCTTTCGATACAGTTTCCATCTCCACAGGCCAAAGAGCCATCAGGACACAAGGGCTCATCGGTGTTGAGCAGAGGTTTTACTTTGCGTTCCTTGTTCTTTAGTTTGCAGTTTTTAACTGAGTCTTTCCAATCGCATGTCTGTTTGTCGATGTCGAAGTAGAGACCGGCTGGACAACGAATGGCTTGGAGACCCTGAAACAAGGAAATGTTATCATATTATGTATTCAGGGTGTCTCAAAACACATGTAATGGATCAGATGACAGTAGTTATTTATGTAGTAAATCAGTGTTGGTACAAACTCTACAACAGTTTCGCGTATTAAATTTACGGCAATCCTCATGTTTAGGGTCTATAGGTTTAGGGCTTAAGGGTTTGTGATTTTAGGGTTTATGGATACAAGTTTAAGGTATTATGGATTTAGGTTTTATGGGCTTGTTTTTACAATCTATAAAACATGAAATTTCATGGATTTATGATTTTTTTTTCAAACTAGTATTTTGAAAATTGCGCTCTGTAGCTCTCTTCGAAATTTCGTCAGAAACGTTCCTGTCTAAAAATTTTCAAAATTCGTTTAGATTTGTAACCGCTATGGTTTTAAACCTTTGGTCCCTAGTGTGGGGCGGTTCGAGTCAACGTAAAACGCATTAATAAAATTAAATTTAATATAATATGTCGGTAGTAAACGCGCTCCAGAATAGAATTTAGGCATTTCAAAATAAAAAATTTCAAATATGCAGACCAAATGCAAAATGCAAGACTCAAACCTTGTTACATTTCCACTTCTGTTATTATGAAAAACCATTGTGGGGTAGTTTTTGTAGGGCAAAGCCAAACTTTAAGGGCGGTTTTATCTGAGTGCTGGTCAGGCTACTGCGTGTGCTGTGCAAAGATAAGTGACAATATAATGGCTCTGGTAGTCATGATATTTATCGAAAATATAAAAATATCAGATATTTTTGATATACAGGGTGTCCAAAAGTCTTTGTATGGGCAAAAATGTTTGCTATTAATGAAGATAGCGACACCAAATCTTAGGTGTATCTTAGTGGTTAATAAATCTACTTTTCTATGTAATTTAATTTTTTCAACCCCCTCGAGGGGTGACGCTAGAAAGTTGAAAATTTTAAATGAAGCCCAATGCCGTGTGGCACCTCATTTTAAAAGTCTTCAAAAAAGAAACATTTTACCGCAAACCCAAGGTCCGTATCTTAATTCGTTGTTAAATGGCAAGCCTATAAAAATTAAAAATCGTGAAAAATAATTAAAAATTTATGTACCTTTATTTCTCTTATTACTTTAAAAGTTGTTCAAAATGACCACCGTGAACTTCTTGGCAATAATAAAGTCGATTTTGGAACTCTGCCAAGAAGTAGCACCCGCCATTCTCAAAAATGTGAGAACTGAGTTCCAAAATCGACTTTATTACTGCCAAGAAATTCATGGTGGTCATTTTAAACAACTTTTAATGTAATAAGAGAAATAAAGGTATTTAAAATTTGTTTTGTCACGATTGTAATTTTTAAAGGCTTGGCTTTTGAAAACGAATTAAGATACTTTCGAGACCTTTAAAATGAGGTACCACACGGCATAGGGTTTCATTTACAATTTTTGACCTCAATTTCCTAGTGTCACCTCTCAAAGGGGTTGAAAAAGTTCAATTATATAAAAAAATTATTTATTAACAAATGAGATACACCTAAAATTTGGTGTCTCTATCTTTACTAATAGCAAAGATATTTGCCCACATTAAAGGTTTTCGGGCACCCTGTATATTTTTATGCAGTCATTTGAGGTTATCATTTGAGTAATTTTGTGAATAAGGAATATACACGTATTTTTTTACTTCATAAATCGTTTGAGGAAGTACATAATTACAAATCCAAAAAAAAATATTTTACAGAAAATTACTAGGATAAGTTTGCTAGATTTTTTTTTACTTTTCGGTGTAATTTTTTACAATTTAAAAAGCAGCCATTTTGGTCTCAGTGAAAAGTGACGTCAGGAGATTAGCGAAAATAGCGTAAAGCTGAACCTAAAGTCGAACAGGTTTGTTTTTCTCGGAAACAGCCAGAGGCGGAGCAATCGAATTTTCTGGATTATTAGAGGACTAGTGGAACAAGCTTTGGCAAAAAATTCAATAAAACAGGATGTGTATCGTTTTGGGGTTATTAAACGTCCGCGATATCCGTTGAAATCGGGTACAGGTCGCAAAAGTTAATTAAATCGACATAAATTTTCGGAGGTTGTAGAGAACCCGGAGTTTTAGAATGATATTAAAACTGGTGATGACCGGAAAATGACAAGTCATTATTTAATTTTTTTAGGCCGAAAAATGCCTTTTGCTAGAACCCTCTTTTGGTACCTAATAACTCGAAAACGAAACTTCATTCGATGAGTTACGCATTAAATGACATTTTTATTGATTTTTCGATGACCTGACTGAATACCTGACTGAATACTAGAATTCGCCATGCACTTATTATAACACTTTTGACGTCACAACCAATGGGTTGGTGAAAATTTGCAGTAGAAAATCCGTTTTATTTGATAATAAAGACCAAAATAAATGGATAAAAACAATCACCACAAATATTTATTTTATGTAGGGAATATAAAAAAAATATTTAAGATTTGTTTAGGTTATATGCATATTACTTATTATAAAAATAATTATACTTTGTATGACATTTCAAAAAGTTGATACGAAAATATAAATTACACTCTAAACTCACACACAAGTTCCAAAACTTAAAGAACATGATAGGTATATAATTTTTTTTAAATTGCCAAGAAATGCACCATACTGGTGCACTTAAATTATGTCTTACTTTTTCATAAGTAAGAAAAATTATATAAAATTTTAATTAAGTTCGTGCAAATAGTAGATATTTATTTCAACGGGCCACACAATCCATGTTACCTAACACTTGCATCGAATGTTGTATTTTAAAACAATGCAGTTTATCAGAGCACAACATTCAAATAATATGCGGTTAGTATTTATATATATCGGTATATATATTTTTAGTTTTCTATGCTATTATATAGCAACATCATTTTAATAACGTATCAAAAAGTTAATGAAGATTTATGTAAAATTGAGGATCTAATTCTCTAAACCACCTGAAGATGCCTTACACAAAAAGGATTTGAACAAATAATGCTAAAACAGCTATCCTCCGGGCTATATGCCCCTCCGAGCGCTGGATTACATACCAGAATTTGCCGTATTTTCTTCTAACACAGTTAGATAATAAATTACTTGTTCAGAATGCACATTCTGAACAAGTATTTTATTTAACAGTGTTAGAAGAAAATACGGTGCCATGGTATGTAATCCAGCGCTTGGATTACATACCATGGCACCGTATTTACCATTATTTGTTCAAATCCTTATTGTGTTTTAGAGAACTAAATTCTCAATTTTACATATTTAGATCTACCCCTGACAAGAAGACTTCATTCATTATTTAATGAAGATTTTTTATTTAATTTAAATATTTCCTTCAACTGACGATAGATTTGAAAATTTTTTCGTTTAAATTTAAAAAATTCAATTTGAAATGGGGTTTGCGTTTTTTATATTACAAAAGTTATATACTCGTATTGTGCAACAAGTCAGTGTACTTTCCATAGGCAGGCGAATGTGCTGTTCACACCTCGTCGCTGAAAAGACAAAGGGGCTTAACTCCGAAAACCCGAATTTCAAGTTATGGCCACCATACCTACCCCAAGGTCATATTTATAACATTTAGCATGAACTGCTTAGTCTACTAAATAACTTGCATAAATGTACTTTAAATTACAACAGAAGAAGAAGGTTCAGTAACCAATGCAATACTGGCTTAATTTTCAATCGCTCCTCCTGAAAAATATGTTAAATGGAGTTACGCTCCTTTGTCTTTTCAACGGCGACGTGCCGCGCACTACGTTTCTACTACTGCACATATTTAATACTTATTTCATGGAAGAAAGAGCAGATGGAAATGTCACGTTGAGTCCTCGCTATTTAGTTATCTACAGGATGAATCTTTAAAAATGTTGCAAGCCGATATTTCGAAAGTGATTTAAAATATTTTCATGAAATTTTGGTGTGTTAGTAGGGAGATAGGGAGGCATTTTTAAAAATATTCTTGGCATATACCACTTCTCTCTATTTTAATGGGTGGGGGGTAACTTTGGAATTTTAAACGGGATAATATACTTCCGTTTATAAAATTCGAATTTAGGTAAAAATCATGTAAAAACATGTTTTTGATTTGCTCTTTTGGTTACGGAATTATGATTTATTAGGTTAAAAATTAAAAAAAAAATATTTGTCATTTAATTTCAACTTATTTATCGTCTGTCATGCTTAAGAAGTTGTTCGAAATGTCCCCTTTCAGCTTCCAAACACTTTATCACTCTTTTTATAAATGAATTTTGTAACCGCGGTAACATTTCGGGTGTCACTAATAAGCAGGCAAAGCGGATCATATCATCCAAAGTTGTAGGATTGTAGGTGCAGTCGCCATCATCTTGTCCTTTATAAAACCCCACAAGATAAAGTCAAAGGGGGTAAAATTCAGGGACCTAGCAGGCAAGTTGACCGGACCAGCGCGTCCAACTCACCTGTTTTCTTCTCTATAGTTTTTTCTGCACTCCCACAAAATTAACAATATATCAACTTGCACATTAAAATTCGCTTCCATGTTTAATTGAGCAATAAATTGAGAAATCATCGTTAAAATGTCAAAATTCTCAACTGACTTAAATACAAATAATGCATTTCCATGGAGACGAATAATAATTCTGAAATAAGGGAACTTTATTGGTAAAATTTATTAATTTTTTAAATTCAATTAAAATTGAGTTAACCATAATTCCGTAACCAAAAGAGTAGTCTTTGTCAATTTTGCCGTCTAGTTAGGCCTTCTTCCCGTCAAAAATCAGCTGATTACAGCTAGCTTCCTTAATTTGAGTCGCCAATAACCTTGATTTTCTTGACAATGACAGGACTGTGAAAAATCATAGTTGAACTATGTGAAAAAATTTTCGCCGGGTAGAGCAGTTAACTCCCACCAATTGGCCTTTTTAAGGCAGTCCTAGAGAAATGTATTTTTAGATCAATATACCCATAGAGAATTACTTTTACTTACCGAAGATGTACACTGAATGACGTCACGACAATTGTCGCCTTCTCCAGCAACTAACCTAAACCATTCACCAGCGTCTTTATCTTTGCAAAGTTCTGCTTCAAAACTATCTTCTTTCTTTGGTTCTTCGGTGGACGATTGCGCAGCTGTAAACAACAATAAAATAGTTACAAAGTACACAGAGACACTGGGTTTATTATTTTAATAGTATATTTTGAGTTAGAACCATCTTGCCAAAACTACTTTTAGAACATTACATATACTTTTTCATATTATTTAATATTGTCTGGTTACTTTGTTAAGCATGACTGTAAATTTTTTTGGATTCACTAGGTTTTATTTATTTGTTATTTTTATTTTTAGTTAGTTTGAGAATACTGGTCAGAGAAAACTATCTTATTCCAGCGAATATCTTAGTGGTCATAGCGATTGCAAATTAGCTACGGGTGAACATAATTAAAACTGCCCATTTAATAAATAAAATGTTCTTGTTTGTTCATTACTTCTTCTTTCCCCATTATTGTTTCACATCCTTTGTTGTCTTTTCCCATTCTTCCGTTTAAATCTCCATCGACAATTATTAAGTTTTCGTTTGCATCATCCATTTCTTCTTGCAGTTTTCTGAAATACTCATCTTTCTCTTCTTTGCTTGCATCATCATCTACACCCTGGGTGACTATTACTGTGCATGTTTCTTCTTTTCCCATCTTGATTTCTATTATCATCATTCTATTTTTATTTTACTAAATATGTTAACATATTTAACATGTTAACTTATATTTATTGAAAACGCGAAATAACTGAACAATCCGATTGTAACTGCCATCTTGTAAAATTGATGCTGCCACATGTAGTCCTTTGAGATTGCAAATATTTTGTCCTAATTGCTCTCAAGGCAATAAGCTTTTTGATGGTTCTAAGTCAGGTGATTTGTTTAGTCAAGGCATTGCTATATTCGAACGGGTTAATTATATCAATCATTGCAATTGTAGTAATAAATTTATTCTCAATGTGCAAAGATATTTTTTAAGGAGACTTTCTCTTTGCAATCCAGTCAAGATGCATTAGCAAATTAAACAATTTGTTATTTGCAATAAACTTTTACAAAAAAATTATTGCAAAATTCTCCTAAGCACAATAGGTAAATCTCACTTTATCACTTTGAAGATCGTCCTAAGAATATAATAATAATTGTTTTTTCTTATTTAATATCAGTGTACTTTCCAATCTAATAATCAGTTAGTTGATAATAAAATGAATACAAGAGGACAAACCTGCAACTGGTGAGCTAGTGATAAAAGTAAAAATTAGTAACATTTAGGAGAAGTTAAATTTGGTGGTCCCTTAAAAGTTAACTATTATTTAGGATTATATCAATAATTATTGCAATAGCAATAGTGGCAGAACTGAGAATGTTAAGATGTATTTTTGTAGGATAACAAGACTAACAAGAAAGGAATAAAGGAATAAGGAGTGCAACCAAGGTTGTCATGGACTTATTGTATTATAAGGATTCGATGTCCGTATACTGTGAGCTTATCGAACGTGAAGCCTTATATTTGTTGTTTGTTTTCCCCCAGGTTTTTAGTTTACGAACTACGTACTTAAATCAAGAATGGTAGTAGAAAGAGATAAAATAGCATTGGAGTGTTGGAGCTCACAAGTATTGCTGTCTGTGCTGGTTGCTTAGGAAAACAGCTGAACCTCGGTCTGAAAACTCGGTTACACGTACGTCTTTGTCTAATGAACTAGGAAAGAAAAAGTGCGACGTATAGATTTATATAGATTTATTAATGACTCGGAGCGACTTTAAATAAACACCTTTAGAAATAACATAACCTATAAATAATAAAACCTTTTTAACTTAAATCTATTATTATTTAGCAGAAAAATAAAATATTTTGGAGCTTTTATTACTTTTAGTAAATCTTGTGATGCTTCTAACGTATTTTTTGTACAAAAATACAAGGTAAAATAAGATCTGGCCAGTGTTTACAAATTGTGTTTACAGTGTCGTTTAGAATGGTTTGTTTTGGCTTCAAAGAATGTTAAATCACCCCGTATCCAGTCTTAATAAATCCATGAAGGTTATTATTATTTATAATAATAACCTTCATGGATTTATTATTTATGGATTTTATTATTTATAATTATTTATAATATTTAAGAAGACAAAATTGACGGGAAAAGAAACTAAGATGGTGGATGCGTCTGAAGATAAGTAATAACGATTCTCTCTGCAGGATAACGATACTGACAATGGAAGTGTATGGAATGACCTAAGCAGAGAGAACAAGCTCAGGATCAGGTGTTGCGGAGCAACGTCAAACCCATATAAAATTGAAAAAAAAATGTTGCCAAAAAAGGAAGAGAGACACTGATGGAAACCAACTTCTTATTTTCTTGTTTAAACAAAATTAATGTAACAAAATGGTAGAATAACTAAATATCCGAGGTACGTGCTGGACGTTTGAGTAACCGATTTGCACGAAATTTCTCAGGTATGTAGAGATTCACAAATACAACATAATTCCTAAACAGAGCATACCACCCAAAAATTCACGAGAACATCGTATTAAAAATTATCATAGCAAATTTTACATAGGTTTTTTTAAATACACACTGAGCAGCTGTTCGCTTGTCTTCAACTTGGTTTTCTCAATGCATTTTTTTAGCAAAAACCTATTAAGAAGCCTTGCAATGAATAACTACAACAATTTTTATAATTTCTCTTTTAAGGAAAGATTTTGTTGCTCTGATGGATCATTCCATCAGAGCAGGACCCAAGGCATAATACAAATGCAACATAAACCTTACCAAGGGCTAGCACCAGCCCCATCCATAGCATTGCTGCATCTTCTTGGTGAATGTGTCTATATATTGTAAAGCTCGTTTCAAGATCTTTCGTTGCCTTTTGACAAAATGATAAGTACTGCTCAGTGTATAAAAGTTGCAACAAAAATTTTAAATGTGATTTAGTTGTATCTACTTGCGGACCTCTATCATACTAGAGAAATTCCTGGCCAATCGGTGACCCGCTCGTTTGAGCCTCTCCTTGCCAGGTATGCCTGTCTTACTTCTGGTGCCTCCTGCACCATATATTAAATTTACACATAGGTCTTTTGATTCTTTTAGCCCAACAGAGCCTGCAGTGCCAATAATAGGGGTCTAAGGCCTTATTATAGTCAGACGATTCGCCTTCTCATTACTCTGCATCTCAAAGTGACTCGAGTCTCCAGTCTGGCAGTTTAATAGCTCTGTATCAACTTATATTTACCAATACAATACTATATTTACTACTATTCCAACTATATTTACCAATAGCGTGGCAAACTAAATTTCACTTGGGGTTGGTCTTTCAGCTTTAACATTTTTAGCAATAACATTTTCAGTATAGGTACTAAGCGTAGATTCATACTTGGCAAGCACCTTTTAGTGTACTATTTAATTTAAAATGCTTGTGTTTTAAAAGGTATGTGGTGCCATTTCTTCTGTCACTATCTAAGATCTTATGATTCTTTTAAAATACATTTTTTATGAATTAAGTTTTAAAACACCACAAAACTCTATTTAATATATTTAGAACTGCCTGCAGAATATGGAGATATGGTTAATATTGAGTAGATATTAACATAAAAGAAAATTAAAGAAAGAAAACATAGGTAGGTACTAAAATTGGCAAAAAATAGTGTGGTCAAACCTGAGCAAATGAAGTCTTAAGGATACTCAACCATCACCACATTGAAGATGGTGGTGATAATTGAATTTATTGTCAGCATTACCGCTTTACCTTCTGAGTATACATATTAGATTAATCAGCATGCCCCTTTGAAACATGTTCTTTTGTGCTCTATTATTGATCATCATTCATTAATTATAAATTCATTTAATTTATTAGTTAAAATAAAACAACAGAAAATTGTTTATATAAAACGCCCTATTGCACCAGCAAAATAACAAATTATTGGTCATGATGTACAATTTGTAACTAGTAATTATTAGAACATAAAAAACAAGGTTTCTTTGCTTTTTCCTGGGCTAGTCTGTGTGTGTTAATCCCATTAGCTATTCAAGAATGTTAAGGTGTGAAATAAGGCTTAGCATTGGTAATTGGTAATGGCATTTTTGCAATAAATCTAATTGTTGATCTTTTACCAGCGCAACGTAAAAAAATATTTTTTAATACTAAAATTCATGAAGTTAGCGTATTTCTAATTTTAGATTCGTTTTCTATGGATGAATATTAAAACGAATTTCTTTCTTTCCAATGATCAGGATTGCAGAAGATATTTAGTTATAAAGAAAAACCCTGTACACTGTTTATTTGAAGCATATAACTTGCTTAATTAAGCTATAAAAGAAACAAGAACAAAACATATTGTCATTTTATGGTAACATGGAGACAAATTTAATGCTATTCCCAAGCCATTCACTTCTCATAGCTTAGTAAAACACGCAAGTTTAAAATTAATTTAAGACAATAATCAAACAAAGGATTTGCAATAAACACAATGTGCAAAAATACGAGTTTTGAATCGTTTATAGACAATTTAATTAAATTTATTTACAGACGTTTTGTTCTTGACATTTTTTTCGTAATTTATTTCTCATACATCTAAGTGAATTGAAAGTGTACACTACATTCTTTTGGATAATTAGGTAATAATTAACGAAAATATTTGTAGAGTACGTTTTTGATCAGGCACATTAAATGATAGAAAATAAGCCTGTAGGTGATTAATATGTGATATTGTGAAAGTTGATTACCTTACCTTGTTTGAGTTTTCTCTCTAAATAAAGTGTACGTGTAAGGAAATTTTCTAATGGGTAAAAGACTTGTTGATATTTGGACGGAAGTTTTTTTGCGAAATGAAGTTACAAAGATTTTGAAGAAAAGCCGGAAGTATTTGCAAGATATTTTCTAATAAATATTTTGTCATACCTATATTGCATTTAATAATATTTATGAGGACGGAACAATACTTAAGAACTTTCAGAAGAGTGTAATGATTACTGCAGTGTGGTTAGAAAAAATTCTGACAAGAATCATATACAGAAGAATGAAGACTAAGATAGAAGAAAGGATATTAGAAGACCAATTTGGGTCATACTTACACCAGAAGTAACAATAAAAGAACGACTAAGAATGGAAAAAATTAAAGTTAATTGCTTTTACGGATTTTAAAAAAGCATTCGACAATGTAGAATGAAACAAAAGCTATTTACCTAACAAGTACGGAAAGTGATACTTTTCAGCACGCGACTGCAGTTGACCGAACGACGCGAAACAGAGTTCGGTCAGCAGTCGAGGGCGGAAAAGACATTTTCCGCACGCGTTGAGTACAATGTCTTTTCTACGAACTTGATTAAAATTATCTAGTGTTGGTATTTTTTTTAAATATTTTATTTTTAAACTATTTATTGTGTACTGGCACAAATAAATAAATATTATTATTATTATTATTATTATTATTATTATTATTTCAGTAGAGACATCAAAGTGAAAATACAATAATTCAAAATTCAAACTTATATTATTTTCGTCTGTTATTAACAATATTAATGGTAAAAGAAGAGTTCTGTAAAGACTCGTCCGCATATCTTTCAGCAACTTTTGTGGACTTCCATCCACCATGGCGCTTAAGATTCGTAATGTCTACTAAACAGTCTACTAGCAGAGTGGCTAAAGACTGCCTAAAACAATGCCCAGTGTAGAGCTAGGGCTTTGACAGTTTTAGGTATCCAGCCACGTCCGTGGGCATCTTGCCGATTTTGATAATTCCAACACATTGGACAGAACATTTTCCGTTTTGGTAATGTAAGACAAATCTTCTATGGGACGTACTTTGTAGTCGTTCCTCACTTAGTACAAAGCTTCTGCGTTGATGGGTTTTATTAGCAGGAGTCGTAATATACATCAAGGATTCTTTGTCTTCAATGTTATTTTGGGTCAAATAAGGTAATTCTTCACCACAGGCGCCTGCCACCCCAATTAATGTGACAACTTTAGTCGCAAGGTATATATCATCTAAATCCTCGATCAGAAATTGCCCTATATTTTTTCCTGTAGGTTCATTCATATATTACATATGAACTAGGTAGAACCCGGGTTATTTTTTA
Organism: Philopedon plagiatum; assembly: GCA_963971165.1. Taxonomy (NCBI): domain Eukaryota; kingdom Metazoa; phylum Arthropoda; class Insecta; order Coleoptera; family Curculionidae; genus Philopedon; species Philopedon plagiatum. The sequence continues at coordinate 139,982,139 of OZ020189.1, read as the reverse complement.
GCCAACTACGATTTTAAAAACAAGACTTAAAGCATCTTATTGCTTCATGTTTTCGTTCTTCGTAACGAAAGTACGAAGTTTCTTAAATAATGTAATTTAAAATGACATTTATCTAGTGTAGTACCAAAAGGACGCATATTATTTAATAAATTGTGGTAATGTAACAGAAATGACCTACTTTGACGTATCGTCCTCCTGAATCTAAAAATGAAGCTAAATAATGTCGAAACTGCAGAGAAACTGTCTTCCTTCATAAATTATCCAAGATTTAACAGTACATGTGGTATTCTTCCTACCACATTTCGCTGATATTTATTCTGGGGTCCCTCCGACACTCCAAGGTAACATTGCAAGATTGCAGATTTTCGAATCATAGTTTACCACAACACAGGCCTACCATTGTGAAAGGAGGATTTGTCAGAGTACTTAGGTTGGATGCGCTTTAAGCAAAATCCAACTGAGCTTTTACACCTAGTTGTTACTCTCGATGAGACATGAATCCATCACTACATACTAGAGGCCACACCATAATCAAAACAGTGGAGAGCGAGATATGAACCAACTCCTATGAAGGCAAAGGCAATTCCATCTGACGAAAAAATTAAGGCCATCGTTTTGGGGATGCCAAAAGCATTATTCTCATGTATTACCTTAACAAGGGACAAATAATAAACTTAGGGTGCTATGCGACCTTAGTTGACCAACTAAACCAAGACACTCGCAAGGAACGTCCCGGCCTATCCAAGATGACAATTCTGTTCCATCAGGACATGCTCCTTACCACAAATTAGTAATAATTGTCATGGCAAAAATTAATCAGTTAGGCTTTTAACTACTTCCATGCTTCTTATCTACCAGAATTGGCCCTATCGGATTTCAATTTGTTTCCGAACTTGAAAACTTCTTTTTTGAGGAATGATTGCATCACACATTGTTTTAATAAACATTTTGTATTACATATTAAATTTTAGTCAAAGTTTTAAATTGATTTTTCTAAGCTGTAAATCATTCGTTTCCTAGACACAGGCATATTATCTGGAATCAATGGGACGGAGAAGGAGGGTTGTACTTCTCCCCTAGCGGTATGCCTCTGGTCTACAATGATTTTCTAAAATGAGAGACGTAAAATTTTCGTAACGTTTTGTGACGGAATTTGCAAAAGTTTCATAGTTTGAGCTTATAATGTAAATCAATCTAGATATCCAAGTAATTTACGATTAATTTTTATTATTGCTATTCAAACTAAAGGGAATGTTTAAAAATGCCACTGTCGGTTGCAAGCGTTTCAATTTAATATAATTAGACACCTAATATAGGACAAAATAATTTAAAATGACCCTAATCGCCAATTATTTGTTACGCGATAAAAGGTTTTGTACAATGTTGGCAGAATAAAAATCATAAGCTTAGAGCTCGCATATCTTGTTTCTTTTCAAACCGCTTCAGAAAATTCTTTTTCTCCAAAAATTCGAAATGCAACTGCACCCCTGTCTTACTTCCACACTTATTTTTGACTCCCTCTCTTCGTTGTCTATCTTAATTACTGTCATCTGTTCTTTGTACAAACCTTGGATTTCCGTCTTTAAATTATTTTTTCCCTGTGAAATGTTTTTTCTACCAGCGTGCCAGGGGTGCGAGCGGAAAGTAACTACTTTCTGCACTTATATGCGCGCTGAAATATGTTCAGTGCCAGTGTTGTGGTAAACTATGATTCGAAGATCTGGATCATTTCTTGGCCGTCTAACGTCTTAAAGCTTCTTGCAATGTTACCTTGGAGTAGAGTTGTTGAGAAAAGAACGAAACAGATTTTTGAGAACAGGTTACAGGTAGCCTGTTCAGTGGACTGTTCTTTCTAAAAGAACTGAACCGGTTCTTTAGGTAAACTTACGACAAGATGAAGGAATTGACCGCACCATTGAAAGCAGCAGTTTTTAGCTGATTGGCAAAGAATCCCGGTAGTTCACGAGTCTAGTGCTCTTGTTTCGTCATGTTGTCAAGAATAATTTACAATATGATCAAAAGAACAGATGACCAGGTGAACAGGTTTACGGAACGTGTTCTCGGGTGAGAACCGAACTGTTGTTGTTGTTCAACAATTTTACCTATTCTTTAACATCTCTACCTTGGAGTCACCCCAGGAACTGTAAAATTTTGAATTATTTATGAAAGAAGACAGTTTCTCTGCAGTTTCGGCATTGTTTAGCTTCATTTTTAGATTCAGGAGGACGATACGTTAAAGTAGGTCCTTTCTGTTACATTACGACAATTTATTAAATAATATATTATATCCTTTTGGTACTACACTAGATACATGTCATTGTCATTTTACATTACATTTAAGAAACTTCGTACTTTCGTTACATGAACGAAAACATGAAGCAATAAGATGCTTTAAGACTTGTTTGTAAAATGGTAGATGACTAAAAAATGACCCGGGTTCCACCTAGTTCATATGTAATATATGGATGGACCTACGATGTACAATTCATTTTCTCTCATTCTTAAGGCTTTCCTGCCTCATTCTTGCAATTTGTCGAGTAATTTTTATTTTATTATTTGTTTAGTGTTGTATTTTTGTGTATCTTTCTAGGCAAATAAAAGTTTTTTAGGGCCACTATATTGATGTACCTACAGTGTGGCCCTAATTTTATAAGAGGAAAATTAAAATTTTCTTTCGTAACGTCCATATTTTACATAAGAGCTATTATGTTCCAGTCGGCATTTGAATATTAGTGGTATAAATGAATAATAATTTCTATTATTGCATTTAACAATAAATTAATCTGTGAAATTTAAATAACAGATTCATAATTAATTTGTAAATGTTAGGAAAACATTTTAATGAAAATGTCACTACGTAGTACAATTATTAAAATAACTTTGATATAAATACATTATGAATTATTGCATATACGGTATGCACTAACGCATATATGATGTACACTGCATCTTAGAATCAAGAGATGTTTAAAGGTTCTATACATTACCGATATTTACATTTAGTGTACAGGGTGTTTGGTAACCAATAGCCCATAACCATTTTTTGCATAGAGCAATTAACCAGCAACATTTTATTAAGGTATATTTGGTTCACTCTTCTTATATTTTTTTATCTTCTGACAGCCCACCATGACCGAAGTCTAAGTACTATGTACCGTGGGTGTACTGGGGATCGACTCACACATCCAGAGCTGGAAACATCCGTAGGGATTTCACCAGCCCTTTAAGAGGATGTGTGGGATGGTACCACCTCGGTCGAGGAAGAATTCCTCCACCACCTATTTTGATCCCTATCCTCTTAATTTGAGGTTCACTAGTTATAGGGTACCCTGTATATGCTATGCTTTGTGAACTAGTCCAAGGATTTTCCTACAGAAATTTGAATTTCCGTGAGGTAAAAATTACATGATCTAATAAGTGATTTTTTTTGAGAAAAACCATTGAATTTATAGGTTAAAAAATCAAGCAAATAAGACCAAAAATTAACAAATGCCGATACTAATTTATATACTGGGTACCACAAAATGGACTCACTCTTATCTGTCCTAGAAAAGGTATCAAGGAAGTCAAATGGAGCATAGTTTCGTATTTTTCAGTGTCGCCAAATCTTGTTTCATGACCTAGTTTCTGCCATTTTGAACTACGCATCATCATATCAAAGTATTTTCGTAATATTTTTATTTTTCAGTCTGGCTAGTGTGGTACAAAGCGACTGGTAAAAAATATACTTGTACCTATAAGTAATAAGTATATCCAATGAGCATTTGAAAGAAAAAATGACTTTCGCAGGAAAATATATTAAATTTCTTATTTTTTGAACGTATATGAAAGAAAAGGTAATAAGTGCAAGCGTAAAACTGTATTTCTCCTAAGGTTACGAATAAAACAATAGGCATGTTATATAATCCACAGAGCACTAGATTAAAAAATTAATTTAAAAAAACTTCAGATACCAAAACCGACAAATGAGGCACGATTGTATTTAAAACGACAAGGTGAGTCAGAATAGGCAAAATATACAGGATGTTTCATTTAAAAATAAAAATTTTATGAAGAAACTTGAAAATTAAACAAGATTTGACAACACTATGCCTTATTTGACTACCTAAAATTTTGTTTTGATGCCTTGTCCAGGAAAAAAATTACAATGGTAAGGCACCCGGTATATGGGACTCAATAGAAAGTTTGAATTCGACTTCATCTTATATAACTATTTTACGCCACGAGACGCCACTGATTAATTACTCAATGGCTTAAATTATCCGCAAAAATTAAATAACATGCAACATTCTTACAGGTTGTCTCAAACATGTTTTAAATTGCTTTTCTACCGAAAGATACTTTTACTTTTAAAGTGGAAAGACCTCTACTAATATGATGTCCGATGCTTTTTCTTGATTGCAATGACTCATAAATAATGTATATAATGATAATTAATAAAATCTTTTATGCCGTCAAGGTAATAAAGAGAGAAAGCTTCAAACGCTGCTAAGAATAAACTTATGGTAGATGAATAAGACATGGGTGGTATATAAAATGATTTTGAATTGGACAACCCTTTTGCAATAATCAACCACAAGGCATATTTTCTAAAAATGAATGCACATTTAAAAATCACATAAGCTTATATGTATTGGCCTTTTACTGTATGGAGAAGAGAACAAGATTCGTCATGGCGCCATGTTTTATTCATGTTTATATTCAAAATAAGGTTTTTTATGAGAAACTATGGATCTATTATAATAAGGATGTTCCGTATACTGTGACCGTATCGAACGTGAAGCCTTATATTTGTTATTTGTTGTGAAAACATTTACCGTAGTGGTAGAGTTTACGAATTTTAAGGAAATACCACGGAAATACGTAATTGAATCAAGAATGGTAGTAGAAAGAGATAAAATAGCATTGGAGTGTTGGAGCTCAGGTTGAAAAATCACACCGGTGTGTCACCCGGCGATGATATCGAACGCAGCCCAGAAGTGTTGCTGTCTGTGCTGGTTGTTTAGGAAAACGGCTGAACCTCGGTCTGAAACACTCGGTTATACGTACGTCTTTGTCTAATGAACTAGAAAAGAAAAAGTGCGACTTATAGATTTATAAATGACTCGGAGCGACTTTAAATAAACACCTTTAGAAATAACATAACCTATAAATAATAAAACCTTTTTAAATTAAATTTATTATTATTTCGCAGAAAATAAAGTATTTTAGGGCTTTTATTACTTTTAGTAAATATTGTGATGCTTCTAACGTATTTCTTCAAAAATATAAGGTAAAATCAGATGTGGCCAATGTTTACAAATTGTGTTTACAGTGTCACTTAGAATGGTTTGTTTTGGCTTCAAAGAATTTTACATCATCCCGTATCCATTCTTAATAAATCCATGTGAGAAACCATTTTTTAATTTTTTGTTGTTCAGTGCCCAAGAAAATATTGTTAGAATAATTTAACAATGAACAGAGAAATATTTATGCTTTTTACGCATCAAACTGGTTAAACTAAGGTAATTTGCTAATTTATAGTTTTGTTCACAACGTTAATACCGTACCATTCCTTATTGCAAAAATTATGTTCTAAGTTTTTTAGCTTTAAAAAACAATATTCTAAGCACAAAGTTTGATCAAAGATGTCTCTAGTTTCTGTTTAGAATGGCTAGAATGGTAATGGGCCAAAACATATCTGATAGTTTGTTGTTTATAACATAACACCCTTTTTTAATTGTAAGTATGTTTGATACTCAATATGGAATTATCTGCTGTAACCAAAGAGCAGCCAAGAGATTTTTCTTATTCTCTTTTTAATTTAAGTTGTCGTTATAATATCGAATTTCAGTTGCATATCTTTAAAATAAATGAATGTAAATGGTAATAAATTAGTTTTATTCTAATATCAAATAATTTAAAAATAAACTGAATTTTTGATATGTTAATATCTCACAACACTGCTTTGGATGGTTGCATAAGGAACTCCATTTAACATTAAGCTTGCATCGAAGAAATTATTTACCTAACAAGGAAATTTACCAATCGCCCTATTTTGACAAATGTAGGCAAGTTTCAATGACATTAAAATAATTTTTTCTAACTACGGTCCAAAAAAGAAAATAAACAATTTCAAGATAGAAGAGGTAATTCTAATATACTTTTTCGACATATCAAAAACTTGCAAACCATCCACGTTATGGTTAGGGTACTCAATGTTAAAATTAAAACATAATTTGGTTATAGCAAATATATAAAGTAATCGCCCTTTTTAAGAAAAATAACGTTGGAGTTCAGGCAAAAGAATCTAAAACTCTAACAAGAATCAATATAGAGTAATAATTTCTGAACGAGGTTCCAGATGATGTATACCGTTTGACTAAAGCACAGAAAACATAGAAGCTATGTTTTCTGTGACTAAAGTTTTCACATTAATTGGGGTGGCAGGCAAGTAGCTGTTCTTTTATCATTAATATTGTTAATGACATATGAAAATAACATAAGTTTTAATTTTAAATTGTATTTTCACTTTGACGTCTATACTGAAATAAAATATTTAAAAAAAATACCAAAACTAGATCATTTCTCTCAAGCTCGTAGAAAAAATATTATACCCAATACGTGTGGAAAAGTATCACTTTCCGTACTTGTTAGGTAAATAGCAATTTCTAAAATAAATTTTCTAAAATAAATAAAATACTTTTTCTTTTAAAAAAATATTGCTAACGTAATTTAACATTAAGGGGGTAGACCTAGTTGGGACGTCCAAAAAAGCTCTTTATTTAGGATATTTTTTTGGCCGCACCTTAAAATAATTAATGACAAATGTTTTTCCACATGGAAGATATGTATTTGAAGAAAATATTATAAATTATTCAAGACTAAATATGGAGAAATACGTGGGATACAGCAAATTTGCGAGGGGTCCAAAAAAAAAAAGGGTTTTGCCGTGATCACTGCAGCTCGTCAGTGGATCATCTTAAAGCAAAAAACAAAAAGGGATCATTAGTTAATGACATAGTGCTCCGGATGGACGAAGGGATTTGAAAAACTTTGAGTTGTCGAAAAATGGCGGATGTTGAAATTCAAAATTGTTTATACGACCAAAATTTTACTCACATTTTCGGCTATAAAAAAAATATAATCGTCCAAAAAAAAATCCTTCGTCCATCCGGAGGACAATTATATATAGAATAAGTGACAAAAATTTCAAACCAATCGTGAAAGCCGTTCTCAAGTTACAGTGATCACCGACTTCGAAAACATGGTTTCGAGAAAAACGCGTTTAAAGTTTTGAATACGATTTGCATGCATATAAAAAATTTATTGTAGAACTGAATTTATTGTGAACACTGAATCGTCAATTCCAGGACCATACAATGCTTTAGTAGCTGCATCAGCAGTGATTTTTAGCTGTCGTCGAGCAAGGGTCAACCGATACATCTGCTGTCAAATTTGACATATGAGGCATTAGAGTCGGCTCCATTCAAAATTATATATCTCTATAAATAATAGTCCGATTTGTCTGAAATTTTCAGAGAATACTTTCGAAATATTCTACTTTTAGAAAATGCAAAAAAAAATAAATCGATATTTTCAAAATTCTAACTAGGTCTGCCCCCTTAATTTTAACTACTTAACAATATTTACAAACTATAAAGAATACATTTTTAGGTATATCACAGCAATATGCAAATTAACCGACCCACATTTAAATGTCAGAAGTATATTATATTGATATTAAAATAAAGCTCATTTATAATATAATCTCATAATTTAGAAAACTATGTCTCATAAACCTTTTCAGGGTTTGTTAATGCTTATAAAACAATTACTTTATAAAAAATTTACTGTGAAGGTTTCATTAAGATCATTGGATCCAGTCAATTCAAGTAAAAGAAAATAACAAAAACATTTCTATAATTGTGGCGAATTCATTGTAGAAAAGCTTTTAATTTGGTATAACTTCGCTCTGTTGGCCAGGGAAAAATTAGGATATAGGAAAAGTACAAGTCACTGCAAGCCCAACGAAAATAACACAAGTTCTGCAAGAATTCATTTTTTGACTGATTTTAAATATAGAGACAATCGTCCCTGACTCTATGTAGTTCTACGGTACTTTTTATTTTTTTTTTAACATAAACCGTTGAAAAAATTCAGTGCTTTTCTAACGTTTTGACACCTAATTCCCAGCCTCGATTTTAAAGGAGATGACAAGCTGTCAATTTATTAGCAGTTACCTACAATTTATTGGAGTAATGAAAACAAAAAGAAAAAAAAACCTTTTTTGTAAATCCAAAGACGCAACTTAAGTTTTCTAAGAAACTTCTGTGAATAACAGAATAATTCTTTGATATTAATCTAAATGTCAAGCTCTCATGCAGGAATCTGGCCATATACCGCAGAATGGGTTATTATCCGATTAACAGACTTTAAGAAAATATATTGAGACATCAGAGTTTTGATTTCTCGAGATATATCTAAAGAAATAGATGGATAATATAGCACAATGGCGTCATCTTCTAGTTTTTTGGCGATATCAAATTTACATGAACTTAATGATAATTATTCAAAACATACTTTACACTTCCGGGCTCGGAAGTAAGTTATGAAAGGTTTATTTCCACATATTATGTTTGGAAAACGTAAAATAAAACTTTTTAAAAAATCGATGAAATTCCATCCAAAATTGACCCTTAAGGCTGAGTGGATCTGGCCATTTTTGATCAAATATTAAAAATCGAAATCCTCAAATGGACAGCACCGAAAAGCAATAAAAGACTACTTGAATATTTTCTATCAAAATCTTACTCAATTCATATTTAAAATCTATTCATTTAAACAGTTTCTTTACCAAGAAAAAGCCGCTATAATATCGTTTTCATTTATTATGTTTTCTTACACAACCACATTGAAATATTCAAGAACCTGGGCAAAAGCGAAAGCATGAACTCTTAATCAATAATTAAGTAAATTCAGTCCGTATCGCGAAGTAAAATTGCACATGCTTTTAAACCTGATGGAACTAAAATTTTTAGAAAGTAGTTTTATCGCCTTATTAACATATTGCTCTTGATGGGTTACCTTCGATTTCTAATGGAAGAAGTGACTGTAAATCCATATGCTCTAGTTGAATTTAAGGTGAATAAAAACAAAAGGTCTGGCAAGATGGCATTGAATCAGTTGCTAAGGAAAGTTATTTTTCAAGACTTACCGGTAAAGGCACATATCGAACCAAGAAGGAGCAGCGTCGCGATTATGCGCGCCATCACTACGAGAACTAAGAAGCACAACTAACACCTCTCCGCCGAACACAAAATGACAGGACCTGTGTAACCTCGCTTTCAGCTTTTATACTCGGCCTACATAAAGACCACTATCGGCCGACGTCACTTCAACTGCTGCCGATTGAATATTGACTCTTGAGGCACGCAGAAGAAGCTTTTCATTCTCTAGAGACCGTCTATATCATGATTATAGCTTTGGAGTTGGTGGTGGGGATGGCAGGGCACTTGCCTTATTGTAAATCGAGCTTAAAGCTTTGACAGTGAAGAATCTTGTCAACGCAATGTAAACAAGTGGATAAATGGTTTGGTTTAAGCTTACTTTAAGTCCGGAATTTTTTGGCAATATTATGATGGTAACTTTGGGGTTGTCGGTGGGGATAACAGGGCACTTATGAGGGTTGTCAAAGCTTAAAATCGAGCTTAAATCTTTGACAGTGGAGAATCTTGTCAATGCGATACAAACAAGTGGAAGTATAGTACAGTTCAAGCTTACCGTAGGTACGGGATTTTATGGGAACATCATGATGGTAGCTTCGAAGTTATTGGTGGAGATAACATGGACCTTGGCTGCTTGTGCAAGCTTTAAATGGAGCTTAAATATTTGCCAATGGAGAATCTTGTCAACGCAATGGCAACAAGTGGAAATATAGTTCGGTTTCTGTTTACCGCAAGTCCAGGATTGTCTGGGACTATCATGATGGTAGCTTTGGAGTTGTTGGTAAGGATACCAGGGCACTTGGCTGCTTGTCAAAGTTTTAAATCGAGCTTAAATATTTGACAATGAAGAATCATGTCAACGCAATGGAAACAAGTGTGGCATTATAAATTCCCCGGCACAAAAAAAAACGCCATCACAAAATTTTGGTTAATGTTTGATGTTTCATACCTTTTTTATTTCTAATCCGATTTTTCTAATACGGACAGGAGCAATGTAACGATGGATGTTCAGAGCTCCATTTTCAACAGACACAAGGTCAGTATGTGCTTCACTATAAATACCTGTCCAAAGTATAACTGTGGATTTATAAACTCAGTTGAGGTTCAGTTGAAGTTGAGGTTCAAGATAAATAAACGCAAACGCGTACTGGCGTTTATAAACAAAGTTCAGTTCAGTTCAGAAGTTTCCATTACGCTGGCGTAAAGTTCGAGATAACCAAATTTTATGTTCGCAGTTGGTGCAGTTGGGCTCCCACCAATCAAAACGCAGAATTAATATTCGTAATGGCGAAGCCACCCGACTTCTGCCGATCATTTTGTAAACAAAACAACATACCCTTTTATTTTCTTTGCAAAACAATTGTTTGGCCGTTTGGATTGTCTGTGTGTTTCCATATTTTTTTCCAAATATCGCGATTGTAGATTGTGTGCTTTTTATTTTTATTAAATCTGTTTATGATGTCAGTTGTCATTAATGTCACTTTACCCCGGACCAATGAAATGAAAGCGGCGAACTGAGTTTATAAATGGCCCAAAAAGCTCAACTGTGAACTTCAACTGCACGAACTGCCAACCTCAACCTCAACTGAACCTCAACTGAGTTTATAAATCCACCTTGACGGAACCGCTTTGAACATTTTTTATCGAATGACCAATTTCCGTTTTTAAGAAATACTCTCAGTGTTTTATTTAAACATGTACAAAACCTACAAGAAAAGAGGTCCTGAGATAAAATAAAAAATCAAAATGTTAGAAATACATGTAACTTTATAACCAAAAGCTAAACAAAAAAGAATTGGTGCTTCAATTTTTCCACAGAGCGTTGTGAGCTTACGACAAAAAACAACTTTTTTTTATACCTGTATGCCATGACATAAACAAAAAAAAGTTTATTATTAAACAAATACACTATAATTTCAATTAATTAATTCACAAACTGCTAACAAAAATTATAAAAATCGAATTAAAGATAAAAACGTTATGAAACATCAAACATTAGGCATAATATTGGGTTGGCGTTTTTTTCTGCCGGGGAGTGTAGTTCGGTTTAACCTTACCGTAAGTCTGGGATTTTCTGGGAATATCACAATGATACCTTGGGAGTTGTTGGTGAGGATAACAGGGCACTTGACTGCTTGTCAAAGCTTTAAATCGAGCTTAAATATTTGACAATGATCAATGCAATGTAAACAAGTAGAAATATAGTTCGGTTTAAGCTTACTGTATGTCCGGGATGTTCTGAGAATATCATGAAGGTATCTTTGGAGTTGTTGCTGTGGGTTAACGTTGTAGACTGTGTAGAAGCAAATCCTTCTACTTCGTGTAAGGCTATTGAGAAAGAAGTTGATGTGAACAAGGGTCGAGCACAAAATATATTACGATAATAAAAATTTAGACCATATAAAGTCAAAATCGTTCAGCATTTACATCCTGGGGATGCTGAACGTGGTCCCATTTTTTGCAATTGGTTTTTGCAGCAAACTCAAGCCAATGTGAATTTTGGAAGATTTAAGATATAGTTCGATGAGGCGTATTTCACAAGCTCTGGTATTTTCAGAAGACACAATACCAGATATTGGTATCAAGAAAACCATCATCTTTACTTTGAGCGGGAGCAGCAAGGAAGACTCGGTTTCAGCGTTGCTTGTTTTATTTTGGGAAGACAACTAACTTATAAAATTTATGAGGGAAGCCTTTCAGCAAATCGTTACCTGGGTATATTGCAAGATGTTGTACCTGAATTGCTAGATGGTGTTCTCTTGGCTTAAAGAATATATATTTCTCCACAACGATTAAAGAATGTAGAAATTCCGAAAACATTTTTAATAAATGGAACATATACATTCTTACTCTTGAGTTAGAATATTTATTCTGAAACACTTACTTCTTATGTGTTTCGCATGTATTTTCATTCCATAACAAGGTACGGTATGAATATTCTGTAATGGAACTAAACGACATAGATTGCCGTGGATTTCAAAATTGTCAGTGACGGATGCAGACGAAAAATCGATAAAAGTCGGACAGAACCCTATTTGCAAAAAGTTCCTAGAATACAAAAATTAGGCTTTGACCCTCTACCTTAATGACTAATCTATGGTACCTGTGCGCGCGAGCACTGCGAGGCCCTCCGTTACTTCCCTACGTAAGTGCGAAGAACGGTTTGTTGGAGAGCGTATGAGTTACGGAAGATAAAGTGCTATTTTGTTTATATGTATGTTGGTGTTTTTCGTGGATTATTTTAATAAAACTTTTGGGATAATTTGTGTGTTTACAATGAATTTCGTTTTTTGTTTATAAAATTAATAGGAGGATAACGGTTATGGTAACTGGCCAAGTAGCACAGCTGTTTGTATTTGTATCTTATTATTTACCTTTACATGGGCATAAAGTTAACAATACGGTCAGATTCCAGTTTAAAACTTTGATTAGACGTAAGCCTGAAGTTTTGCTTTGCAAATACAACAATGATTTTATGCGACCAAGTGCGACCCTTAACAAAAATGGCGCATTTATACAGTTATGTTTGCTCTAATTTGTACTATTAATAAAGTTGTTCAAAATGAAAAATCTGTACATAAAGCAGAATTGTAAAAAAGGGGTTTCTATCGTCTATTTAAGGTGTTCTGAACCAAAAGCAACAGTTTTTAGAATGTTTGTCTGTCTGTCTGTCTGTTTGTGTCTTTGTTCCGCCATCACTTAAAAACTACTAAAAATAGCTTTTAATTGGACTTTTACCAAAAGATAGGTCTTATAGCCAGTTAAATATTGGGGTATATTTTATTAGATTAGGTCAAGTTGACGAATAAAATGTTTAAACCAGTATTGCCTTTTTATTACAATACTTATTTTTTTTTTACTACAATTCATTTTAACTTTACAGTGATTTAATAGACCAATGGTCTTTTGTACCACCAAATTTGAGGCAAGTATAGTTATCAATACGTTTATTTTGAATCATTAATACATTTAAAACTATACTTAGCTTAAGTAAGCTTAAATTTGGTTGTGCAAATGACCACAACCCTAATTACTTGCGCAAAGGTGTAGAATGAATAATAATCAGGTACTGGTTACTTAATAAAATACTTACCTAGGTTTAAATCGTTTTGGGTCATAATGGGAAACTAACATTATTGTTTTTTCCGAAAATTCTATCCTTAATAAAAGTAGAAAAATTAATTTTAACGTAGCACTAGTTTCTGATATACACATGGAGACGCAAAAATAAAAGAAAATAACTACTAAAAACCAATAATATTTAAAATCGAACAAGAAAATACAAAGAAGTAATCTAATTCTGCTTTCTAAAAAAAATACTTATTTTATTGATTTTTAGAGCTACAGTTTTTAATCTTTTGGCTTCCTTGTATATTTTACATACAATTTACCTATCAAAATTTATTTTTTCTTATACACTAACTTTTATCAAGAATCACACTTTCTGAGAAATCAATATTAGAGAAGTTTTTTCGTATCGCCAACTTTTTTGCACTGTTCTTGGTACATAATCCTAATAATGTCATTACCATGAGATATGGTTTAATTTAATTAGGCTTAAAATAATTTTTTTTTAGTCAAATAGTGTTTAAAGTTAATATTAAAAAAACTTTGTTCAACAATTAATAACGTGTAGGTTTTGTCCGACTTTTATCGATTTTTCGCCTGTGTGCGGCGTCATAATTTTGGTCAGAAAAGCATCAATTTAAATGAAATAGTGAGGGAAAAATCGAATTAATCAGATATAGAATTTAACAGTACTCCACCTGAAATAACAAATTATGCAAATAATATAAGCGAAAACCTGCTGCCGCAAAAATCGAGACAGGAATATTAAAAGTATTATACACTTTTAAGGGATTGGCAACAAGAAAACAAATCGGACTCTTTTTCCGAAAATGTTCTTATTGCATTTTTCTATGATTTATTGAAAAAATGGAAATCCTCGACTTTATGGAAAATATATTCAATCCTAAAAGCAACGATAAATGTGAAACACAATATCGATATTTCAAGATATAAAAAATTAAAAACGTTGTTGAAACGCTCTTCTGAAAATTATGTAGCTAAGAAATCGAAGGTTTTTACAGAAGAAAATGTTAAGCAATTCTTAGAAAATTCTCCGGATGAGATATATTTAGCCACGAAGGTAATAGAAAATTATAATTTAAAAGCAATTTTACTAGAATACAGGTCGCCCTCGTCATTGGTGTTTTTGGGGCTGGTCGCAAGAATGAGCTTTACAATATTAAAATTTCCGATATTAAAGATTTGGGATCCACAATACTAATTGCAATTCCGAATGCAAAAGCTAAAAAACCAAAAGAATTTACAATCACGGGAGATTTTTACAATATTGTAAAAAAATACTGGAGTCTGGGACCTTGTAATGTTCCTTCTGATAATTTTTTTATTAATTTCCAAAAAAATAAATGTACACGACAAGTAATCGGGATAAATAATCTGAGCAATATGCCTAAACAAATTGCCACATTTCTGAATCTAGATAACCTACAAGAGTGTACTGGCCACTGTTTCCGCCGTACTTCAGCGACTGCATTGGCATTGGTAAATGCAGGTGCGGATATTACAACAATGAAAAGGCATGGAGGTTGGAAGTCTTCTCAAGTGGCAGAAGGATACATAGAAAATTCTCTGCAGAATCGAATAAATGTAGCAAATCAATTGGTTTCTTCAATTACTGGATCTAATTCGTCAATAACCGTCCCCTCCTCATCAACCTCCAATTCTTCCTATTACACGACTGTAAAGTCCGCCTCTACAAATCAATCTGTTTTGAAAAATATTACGGAAAATATTTCCAATGCACCTACTTTTAATGTTAGCAACTGTACCTACACTATAAATATAAATATTGATACAATGTAATGTAAATCTCAATAAATAACTTGTTTTGTTCAAATTTAATTTAATTGTTTTTGATTCATACTTTCTGGTCGTGGAGAAAATATAGTCTGTTACTCAGTTAGAATGAATAAACTCGATACTCGTGGTTCCTCACGCTCGCTAGCGCTCGCGTTCGGAATTTTCCACTCGTATCGAGATTTTTCATTCTAACCTTGTTACAGAATATACTATTCTCACGGGACGGGGCGCCTGCCCATAATGCCGGGATAATACAGTCTTTTAAAAAAAAATCCTGAAAAATGGATAGGAACCAACGGACCTATAAGATGGTCACCACGATCACCCAATTTTTCCGTCCTTGACTTTTTTTGTAGGGTTACTTACAAAATAAAGTTTACAAGTCTCGACATCGCACTATAGAAAGTTCTGCTTGAAGCCACTACACTCGAATTTCAAAATTTGCAGGGATGATCGATACTACTTTTAAATGCCATACGACGAATAAGTAAAATGTGCGAGTTTTGTGGTAGAGGAAACGGTAATAATTTTAAGTAACTTTTGTGATTTATAAAATATAAACAAAGATTTTCTTACATTTACATTTTAAAATCACAAAAACGTAGCACAGTATTGCGCAAACCGCCGCCCTTTATCTTTATATATATCCGAAATATTCTGCAAAAGTGTCGAAAATTGAACACCCTGTACTAAAATGTAAACCTTTTTAGTGAATGTGAACGTTCAATTTTGTAGACCTGTGTTATTTCAAAAGAATTTATTAAGATAGTGGTATGATGTTTTTGATAAATTACATTTTAAAAGTCGTGGGAAAATAAGGTTTTTAGTTTTTTATATTTAAACTTTATCGTGGCCACCACTGCACATAGCAGATATTTTCGGTGAATGTAAAGAAAATTAAAAACTTGCGTTTTGTTTTGATCTACTTTGGATGCAACAATTTTCACAAAATCTAGGAAAAAAGTATAAATTTTCTGTTGCGTCTGTTTTGCATTTTTGTCAAAACAAACTTGAAATTTATTATTTAGTATCATTCCTACCCACTAGAAAAAAATAATAAACTGTATAAATATTTCACATTAGTAGTAGTACAAATCTATTTTCGAATACCTTCCAAGGTTTGAATAGTATATCAAGACGTAGGTATCTTTTTCCTGCAAGATCTCGTGCTGATTTCTATTTAAATTTTTAATTAGTTTTAATATGTAAATCTGCATAGGATGCTTACACAACATCTCAAGGTGAGGGCCACAGGATGATTTTTAGTTTTTTTTTCTTAGAAGACAAAGACTATAAAACAATAAATGGCAAATAGTAGTTTACACTTTCTAATGTTTGTTTAAATGAATAATTTTTAAACAAGTTGTAGTCAAACCTGCTGGAAATAAATATTAAAACTTACCGGTTCTCTAAGCGGAGACTAAATTGTATCGATGGAGCCAAATTAAAAATTTTGAAAAACATGTAAGGACAAAGTTGATTCTTACATCGTGAGAATATTTTCTATCGAGAAAATTTTTCTCTAAAGCCAGTGGTTCAGCAGTTATAAGGAAATAACAATTGATCGCGCTATAATTTTTCAATCTTGATAATTTTGGCTCAATCTAAACCTAATTCTCAATGATTTTTTTCGGATTTTTCTGAGTGATCTTTTTGGTGATGAGGGTGGGGATAGCAATTTTTAAGCGTATTCCCGAAAAATGTTAAAAATAATGCCACAAAAAATACATCATATAAGTTTCTTGTTAAATTTGTGCTACCACACGATGCCCTTGAAATTTTTGTCCATTTTACCCCCTGAAATTAACCCCTAGAATACAATTTAACCTTTTAAACTTCACGTCCATAACTGGGCCACTGCGCCCCTATCTCTGTGCTAAATTTCAAATTTTTGCATTAAGTAGTCTCAGAGAAAATTGCCTGTGACCGCCATACGGACGGACACCGAAGTGATTTCATAAGTGTTCCATTTTGCTAATTTTAGCATGGAGCTCTAAAAAATACTTTAAACGAAAATATTTGTATTTCATAATCTGGTGCACAACTGAAATTCAAAAGTCAACAACAAAAATTCGCACTTCCGACAACACTTCAGCTCGTTTTTACGTATCTATCTGGAAATGTGTTGGATTGGACCCCCATTTTGGAAAGAAAAAGTTCCTAATCTTGACTTAAATTGTAAAGTAGCCCTTCTTATTAGATGTATTTGTTGAAATCCTTATTGTATAAGGAATTTTCAGGTGGTTAGAGAATTTATTCTCAATCTTTGCATATTTATATGTACCCCTGACAAGTAGACTTTCATTCATACGTTTGAAAATTTTACCTTACGGTAAACTCTACTCTGAATGCTCGAAACTGCTAATGGATGGCGCTGCCTGTGTCTCACTGCTTATGCAGTACGACAGTTGTAGCTTTAAGGGATTACTTTTTCGGAAGGTTGGTATATTCGTCTATCCTGTACTGATGAGAACAGGGCCCTGAAACTTTAAATACGGATTATCGCAGCTGCCACTTGTCACATTTTAGTTAGCGACCATGACACAGAGGGCACTACGTCCATTCGACAGACGACAGATGTCAAAATTAGACCAATCAGGTTATTTTATTCTCGGTTGTCTGGCCTTTGTCTTGTCCGTCAGCCATTTTATAATTTCGAGAAAAGATGAAGATTATTTTATGTGTGATTTTAGTCACAATTTATCGGCTTAGAAAAGCAAATTAGGACTTTATTACGTTTCCAGGTAAGTGTTCTCTTGTATTAAAGAAAAATATAGCCAATTATCAATACATGTCTTGAAACATGGTATTCTGTTACATAGTTTAGTAAACAAACATTTTTCCAGGTACTTTTTTATTATAAATTGTAGGTGTAGTTTGTTCTAAAATATACAGTTTTTTCATTTTTTGATATTTAAAAATATACTTTCAGCATTCAAAAATAATACACTGCCAAATGTATTTCCAATACCAATAGTTCCGAAGACTAGACTACTATTAATAAGTTATTTCTATATTATATGGTTTATTTAAGTGAACATAGTTTCGTAATAATAAATAAATGATGAAAGTTGGCAATAGTGAATTTGACCATTTCTGTTTTGTGGTCTTTGTGTCATTAAAAATGATTTTAATCAAACTTTTTTTATTGTAGATGTAAATAGACAAATCAGATATTGTAGTTTGGTAAGTACCATTTTCTTAATCATATTTAAAACATATTTCGTGCTAGGTGTAACTATTTAGATGATTTTAATTCCAGAACATTCAATATAATTTATAGTTTTTTTAACATATTTTTTGTGCTTGTCGGAAAAATTCATTTTGTAGTTTGCCACCCATACCTACATGATACTGTCTCTGTATTTTATCTAAAATGGCTGCAGTCATAGCAGCTTCTTCCTTTGGCAGAGTTAAGTACTCGTGTAAGAATTCCTGTTACACTAATTTTCCAAAGGATTATAAAAACAATTTTTTTTTTATTTTCCCTAAACTTTTGCGACATTAGAAGCTTGAAAAACAGCTTACTGAATACAAGTTCTCAATTGGTATACATAACGTTTGTACGTAGCATCCCTGCGTTAAGCTTCGGAAATAAACATATACGTCTTGACGAGTACACTTTAACTCTGGATTCCCCTACTGGACACTGTAGAAAGCACAACATTTTTGCTGACAGCAAAATAAATAGCAGTAATAAAAAGGTGAAACTTAACCAGATTTTTTTTATGTACCATTCGCTTATTGAGTAAAGTTAAATAGTGCACCTGATTTGTGTGATATAAATAACTATTAGGTATTTAGTGTACAAGATGATTCTGCCGAAGTTTTCGTTTTGTTTCATGTTAAATGCTCGATGGAATTGGACCTCCACACAAGCCCAACGTGATGTTAATGGAACTGAAGAAATCTGATTAGAACCTTCACCCGATTGTGACTTTTACCTTGCGTTAACATTCTCATGTGAGCCATGTTGTTATGAGATGACTTGATAAACATTTCGTTATGATTTATATTGATTAAATGAAGAAATTAGTAAAAATAGGACCTTGTTGTTTTACTTTTAAATACGATACAATTTTGTACCGACTTTAAAGGTAAATTGATGTTTTGCTATTTTATGCCTTGTATTTATATATTTGTTTTAGATTGTCATTTTTTATATTTTATCTGAAAATTCTTTTATAAACGTCCAATAAAAACATTATGTAAATACAAGGTTATAAAATGTCAAAACATCAATTTGACCTTTAACTGATCATATGGTGGCTTTTCTTCCGCACCCCGCTTCCGCCATGAATACTTTGGGACCCTACGGATGAGGGCGCCACAATTGACAGAAATGTTTCGACCAATTAGCACGCACTTAACGTTTCTTACCTGTTGTTCTGTGGATGAGAACCAACGAGTTCGAAACCGGTCTGCAGGTGACGACATCCTAACTAAAGAAAAAGCTTCCTTCTTCCTAGTAGTTTCTCGCATTCAAAACAAGTATTTTATTATCTAACTGTGTTAGAAGAAAATACGGCAAATTTTGGTATGTAATTCAGCGCTCGGAGGGGCAGATAGCCCGGAGAATAGCTGTTTTACCATCATTTGTTGAAATCCTTATTGTATAAGGAATTTTCAGGTGGTTAGAGAATTTATTCTCAATCTTTGCATATTTAGATGTATAGAGATATTGGACCACACTTGCTCTACTTTGTTGCGAAATTCTTGCAAATTCCGAAAAGGTTCTCTCCGGCTCTTATACACCTGTTCTTGAAGCGCATTCCATATCGAATATTCCAGAGGGTTGCAATCTGGACAACTGAGAGGCCGTTTATTAGCCCTGACAAAAGACAGAACGTTCTCTGCTAGGAAACTTTGAGTTCTAATAGCTCTATGAGATGGAGCACTATCTTGAATAAAAATGTAGTTGTTATGAGGATATAGACATCGACGTTCACGAAGTAATTCATGACGCAAATGAGCTAAGTAATTATCTGCGTTAGTTTTATTAGCTTGAGGATCTCTAAAAAATATTTGGCCTTTTCCATTCGAACAGATAATATCGGAAGCCATCAACTTTCTGGAAAAACTTGATTTTCTGTGGTACAAGCAACCTGGATCAATCTGGTTTTTTCTTGTCATTGAGTAAACCCGATTATTTTGAACTTCCAAAGTAAAAACTTTTTCATCCTGAAATATCAGACGTCGTATGTCAGCATTAGAAAACTTCCTGTCTAATCTAGGGGAACGCAATGATCGTGGCAATTTTGCTTCAATCGTAGTTGTTGAAGTTTGGAGACGTTTGTAGCATTTGGTACTCAAAGCTTTCTACCTTACTTAAACCGATTTGCAATAAATTCTTAACCTGGTAGCTATTTTTCGCTGAGATAAATGTGAACCTAGATTATTTTTTTGAGACAATGACAATTCCTGTACACTGCCAGCTCTTCGAGCTATCGTTCGATTTTCGACTAAACGTTTTATAGCACGATTAATACTATAAACTGTCCACGGTTTATTTGGAAACTTTCGACAAATTCTTTTTATCAGCCAAGTTTTTTTCAAGGTCAAGCATTTCTCAATTAGAGACACATCAGCCTTTGAGGAATGAGGAGTCATCACTAACTTTGGATTGAATTTAAATAGAAAATAAAATGTTTCTCAACATAGAAATATTACTAAAATAGGATGACACACGCATGAATGATATTTTATTGTCAAGATATTCATTTCTTTTAATACCGACCTAATATTGTTGGTCTTGCAGTAGACGCAAACTACTCGGCATATTATTTTTAAATTTATCTTCACGCTATTTTAAACTGTTCGTCCACAGTTATAGTGTCTGTATATCCTTTTTGAGTTTTGACTAGGAGGATGCATTCCTTAAAATATTTTCGTTCTCAACACTTTATTCTGAAGGTCACAAGAATCAAACCCAAGCAAACCCAACCAAACAACAATGAAAAGTTTAAATAAAAACGAAATAAAAAATAGTAATTATTCCGGATCTATAAATCCCAAGAAAACATATCTATAAATTATATATATATATATATATATATATATATATATATATATATATATATATATATATATATATATATATATATATAATTTATAGATATGTTTTCTTGGGATTTATAGATCCGGAATAATTACTATTTTTTATTTCGTTTTTATTTAAACTTTTCATTGTTGTTTGGTTGGGTTTGCTTGGATATATATATATATATATATATATATATATATATATATATATATATATATATATATATATATAAATAACATAATATTGTATTGTCACCAGAATTGCATAAGTTTGTAAAATTTCAAATCGATCCGTCAATTAAAGTGGGTGAAAAGTGAGTTGTAAGATTCCCTTACAAGGTTAAGAAGTTACAGGTCAAGCTAATAAAAGCATGATATTTTGTTATACTCTGCTTATGAATTATTTGAAAGATTGTAAAATAATACAATATTTTAGCCGTATTATTTAAATATACAAATAAATACATATTTATTAGACATGAGACGATGTTATAATCGGGTTTGTTAAATAATGGAAAAACTTATTTACATTTCACGTATTTCAAGTATTAGTTTAGAAAATATGTTATTCAGAAATACACTTAATATTGTAATAAAACTATTTGGTTTAGCATAGCTTATTTAAAAATATATATAATAATAAAATGTACGCACGGAAGGGAAGAATACCGTAATGTAAAGAATGATGTAAATGTTTTAATCAACCATGAGGAAGTTCAGTAAACTGCCTTTCGAACTTAATATCCTGAACACGCACTCGATATAGACACTGATCACGTGACACTTTGTTAGAAAAAAAAACAACATATTTTCCTGTATTAAAAGAATAAGAACGATTCTTTATTTATCACAGCTGGTGCTTCATATACAAGGATGGATACAAATTTTAAGAAATCTATTGAACTTTAAGGGAAGTGATTCCTTTCAAATCTGATATATGCAACAATAAAACTTCTGACCTCATTAGTAGCCTTGAACAAGACGTACTGCTCCACATAACACCTAAAATATAAAGGGAACTCATATGAGCGTATATAAACAAGTTTTATACACAACTAGATATACAAACAACAGTTTAGCACAGATGACACAAGTACGAATTTATTTTATTTATTTATTTATTCAAATATGTACCTACATTACAGAGAAACTCCAAATAGTACAAACCATACAAAAAAAGAAAACAAAAAGAGAAAAGAAGGCAATGCAAAAAGTACAAATGCTGTAGAACAAAACTTGTCCGGTCCAACAATACAACACACCAAAACGTAATCATTAATATCTATCCACTACTCGTTACCCCATTCAACAAAAGGGATAATAATAATATGTATAATCACATAGAGAAATTGTCTATAACATTTCTAATTTTATTTTTAAAAGTTGCCGCTGAACAGTTAAGGTTCAGATTATATGGTAGCATGTTTAAGTACGACATTATTCGGTTAATGGTACTGTTTTTTCCAAGATCAGTGCCCCACGGGTTTATAGAAAATAGTTCTAGTTGCCTCATAGGGCGATATAGTACTCTAAAATTTATCAAGGCCATGAGTCCGCGAAGTCTATTCCATTCTTCAGCAGCTTGTGGCCAGTATCCAGGCCCTATATATTGAGCCGCTCATGGTACGGTAAGAGAGAACTGTTCACATTTGCTTTAACCAGAACTTTACAAACTTCGATTGTGCGCTTTCTATCTTTTAATAAGAGTGTTATATATATTATAATGCAACAATACTTAAGGACTCCGACGCCATTGAATTCCCAGCACTGTCGCATAACAACGCCCATCATCCTAAAACCCTTTGCAGTAATATTGTCAATATGGGCAAAAAAACTCAGTTTGCTATCGAAAATGACACCAAGATCATTGACCAGTGTAACCCTTGGTAGTAGAAAGCCATCACTATTATAAACGTGATCCACAATATATCTTTTTCTGAAAAAAGACATAACTTTACACTTGGTTGTGTTTAGTGCCAGTTTATTATTCTCACACCACGTCAATAACTTAGTTATTTGATCCTGCAACAGCACACAATCACACGTGTCAGAGACGATGCGGTAAATTTTTAGATCATCGGCGAAAAATAGAAAGGAACAATGATCAAATATGTAGGATAGACTGTTCACGAATAGCAAGAACAATACAGGACCAAGATGAGAGCCCTGGGGTACTCTAGAATGAACCAGGATGTTGTTTGAGAGGTCTTTAATGTATTGGATTTAGTTACGGAGATAACTGTTAATCCAGGAGAGTCATAGATCTCCAATACCGTAATGTTGTAATTTTTGTAGTAGAATGTATTGGTCGATTCGGTCAAACGCTTCGTCAAAATAAACAATTAAAAACATTTTGATAATCTCTGGTTTTTCAAATTGATGCTAAGACTGATTTTGGCTATATATGTAAATAATACAGACCCAGAAATAACGAGTCGTCACTGAAGCACGAAGCATTAGGGAAAATGATTATTATCTATTGCAAAAATATTTTTTTTAATTACTAAATTCCTTTTTAACTAATAATGTTATGGTTAACTATATACTTATAAAAAAAATAATTATTAGTTTCCTTCCTTCGAATTATTGATTAGGCGTTAAAAAATCTTAAACTACTGTAGTTAGGTATAAATTCTATTTAATTCAACTTTTAATTTTGTACACTTTCACCTCCATTAGGCAGTTTGTTAAATCAGTCTTAAGAAGCTTATTCTAGTCTTTTATTAGTTCCGCGTATTTTGGAATATCTTTTTGAATATCGCAGAAGGATTTGTAAAATTTGGGATTTTGCAATTTTAAAAATATTTATAGTAGATTTTGTAGAAACAAAAACACCTTAAATGTCATAATATATTGCATAAATTAGCGATGGCGCCATAAATTCGGCAGTATGCAGTTGATGATAATTAATGATTCAAAATACATTTATATGTCTTGCGATATCTCTACGGCAAATCGCATCAATCTGAGTTATTCTACCACTTCTGGTAAACGTTTTCGTTTTAATTTTGTTTAGTCGTATATCAGGTTTGGTAAATCTTTTTTTAATAGCCGTTATGCATGTAATAAATATGAAATATTTTTTTTCATTCTCTACATAATTAAAATATTTATGGAGTTGTTTTTAACCATTTACATATTTAGGTTTTAATCGCTGACCTTTTTCTAAAAATACTTTTGACAACCGCAGATCTTGACGTCAAATGCATTTTACTCCATTCGGGAGTTTTTTGACTGTCCGATGGGTACGGTTCTCCATACTGATGGAGTGTGATTTATCTTGTTTTTATCTCTGACTTTTAATATGTTTTCTGTATCGTTTAGAGCTGATAATTAGTGACTAGATCACTATAGAAAGTTGAATTTAATCTAACTTAGACTTAGCTGAATTTTAATTTTGCCTGTACCAGGTTTTGACGTGCCAATGAATAAAATTTTATGTTATTGTATATTTACAAGTGGCTAAATAAAGAGTTTGAATTTGAGATAAAGGGCTTTTTTGTTCCGACGGCAGCAAATCTTTTTGGTCACTTGAGAGAAAAACATTAGTAAAAATTTCTATTGTCTTCCTGTCCTCTCCTGACCTCTGACAATTAAATGATCTCCACATCTAAAGGGAAAACTAAATTATTTGCCAAACAATTTGCTGCCACTCCAAACCTTATTCCTCTTGCTAATTTCGCTCTTCCAGCCGCTACGTCTGTACCACACAAAATGTCCGATATAATAACACCGGCACACAAAAAAAAGTGGTCTGTACATTTGACCAGACCCATCTATCTATATGCATTTTGATGCGCTGAATCCAAATCCGAAGTCCGTTTGGCCCGTACACCCTCAGATTTTGAGTAAATTGCAAAAAACGCTGAAAATGGCTAAAAATTGCGAAAAAGTGCAGTTATGAAAAAGAAGAAAATTTTAGTGAACTAGATCAAGTATGTTTCTTATGTATTTTGATGCGCTAAATCCAAATCCGACGCCCATTTGGCCCGTACACCCTCAAAATTTTGAGTAAATTGCGAAAAAACGCTGAATATGGCTAGAAATTGCGAAAAATTGCAGTTATGAAAATGAAGAGAATTTTATTGAACTAGATTCTCATGTATTTTGATGCGCTGAATCCAAATTCAGAATCTGTTAATCTCGATCGTTCATATATCAAACATCGTAAAAAATAGCAATGAAGTAGCAGAAAATAGCAAAAAATAGTATTGTTCTTACGTACCAATGAGGACTTTTATTACGTATGTGGGAGTGATTTCTTGTAGTATTATACTCTACAGAAGCCAAGTGACCCATTAATGTAGAGTTGAAGTCGTTTGATGACGAAGCCTGCGGGCCTGCTTTCTCACCCTGACCATACGCCGATATTGGGGTTCCGAATCCTTGCATCGTAAAGCACTTATCGGTTGGGCCTGCCATGACGGCATACACGCCGTTAACCCAGGACTCTGCCATACGGTTCTGTTGCCCACCGTCACCACGTGGTATCCTGCAGGTGCCCTGGTTACAGGCAAAAGCAATCAGTCCTCCGAAGTTGAATTGCAATTTCTAGCTATTTTTCGAAGTTTTTCGCAATGTACTCAAAATTTTGAGGGTATACGGGCCAAACGGACTTTGGATTCAAAATACATACGAAACATACTTGATCTAGTTCAATAAAATTTTCTTCATTTTCATAACTGCAATTTTTAGCCATTTTCAGCGTTTTTTCGCAATTTACTCAAAATTTTGAGGGCGTGCGGGCCAAACGAACTTCGGATTCAAAATACATACGAAACATACTTGATCTAGTTCAATAAAATTTTCATCATTTTCATAACTGCAACTTTTCGCAATTTGTAGCCCTATTCAGCGTTTTTTCGCAATTTACTGAAAATTTTTAGGGTGTACGGGCCAAACGGACGTCGGATTTAGATTTAGAGCATCAAAATACATAAGAAACACACTTGATCTAGTTCACTAAAATTTTCTTCTTTTTCATAACTGCACTTTTTCGCAATTTTTAGCCATTTTCAGCGTTTTTTGCAATTTACTCAAAATTTGAGGGTGTACGGGCCAAACGGACTTCGGATTTGGATTCAGCGCATCAAAATACATATAGATCGATGGGTCTGGTCAAATGTACAGACCAGGCGCGGCCCGTGAAATTTCAAAGTTGCATATCTCTGTTGCTACTTATGGGACCCATACCAAATTCAGGTTTTTTAATAGTGAGCCTACTAGGAATGTTTTGGTAAAGAAGAAAAATATTTTGCAATTTGCGAAAAAAAGTTGATTTTTTTAATTGACCCACCTGGGTAAAAAATTAACACGCTTAGATATTTTATTTATTATTTTTTCTAAACAAATTTGACATCATTTTGTCGACAATTCTTAAATTTTAAGAGAAAAAAAATGTGTTAGTAGAAAGTTATAGTCATTTGAATTTTTTGCAACCAAAAATTTAAATTATTTTTCGGTTTAAAAAAATTCAAATGGCTATAACTTTCTACTAACACATTTTTTTCTCTTACAATTTAAGAATTGTCGACAAAATGATGTAAAATTTGTTTAGAAAAAATAATAAATAAAATATCTAAGCGTGTTAATTTTTTACCCTGGTGGGTCAATTCAAAAAATCAACTGTATTTCGCAAATTGCAAAATATTTTTTTTCTTTACCAAAACATTCCTAGTAGGCTCACTATTAAAAAACCTGAATTTGGTATGGGTCCCATAAGTAGCAACAGAGATATGCAACTTTGAAATTTCATGGGTCGCTCCTGGTACAGACCACTTTTTTGTTTTTGTGTGGCGGTGTAATTAGGGTCAAACAAGTTCAAAAAATTCTTTTATCCCTTGCCACCAAAAAGTCCTCCAGTCTGGATGGAATACCAGCAATTATTCTAAGAAAATGCGCTCCAGAGCTTAACTGGCCTTTTCCAGATCTCTTATGACTGCTCGTGTGCAGCCTGTCCCGAAGAAAGGTTCCAAGTCCCTTCCATCCAATTATAGACATTCCTCTCTTCTCTCTGTTGTCAGCAAAGTTATGGAGAAAGTCATCAACTTGAAAATTCTGAAGAATCTGGAAAAATATAAAATTATCCATGACAAACAGTATGGACTTCGTCAACAAAGTTCCACAAGTCTCTCGAATTTCATAGCGAATTCCAGATTGTTGCTCTTAAAATTTCCAAGGCCTTTGATCAAGTATGGCATGTCACACACAAAAAACTGGTATGCTATTTCCAATAATAGTATTATTCTTGACCACTCTCATTTTGGTTATATTAAAGTTAATACTGTTTCAACAAAACATCATCGAAATAACCAAAAAAAAAACATTGCTTTAAATATAGACTTATTATTAGACTTCAAAAGTAGTCTTACTTCTTTGAAATTTTTTTACCATTTTTTCAATTAAAAAAATACTATTGGAAACCTATAAATTACTATTATTCCTTAGAGTATAGACTTGTTTAAGCTAAAACATTAAATTATTTGACGAGAATGCTCAAATATAATTGGGTGAAAAATAGCTATTTGTGGACGGTGTGATTCAAATTAAAATATATTTTATTAAACGAACTACAGTTTAAATAATGAAATATAAAAATTAAGTGAATTATCCTTAATCATTTCAATTAAAATAAATACTGTTATAAAATATATAAGGTATTACAGAAATAATAAAAAATATTAATTCAATGGGTTCTATTGTTGGCTGAAATATCAGTTCTATTGCTCGCGGAGGGAGGGGTTAAAATTGTGCTGTTGGTACTTGTTCGTTCAATCGCCGTTTAAGCTTGCAGTCTGGTTGTTTATTGAGTTACATGCCAAAAATAATAGATTTTTGGGACTGGGCAACTCATTTCAGTGATTTATGGTAAGTAAAACAAATCTAAACAATTTGCAAGAATAAGTTTGTTTTTTATTTGTAAATTTCCCTTGGCTAGTCTATTATAAGACTTTTTACTCAGCCGATACGTATTGTTAAAAAACTATTAACTTTAAATATGATCCCAAGTTTATTGTTCAATTTGTATTTTTTGGACATGGCTTTCACCAAATCTAGCTGTTTTAGCAGATTTGATCCATCTTCCATCCGGTACCCATACAAGCCAAAAGCAGACAGTTTTGCAATGAAGCAGATCCTATATTTGGAGTGAAATAAACGTAAAAAGTTTACGGTGTTCGCGTCAGTGTGGTGTTAATAACTGGTTTTTTTTATATAAATGTTTACAGAATGTCTAAATAATGTATGTTTAATAATACTAAATAAAAATTATTTTAAAATAATAAAGCGTGTTTCATATGTTTAAAATAATATAAGTATAATTGATGTAATAGAAATTCTTCATTATATTAAATAAGAGTAATTGTTTTTCAAAACACGATATGATTGAATTTAAACACAAATATTTTCTTTCTACTGAAAGTTACATTAACTTAATTACTGTTGTAATTGAAACAATAATAGCTATTTTGCATCAAATGAGGTGCCTATTCTTACAAATAAAGTTCTAGTGAAACCAATGATGGTTTGCATTGAATTTAGAACAGGATATTACTGGCAGCAAATAATTCTTATATTTGCACGATCCATTAAAAACCAATGAAACCTTATATTCCAAGCAATCTTATAACCTCTTGTTTAACAATGATAAACTAATCATTGAAATAAACCGAATTTGTATTGTGCAATACGGAATAGAGTGTGTCATTGAGTGAATGTGTATCCAATTCAATATACGATAGTGATTTTCTGTGTACTTGCTAGAAAAAATAACATATTATGTATGTATGTAGGCATTGCAACTTTTTTAGTGATAGTTCATTCTTGCGCTTGCATATCTCATTCTAATTCCAATTCATGGTAAACAATATTAAGTACCTACCTTTTTTGATGGAGATGAAGGTTCACTTAAAACACAAAAAAAAACTAATTCCACTATAAGCTGCTAATGTAACAAACTCAATAAAAATATTTTAACAAGTACAAGATGCTGTGTTTTCTTGCGCATTCGCCAAAATTAGAGATTTTTAACACTTTGAAGAATAGAAGTGCATTGTGTTCAATATTATTTATCAAACTCTTTTTTAAATGTTAGTGAAAATGCACAACAAAAATAAATTTCCTCAAAATGAAGTTATCCATTTTAGTAGTGTTAGTTTTTTTTCCGACAAAAAGCTTTTGTATTCGCATCTTGATTAAACATTTAATTTTCAGATTCACTAAGAAGGTTTAAGATTTAGTACCGGTTTAAATTTAGACCTTATAGTTGATGAGTTATGTTTTGGCAGGTTTATGTCCTGTCATTTGCTAATAAGCTGTCATTAAAAATTTGTGAATTATTCTGATAGTTCAGCGATTTGCTTGGTTTCCAAATGATTTTCATCTTGGAAAGAGTTGCTGTAGTGAATTTAATTCTATTATTGTCGAAAGTACGACTAAAATTGCCCTTTTCTTTATAAACTTGCGGAAAAGCTCAGAAATAATTTAATAGTCTAAAACTTAGTTGTCTTATTCTAACACTTGTCAGTTTAAAACTTTTCGTTGTCAAATTGGACCGGACTAGCGTTGGAGAATCTGGGTGCTGGTTTTCTGGGCAACAATTTTGTTTGCCTTTTTAAACTTTATTCAGTAAATTGGTGTGATTTTATGTAAAAGTAATTTAGTAATTCAATTTATATAATTAAGAATTAATTTTTAGACTCGTTATAGAGCGCCAAAGGCGCTCTATATAACGCCCCGTCAGTGAACAATGTTCGCCGGTTGCCGTCGAATCCGGTAATTTCCCATTCTCAATTTTTTTTCTCAAAAACGGTTAGAGGCCGAGCAACCAAATTTTCTGGGTTAATAGAGGGATAGTGCATCTAGCTTCGATAAAAAATTCAGTTATACAGGGTGTCGCGTTTCGGTTATTAAACGTCAAAGTCGAAATTTCCGCGATTTCGTATGACACGATACAGGTCGCAAAAGTTAATTAAATCGATTTAAATTATAGGTTGTAGAGGACCGGGAGCTTCAGAACCCTATTGAAATTGGCGGTATTCGGAAAATGGGAAGTAATTCTTTTGAATTTTTTTATGTCGAAAAATGGCACTTGCAGACCCATATTCAATTCTACATTGCTCGAAAACGCAGCATCGGACAGAAAAACGGATTTGAACTTAAAACTAAAGAATCTCAAATACTTTCTTTTTGCAATACATTTACCTATACCTAGAACGACCGGAAATTGGAAAAATTTGGGAAAAACTGGAAATTACGATTTTTCATGCAAATTTTTGGCGGTTGTCAATTTTTTTGGGGGTCAAAATGGATTCAAATCGAAATCCCAAGTACCTTATCGGAAAGACCTCGCCGAACTACGTAATTTTCATATTTTCTGGTTCTTTAATTCTTAATAGGAAAGGAGCAATCGATAATTAAATTTCGGTTTTTAACCATTTTTTTTCATGACATCTCTACATTCGAATCACTCTGTATCTTTTCCTATCTAATTTCTTCCAACTTTTTCAACGCTATCCCTGGGGGATATAATCAGGCTTTAAAATGAATCCCGAATGGGTGATCCTGGGCCGGATTTCAAAATTCATCTTTAAATGGCATTATTATGTATTATTTCTGTTATTTAACAGCTCTTTTTTGGTTTATTTTCTTCCGTCATCATCTGAGAACACTGCTAACTAATTAAAACTCCATATTTTTGCGTTAAAGTAATAAATAAATAGGTTTTCTTCCTTCGGTGCAGGAAAAATTTTAAAAACTGCGAATCTTAAACCATGCCATGGAAAAAAACAATTGAACTGGTGACGCTTTATATCGAAATTAAATATGAGCTGTCAAAATATCCAGTTTTTCTAGCGATATTTTAAAGATCCTGAGCCAGTTTCGGCTTGGAATATACATGGAATTGATAGAATGGACGATTTTTTACCTATCCCTGACCATTTCGTAGCACGAGATGGGCATTAAATATCATTTTTTTGAAATTTTTGTTGACCCTACATTGCATTATAAAAATCAATTTCTATACGGGAAAATGTATTAATTTAATTATTTTTTCTGCAGCCGTCCCGAAAATAGAATTTTCGGTATGATTTATTAAATCGAAAGTACCCTTTTACAAAAAATCGTACCGAAAGTAGCATTTTCGGGACGATTTATTTCACTTTCGGGACGATTTTAGATATCTAAGTAGGCGGCTTTAACAATAACAAAAACTTTGTATTTAATTATGACAGCGCTTGTCATGTAATATTCGTGTGTGTTTTCGCTTTTTAATTCAAAGAAATGGAAACCAGTAGTGAAAGTGAGGCTGAAATAATTCCAGATGAGATTAGTGAATCTGCTAAAGCGGCTACTAATGAATTATTGCCGGTAAAGTCAAGAGAGAGGTATGAATTAGTCTACAGTTCATTTCATAAATGGAGCAAAGATAAAAATGTGCATACTATAAATGAACAAGTAATTCTTGCATATTTAATGGAAAAATCTAAAATCTTAAAGCCGTCAAGCCTCTGGAGCAACTACTCGATGCTTAAGTCCACAATTAATATTAAAAATAATATAGATATAAGCCGCTATCCCAAAGTTATTGCTTTCCTTAAAAGAAAATCCGTTGGCTATAAACCCAAAAAATCAAAAGTATTGAATAAAGAAGAAATAGATCACTTCGTATCAAAAGCTGCAGATAATGACTACCTAATGACAAAGGTAATATATTTAAATCTAATTCCTCTTCTTCCTTGTGACTATTTTTTTTTACTTTAGGTTGCATTAATAATTGGTTTAGCAGGCGCTTGCCGTCGTGAAGAGCTTTGTAAAATGAATTTGGATGATATAGAAGATAAAACAATCATGTTAGTGATTAAAATTCCTAATTCTAAAACGAATATGGAAAGAACCTTTGTCGTCATTGGAGAAAATAATATTTCTTTATACAGAAAATATTTGTCATTACGTCCAGCAAACACACCACATCGTATTTGTTTATTATAAAAACGGAAAATGTACCTACTATACAACCTATTGGTATTCACACTTTTGGAAAAATCGCTTGCACAGTTGCTGAATTTCTTAAATTACCGAATCCCAAAGAATACACCGGGCACTGTTTACGTAGAAGCTCAGCCACTTTACTCGCTGAAAGTGGTGGTAGTATAACCAACTTGAAGAGACACGGAGGATGGAAATCAACGAGTGTAGCAGAGGGATACATAGAAAATTCTTTAAAAAACAAAATTCACATAGCTTCACAGATTGAAAAGGGCGGTAAAGAAATTAATATCTTAAAAACTAGTACAATTACTAATACGTCTAATTCTAATTTCAACACTGCCACTTCTGTTAATACCCCTAATAATATTAATATAAGTAATTGTTATAATTGTATAATTAATATTCATAAATAATGTATTCATAAGAGTGGTTGTTATATGTAATTATCTATATAAAGTTCATACATTATTATCCATCGATATCCTTTTTAACATGCAAAACGGCTGCAGAAAAAATATTGTACGTAACACGCTCCAAAAGTGATTTTACGGGACTCGCAGGATTCCAGGACTCGCCTGCGGCTCGTCCTGGAAAATTCCTACTCCTCCCGTAAAATATCACTTTCGGAACTTGTTACGTAAATTACTAATAATGTATGAAATGTCACAATTTGGCTACAATGTCAGCATTTTGATGCGAAATAGGAACGACTCTGGACCAACTTCGGCTTCAAATTTACCGGGCAAGGGATTTATACTTATATTTATACTATTATTATATATATATATATATATATATATATATATATATATATATATATATATATATATATATATATATATATATATATACACTAGCGGAAACAATTAAGGGATCAAAAAAAATGTCAATTTTGTGCGATTTTTCAAATGGCTGGATCTTTGGTAAAAATGGTCATATTTGAGTGAAAAAAAAGCAATTTGAAGCTTGAAATGACTAGTTTAAGGATCTTGCGATAAAAAAAAATTCCAAGCAACAATTAGCGCAAATTCCTAATAAATATCATGGAAAGAAAATTTTTCGAAATTTTTTGCAATCATATTTTTCGTGTACGGACTTGAAAAATTTTTTTCAACCTAACCACTATATGGATTGAATAGGTTGTTCATTTAGCTTCACTTTCTTTTTGTGTCGGCCTCGATACGACCATTCCTCGCTGAGTTATCAGACTTTGAATGCAAACGCGTCATTTTCTCTTCTCTCAGCAATATCTCAGGAACCAATGGTCCCGCAGAAAATGGAAGGGGGGTTTCGGAAACTTGGATCCATTCTCTACAATGCTCTGGCATGTTTTTCCAGAAAAAAATTTTTTTTTCATCCTTAACATGACTTTGAACAATTGTGAAAAACAGGACTTTTTCAGGTCTTTTAGAAAATCACGTGCCACATGGAGAATATTGGGAAAACGACTAATGTTAAGTGTGCATCTTACAGGCCATTGTACCCCTAAAAGAACTACAGAGTTTTAACCTGATCCATCAAGCCGTTTTATTGTTTCATTCGATTGAATTTTTGAAAAAATTGAAGGATCGCGTTCTTTTGCCTTGAGAGCTCATAATCTGTAAAAACATGGAAAACAAATTTCTCCTAATGTGTTTCCACATTTGTATTGCGGAAAGCGTTTGGAGTCATGAAAAGAAAGTTTTTTTCTCAAAAAGTAAAAAAAAATTGTTTTGACAAATTGGAAAAAAATTGTTTTTCGAAAAATCAAAAAAAAATTTCTCTGTTCTTGACTTCAAACGCTTCCCGCAATAAGTGTGTGAAAAGCAATCAGGAACAAATTTTTTTTCCCAGTTTTTTACAGAATATGAGCTTCCAAAGGCAAAAAACGTGATCTTTCAGTTTTTTCAAAAATTCGATCGAATGAAACACATAAACGGCTTGATGGATCAAATTGAAATTTTGTAGGGCTTCTATGGGTACAATGGCCTGTAAAATGCACACCTCACATTAGTCATTTTCCCAATATTCTCTATTGATTGCAGAGGGAGTATAACAATTTCCATAACATTGCCACATTAGAGTTCGTACTTCAGTTAATTTGGAACACCATTCCGCAACCCGAAATATCCCGATGCATCAATACGGCCGAACGATTGAGGGCTGTTAGAGTGCAGGGGCGGCAAAACCCGTTATCGAACGGATTAAAGCATACACACACATAAACACACACTCATTAATAAATGAGTTTGGAGTCATGAAATAAGGTGGAAATGACGAACCACCAGGTCTCATTTCTCTTAAGGGAACACACACACACAAAGGAGCGTAAATCCGACCGTGCGACCTCCACCTGGTACGCTTTGGGTAACTCTAATGCCGGTGGTTTTGCAAAATTTGTGAAGATCGCTTCAAAAAGAGGAAGTTTTCAAAAAGAATTTTTTTTCAATTTTTCAGAAACAATTTTTTTTTATTTTTCAGAAAAAAATTTTTTCATGACTCCAAACGCTTTACGCAATAAAACTGTGGACAAAAATTACGAGAATTTTTTTGCCATTTTTTTACAGATTATGAGCTCTCAAGGCAAAAGAACGCGATCCTTCAATTTTTTCAACAATTCAATCGAATTAAACAATAAAACGGCTTGATGGATCAGGTTGAAACTCTGCCGCCCCTGCTCTCTAACAGCCCTCAATCGTTCGGCCATATTGATGCATCGGGTTATTTCGGGTTGCGGAATGGTGTTCCAAATTAACTGAAGTACGCACTCTAATGTGGTAATGTTATGGAAATTGTTATACTCCCTCTGCAATCAATAGAGAATATTGGGAAAATGACTAATGTGAGGTGTGCATTTTACAGGCCATTGTACCCATAGAAGCCCTACAAAATTTCAATTTGATCCATCAAGCGGTTTTTGTGTTTCATTCGATCGAATTTTTGAAAAAAACTGAAAGATCACGTTTTTTGCCTTTGGAAGCTCATATTCTGTAAAAAACTGGGAAAAAAATTTGTTCCCGATTGTTTCTCATTGTTTCTCACACACTTATTGCGGGAAGCGTTTGAAGTCAAGAACAGAGAAATTTTTTTTTTGATTTTTCGAAAAACAATTTTTTTCCAATTTGTCAAAACAATTTTTTTTTTACTTTTCATGACTCCAAACGCTTTCCGCAATACAAATGTGTAAACAAATTAGGAGAAATTTGTTTTCCATTTTTTTACAGATTATGAGCTCTCAAGGCAAAAGAAGGCGATCCTTCAATTTTTTCAAAAATTCAATCGAATGAAACAGTAAAACGGCTTGATGGATCAGGTTGAAACTCTGTAGGGCTTTTAGGGGTACAATCGCCTGTAAGATGCACACTTAACATTAGCCATTTTCCCAATATTCTCAATGTGGCACGTGATTTTCTAAAAGACCTGAAAAAGTCCTGTTTTTCACAATTGTTGAAAGGCATGTTAAGGATGAAAACATTTTTTTTTCTGGAAAAACATGCCAGAGCATTATAGAGAATGTATCCAAGTTTCCGAAACCCCCCTTCCATTTTCTGCGGGACCATTGGTTCCTGAGATATTGCTGAGAGAAGAGAAAACGACGCATTTGCATTCAAAGTCTGATAACTCAGCGAGGAATGGTCGTATCGAAGCCGACACAAAAAGAAAGTGAAGCTAAATGAACAACCTATCCAATCCACATAGTGGTTAGGTTGAAAAAAAATTTTGAAGTCCGTACACGAAAAATACGTTTGCAAAAAATTTCGAAAAATTTTCTTTCCATGATATTCATTAGGATTTTGCGCTAATTGTTGCTTGGAAAATTTTGTATCGCAAGATCCTTAAACTAGGCACTTCAAGCTCCAAATTGCTCTTTTTTCCACTCAAATATGACCATTTTTACCAAAGATCCAGCCATTTGAAAAATCGCACAAAATTGAGATTTTTTTTTTGATCCCTTAATTGTTTCCGCTAGTATATATACTATATATATATATATATATATATATATATATATATATATATATATATATATATATATATATATATATATATACTATTATTATTATATATGTATATATATATATATATATATATATATATATATATATATATATATATATATATATATATATATATATATATATATATATATATTATACTATTATATTATATTTATACTTTCGGTAGAAAGACATTTCATTTGATAAATTTGGCTTTAAAAACCAATTTTATCGACTTTCCGATGACGCTACAAGACATCATTGAAGATTCTAATATTGCGCTCAGTGGCATCGAAAAAATCCAGAAATATGCATTTTATTTTCTAATCATGAGCGTGTATACCTTTGGGGCAATATATTAATTATTATTGAATAATTTTAATTTAATTTTAGGGAAATGACGTGATTCGGATCGTTTTAAAGTAACCAGAACGATTCGAAAATACATTTTATACCTTGCGGCATGTGCATGATTGTATATATGTCTACAGGGTGTCCAAAAAGTCTTTGTATGCGGAAATATCTTTGCCATTAGTACGAAGATCAAATTAATTGAGCCGGTTTTCAAGAAAATCGAAAATATTTAAATTACTATGTGTCGTGTTGTGTTGTGTTTTTATGTATGTATACAGGGTGTCCGAAAAGTCTTTGAATGGGCAAATACCTTTGCCTTTTGTACAAATATTAACTCAATTGTCGGATTTAAAGCAAATCGTAGGTATATATTTGCATTTCTATGTGTACGGATTTATATGTTTTTATACAGGGTGTCCTAAAAGTCTTAGTATGGGCAAATATTTCTACTAGTACCAAGATAAACTTAACTAATTAAGATTTTAAGTACATCGACTATATTCCTATTTAAACGTGTTAGTGTTAGTGTGAATGTATACAGGGTGTCCAAAAAGTCTTGGAATGGGCAAATACTCCTATTAGTACTTAGATAAACTTTATTAGGTCGAATTTCAAGCAAATCGAATATATTTGTATTAATATGTGTTTATGTTTGTATGTATGTATACAGGATGTCCGAAAAGTCTTGGTATGGGCAAATACTTCTACTAGTACCGAGATAAACCTACATAATTCGGATTTTAAGTAAATCGACTATATTCCTATGTAAACGTGTGGGTGTTAGTTTGAATGTATACAGGGTGTCCAAAAAGTCTTGGTATGGGCAAATACTCCTATTATTACTTAGATAAACTTTATTAGGTCGGATTTCACGCAAATCGAATACATTAAAAGCATTTTTTGAACTCTAAGATAGTTTGATTGTATTGTTCATAACCCTATATGTCTTGTGTATGTGTATAAGGGAAAGTCATTGGTTTTTTTTATAACGGATAACGGAGTAACAACAAAATTTAATGATGTTTACTCCTTTTAATAGATTTTCTTATCATGTATGTAGGTATTGGTTATAAATTTGCATCTATTTCCGCCTATTCCTGAGGTCATGAACCGTCCCTGTTTTAGGCTGCCCAATTTATAAAACATTATCGGCTAAAGACATACCTAGTTGGATCTCAGGTGCTTTAAAAGGGTAAAACTAAAACCCTTGTAACGGCATAAATGCAAATCCGAGCCTTTGATGTTAAAGTTTAATCCCATTTAACCGCTCATCTGGTCCCGTTAGGCATATGAACTTATATTGGAAATTCGGGAATGTTAAACATATTAACTATGAAATTAATTAAAATAATTATTATTAGAGTTTGCACTACAAATCGAAAATTTTTTATATTGTGTTTTGATAGAAAATATTTAACTGTCAGAAAGGTTGACATTAATGTTGATGTGTGAAGTAGACCATTTTAATCACCGTGCGTTAAGTAGGTAACGTGAGATAAAAAAATGTCCTTAAAGTATGCCGTGGAATAAATCACGCATGTCTTGCATTATTACTCTTCAAAGGTGCGTAGGTAAAAGGTATAGGTGAATGAAAAATAAAACTGTCAAGTTCTGAAATTTTTCATCCAGATTCACTAAGAAAGTTTAAGATTGAGTACTGGTTTAAATTAAGATCTTATAGTTGATCAGTTATGTTTTGACAGGTTTTTGTCCTGTCCTTGTCATTAAAAACTTATTAATTATTGTGATATTTCAGCGATTTACTTGGTTTCCAAATGATTTTCATCTTGGAACGAGTTGCTGTAATGAATTTAGTTCTATTATTGTTGAAAGTACGTCTTTTTCCTGATAAATTTGCCAAAAAGCTCAGAAATAAGTTCATAGAATAAAACTTAGTTGTCTTATTCTTACACTTGTCAGTTTAAAACTTTTGATTGTCAAATTAGACTGCACTAGCATTGGAGAATCTGGCTGTTTATTTTTAGGAAAATTACATTATTTTCATTGCATAATACAGAATTAAACAACAAAAAACATATACAACAAAGAACCTAAAAATTATAAATTTAAACTAAATGAGAGACGTGTCCACCTTCTACTTCCAAACATGTTCTCATTCTTCTTTTTACAGCATCAAAAACATTGGTGAGCAGCGGCTGCTGCCAACAACACACATTCTAGTACCAAACCCAATAAAAATTAACTACTCCATATGGTCGTCCATGCATGCGTGTGCCATTTTTGTAACAGAGCCGGTATTCTACTTCTTTTGAAAGGCGTGTGGATTGTGGATGGAACGCTTATTTATTTTATAAATTTCCGTCATTTACGTAGATCGAATGAGAGTTACTGGATTTTTTGCGGGACATACAGCAAGGCTATTAACAGAATTAAATAGTATTAAAAATGGCGATCACAAGACTGTTACTTCAAATATTAAAATATCCATAAAAAAGTAGCATGTTCAACTTGCGTATAATGGCTGTAGATGAAGAAATTGCTCATTGCTATTTTTATTACTCGCATATTTCTTGAAATCTGAATTCGTAGAATAGAAATTATTTATTTTTAATCAAGAAGATCAAATTTCATCGCAATATTAATGCTTGGAAGGGCCATGGTATTTAAAATGCATATTTTAATTTAGAGATATAAGTTTCAGTGTTGCCACATTTCTAAATTTATCAAGTTCTTTAGCTCAAAGCGCAAGAAAATTGTAAAACAAAACTGTTTTTAATTAAAAAATTTATTTTTTGACATTATTTGTTTTAAGATATATTTTGACAAATGAAAGCAATTTGAAAAATCTACTTCTGGCACATTACATTAGTAAAAAAACATTTATTTAAAAAAAAAGTCTCTACTATATAACCGAAAAAACTAAGAACTCGGGTGATCGCATGAATATTTGACATTAAGGTTAAAACTGTAACTCAACTTGCTAAAGCAAGCCGAAAATCAAAGCATCGAAGTGAAAATTTTGAGGCGAAAGTAAGAGCAATTTTTGTTAATTTGGACTTATTTAGAGTAGATGTCTCGAATTCTTTTTTCTAAATTAAACTTCTAACTTCTGAAATGTAAGATGAAATTATGACTTAACAAATCATAATATTAAGATACGGATATAAATTTCTACTGAATACCCCTATATAATTTTATGATTAAAAAATAAAATTTCGTTTGGTGTCAACAATTAGCTGACTGTAAGTTAAAATATCGATTTATTCCATTTCTGGTCGATATCTGGAGATAAGAATCCAGATTTTGCGATAATATATCTAAATTTTCATATAATATTTCAGGATTGTCTTTATTTCAATTAGATATTTATTTTTCACTTTTAAACACCTACATTAATTTTAAAAATAAATCGGGTTATTCTTTTAATGGAAATTGCTCCCCATTTGGCAACCCTGAATCAGCCCTCCACAATTTCCTTTTACAAATTGTTTCTTATTTCACTGCCTGTTTTCTGCGTTTTAATCATTCATCTACAAAAGATCTTCGTTATTAACGTAATTCTGGCGAAGCAGTTTCCATTCAGAACATAAAAACACAATAGTTTGTATGTTTCACAATGAATAATTACGCAAAATGAAAAATTACAAAGTGTCTTTTCGTATAAGAAGCAATTTTCTGTGTCATCAATTTATAAGATGAGGTAATTAGGGAGAAGGGTTTAGTGTCCGTAATAAATAAAACAAAGAAACCAGAGGACAGAAAAGACAGGGAGTGTGTTCTGCTTTTGCCTTAAACTACGTGGCATTCAACAACTAATGGAAAATCCCATACATTTCGTACCAAACAATACAAACCTTAGATACTCGTACTGTCATATTAATTTGGAAATTTTGGTACTTTAGTTTCTTATAAATATAGCACAGTCTAAATAGTCCTTTTTGAGTTTGGTTCAAAAACTTTGTTACACTGGCTTTAAATTTGGAATTAAATTTGTACTGTTACTTCCTATTTAAGATTACTTTTCTTTCTTGTTTTATACCAAATAGAAAATTAAAAATAATAAACAAATTACTTTATATCTCACTATTATTATTATAAACAACAAAACCCTTTGTATTATAGGGACTAAAA
Source organism: Philopedon plagiatum (assembly GCA_963971165.1). Classification (NCBI taxonomy): domain Eukaryota; kingdom Metazoa; phylum Arthropoda; class Insecta; order Coleoptera; family Curculionidae; genus Philopedon; species Philopedon plagiatum. The sequence goes on along the minus strand of OZ020189.1, from coordinate 139,941,593 downwards.
GTTAGACGAATGGCTCGGCAGGATAACTTTTTGCTCCCCAGAAACCTACTTTCCTCTACTGATTACGGGCTATGATTTGTCAAAATAAGCTTTTAATTGTCAGACTAGTAGTCCTCGGATTTTTTTTATCTAGTTATTTATTTGCTCATTGATGTCTATGTGAAAAACACGAGAAGTCTGGAGAACGAAAAAAACCTAGTTCGAAACGCCCGGGGACTCAACGTCCAGGGACGAATGGTTCTAGAACGAAGTAGGTAGGCAAACCAAAGGTTTGCTCTTTATTTAATTGTGTATCGTATTATTTATTTTTAAAACTGAAGAGATCTACATAAGAAAGACTATAATGTAAAACTAACTCAAATTATATTTCCTAGTTTTTTTGACAGAAATTTTTAGTTGACGCACTAATACAACGAGGGAAACTGAAATATTAAACAAAAAAGTTATTATGTCCTTAAATTTAAAATTATTAGTACCCAATAGTAGTGTGTGTAGAGTGTTTCAAAAAAAACACGAAAACTAAAATATTTAAAAAACTGTTAGGTTTTGCATAATCGATATTATGGCTGTATATTTGCTACGCTGTAAAGATATATGATATTCGTTGTATTATTCGGTTGGTGTGATAAAATTCATTTAAAACTAACCAAAATTTTATGTGTACTAATTCTTTAGTATTAATATTAGCCAACGGAATAGTCAAAAGTGTCGTTTCAGTTCGATAACCACCTGTTACGGCCATTTAGATGCCGACGACCATGGGTCGATACAACCGCTTCCAAACATGCAACATTAATCAAGAACTTTTTATTTTAACTTAGAGGTCAAATCGATACTGTATAAATAATAAAGTTCTTTGTTGATGTTTAGCGAGCTAATTTTATATGTGCTGTATTAAAGATAAATAAATAATTTCTAAATTATAGAACATTCTACGTCCTAAAGCTACTTACTGCAAATTCTAGGGGAATTCTTTCGGTCTATAGGTACCTAATAAAGTAACAATGGAAATAACTAAATTATTTGCTAGTGCAATTCAATAGCGTCAAGAAAAATTCAAGAGACTATATTTTTCATTCTGGTCCAGGTTGGTTTGGGAGTGTAAGCCTACCTGATAAAGGATAAGGGCTCAGAAATTGCTATGTCAGGAGAGCACCTGGATCAGAATCAGAAATAGTCCCTTTCTCATGAATTTTTCTTGGCGGTGTTTTATAGCACTAGCGAACAATTTATTTCTTAGCATCTTTACTGAAATATCATTGGCTCTTAAATAAGCATATCTTACCTTTTTGACTAAGTCTTAAAACAACTCGCAACCTTATTTAAAAAAAGGACTTTTCCAGTCAAATGATGTACAGTTAATCTTAGACTCACGCTTGCTCACCTGAGCAAGTCCAGTCCTGCTCCTTGTTACATAACAGATTCAGAAACACTCGTTCCATCCATAAATGACCTTGAAACATACTCTTAGCTGGCACAAACAGATTTCTGCAATAGCCACAGGCTGTAAATTTTTTTTATTTTCAAACCTATAGATATTTTCCCTCTCAACCAATATATTCTTAATTTTTTCCAAATAACATCATACCTTTTTTATCTGAGACAGTCCACGTAGACTTCAAGCCTAAGTACTAACGTACCCTGGGCGTACCGTGAAGAGAAGGGAAATGTAGTCTATTGACACGAGATTTAAAGGATTGGAGGTTGGGAGGGGAAGGGAAAACATCTGCAGGAAATTTGTTCCATAATCTGAAGACCCTAGGTATGAATCAGCGAGAGAAGTGGCTAGACGTTCTAGGCTTTTGTAGCTGGACAGTAAAGGGATGCATACATAACGCGCCTCTTCTTGTTCCGTTAGGAACACTTCAGGGGGAATTATAGCGGCCAGTTCTTAAGAGCAAAATTCATGGTAGTACCGGTACAAAAGTGATAAATCTCCAACAGTGCGGCGATGAGAGAGTGAAGGAAATTTTCTCGTGCGGACTGGGTCATTGATGAGTTGAGTGGCTCTCTTTTGGACAGAATCAAGAATGTTAAGTGACGCTCCCCAGATGTGGGAACAGTACTCTAGGTTAGATCTTATTTGGGAAAAATAGAGAGTGAGCAAGTTGGAAGGGAAGAAGAATGTTCGGGCTCGAAAGAGAAAACAAAGCTTTTTAGCTGCCGATGTGGCAGCAAAAATGTGTGTTTGTTCCAGCTGAGCTCATGTCTGCCAGCAAGATCGAACGTTTCATTGTTCTGTAGGGCTTGGCCATTCATGTGGATGGAAGTGCTGCCGGATTTTTTTGGCGTGACAGGGAACAAGACTGGGCTTTGGAGGCGTTGAACTGAACAACGTTCTTGGCACCAAAGTCTAAAATGAATTGAAGATCCTGTGAAAGGGGTAGGTGCGTAGATCTGCGTCTATAATCCAGCTCTTAATTCGAGACTTGTCTGGAAAAATAAATGCTGAACCGAAAGTACTATCGTGAGTATAACTGTGGATGGGATTGGTAGTTGAAAACAGCAGGTCATTAATGTGAAGAAGAAATAGGGGTGGTGGCAGGAATGAACACTGGGGTACGCCAGCATTGATAGGATGGAAATAAGATAAGTGATCGTCCACCACGACAGATATGCACCGATTAGAGAGGAAGCCACCGATCCAGGTACATAGTTTGGGGAAAGATCGTAAGAGGGTAGTTTGTTCAAGAGTGCGGCATGCCACACTTGGTCAGAGGCCTTGCAAACATCAACAATCTGAGATTTACCATGAAATTCGAAAGATTTGTTCCAGTTATGTGTGACAAAGCTAAAGAGATCAGCTGTGAATCTTTGGTGACCAAATCCGTACTGTCTGTCATAGATGATTTTGTGTTTTTCTACGCTCACAGTATACGGAAAATCGAATCCTTTCTTAATTCATCCAAGGGTAAGAGCTACAATGGGTCAGGACCGGCTAGTTGGGCTAGCACAGTTGAGCATCCATCGAAACCGCGTTGTAAATAATAATGGATTTTTCGCCAAAGTTTTAGACATATTTTTCCAAAGTAACAGGAGACTAACTTTAGAGTGACATTCACATATTAGGTATTTTGATCTATGTTTTAGTATTTAAAACATTTGTTAAGTAATCGTTTCTTTAAGTTCCATTTTTATGTTTATTTTATGAAGAAGTTTTTATTCAACATTTTTTTTTTCTGTTTTTCAGTATAGTGTATTTGTATACTACAAATAAAGTCTTTAAAAATATATTAACAATTTTTTTAGTTTGGCCCCCCGCCCCCTGAGGAAAAAGTCTGCGGACGCCCATGAACCCCTTCAGTCCATAATGCACACCACACGATTACACGATGAGGATGTTTAGGTTTTTCTTCAATCAATTTTCACTTTTTTAACTCCTACAGTTTTGCTCGTTTAAATGAGCTTCGTCGGAAAAGATAATTTTATTAAAAATTTCGACATTATTTTTAATAAAGCTTGTTTAGTTAAAGCGTTAGGTATTTGTCTTCTTGTATTCATTGAAACCCTTTAAACGAAGATCTTAAACATCAAGCTTTATTAAGATATTTAGTTTTTGGTCCATGAGTCTTGTAATTTTTGAATTACTTTGATTACAAACAGCATTAGCCCCTAAATTAGGGACCCTAATTGTTAGATTAGTTTAATATTATCATTAAATAAAATAATATTGTTTATGCGTATCAACTTTGTGTAGAATTTTCATTTTCAAGCCGTATTAGGTTTATTCGCCTTGCTCTGGTGACAAAATCTCCATAAATCTCTTGTTTCTCCATCCCTACAACCGGCTTAATACAGCACTGTATTTTTAACATCGTTATCGTAGACACAAGACCTTTTTTACTGAAACTTTGCAATTCTTAAAAGGTAAGAACCCAATGCGAAGAAACAATCGTAATTTATTAAGTCTCAGGAGACAGTTCGGTAGTAAACTTCGGCGTAATTTACGTTCCAAAGACAACGTCCACAAAAAGGAGGATAAGGTGTCGTTCCAGCTTTATCAAATATAACACTGGAAAGCATTATCCTGCTGGCTCAATAACCACCTGTTACGGGGCCGTTTAGCTGCCGCCGGCAGGAGTCCTGCCGGAGGGTCGATATAACCGTCGTTAAACGGGTAATTTGTATGACAGCAGGATAGTGTACGGACGAGTAATTCAAGAATATGACGTATAAATTCGTCGCGTTTGAGAAGGCTCATTCTCCCCGGATGCATTTTTCCGTTTCCTATAGTGCTAGCGCAACCGAGTGCGCTAATCCTGTAGGAAACGGATACGCGAGCCCTGTATTCCGTTCCCTAAGTGGTTAACGCATTTATAATTTTGCGTTGCGATGATCGCGCCTAACCTAACCTAAAAACCCAAAAATAGTACGAAATATATATGAAATACATTAATTATTATTAATTTTTGTTAAAATATTTTAAAAAGACTAAGTAAAAGTGGGCAGAACCTGAATAAACCCCAGCAAACCTGAGCAAACACCTATTCGCTCCCAGGTCCCATAAGTTTCTTTCATTAAAAATTAATAAAAGCAACATAATTTTTTATCTGCGCAAGTATATTGGCAATCAGGAAAGACTGTAGAATGTGACCATAAAAGAATTTTTCCAAAAAACGCAAAAATAGCAGAAATTGGTATAGCAAACAATTACCTTATTATTATTAGTTTGTATGTAAATTTGAAAAAAATACACCGATAAATTAGATGGGATAGGCGTATACGCACATGTTTCTTTTTCGGGTAGGCAAAGGCATGCTTAATAAAACCGTGAGGTGCGTAGGGAACGGAATTACAGGTCTCGCATCCGTTTCCTACACGATTAGCGCACCCGGTTGCGCTAGCCCAATAGGAAACGGAAAAATGCTCCCCGGATCAGTCTATAATAATTTGATCAGGTACTTAAATTTCATGAAAAAATTAATGTTGATGAAATTTAACAAAGACATTAACATTCAAAACCAGTATATTTTAGTTTATTTTGATATGTCTCTAATTTGGCAACCATGGATTAAAAGTGATACGTATGAGAATAAGTCAACTTGGTTCGACTGCTAATCTAAAGAGGTTTGGTGGTTCTATAAAATAAAGAAAAAAATACCTACGTTTAGGTTTTATAAAAACTATATACCTATGTATATTATGTGACAAAAAATGTATCACCCTGTAGAAGTAAATGTTTTTAAAACAAATTCTGTACATAGGCTGTTTAGAGTAATGAATGGTAATAAAATCTTGTAAAAAATACTTTTTAAAAACAAGATTTTATTGTTTAGATATACTAAAATGAAAAAAATTAATATAGTTTTTTCATTGTGGCAAAGCTAAATGCTATTTATAAGTGGACGTAGTTCACGTGGGTGGCTCCTAATAAAAGTAGTATCAAAGTTATCACTGAAACAGATACAATAAAATATTTAAAAATAACAACAAAATTATTTCAATCTTCACTAAATTTCTATTCATAAACATGACAATTGTTTGGACACACAGTGTCCGTCTGATGTTGGTATAAACTAACGTTTATTATATGTATTAAATACTCAACAAATTTTTTACCTAAATTTTTACAACCTGGTGATTATGTTTAGAATACAATTACGATTAGGTAATGTCCTATATTTACAATTTTAATAGAATGTACCACAATACCGTTTTATTGCTGAAGGAATTTCCAACAAATTATAAATTTATCAATGGGGAACTATTCAAGTCCAGCTGGTCATTTAATAATATGTTTAATTTTTTACATTTATTTATTAATTTATTTCCATACTTTCTAATAAATTAAGTTTTACAGATTTGATTTCTAACTGTAAAATTTCAAAATTGTCATCAAACCTATATGATATTCGTTATTCAAATGTAGAGCGTAATGTGAATTATTACACATTCACACAATTCACATTACGCTCTACATTTGAACAACGAACAACATAGGTTTGATGACAATTTTGAAATTTTACAGTTAGAAAGCAAATCTGTAAAATTTAATTTATTAGAAAGTATGGAAATAAATAAATCGCTACCTCAGTTCAAAAAAGAAACATCTTTAAATAATATAAATAAAGAAACATTTAGTTTGTTTCTGTTTTGAACGCAGATATGGACAGAATTTTAGGAGTTCTTAAAGGAAATATAGACTTTTATTATAATGACATTAAACTTCCACTTTGTTTCTCTTTTGAACTGGATAGTATTCATTATTTTAAATAATGTACATATAAATTTTCGAATCTTCGACCATATTGCCATGAAAACAAAGAATTGCGTTTTATATAGGTACGTCGAAATTATTAAAATATGATGCGTCAAAATTTCGCAAAAATGACAGTTTTTGTTGCACGATTGGAAGGTTAGTGGTCCGATTTCGGCTTGAAATTTACATGAATAAGATTTTAGGAACCTTTTACTTTAATATTAATAATTCATTGGATGAGTTACACATTAAATGCCATTTTTATTGATTTTTCGATGACCCTACAATATTGGAATTCACCATGTTATTAGTATAACACTTTTGACGTCATAGCCAATGGGATCACGTTTTACAAGTTTCAAAATTCGCGCGAAAATTTGCAGTAGAAAATCCTTTTTTTTTTGTTAATGAAGACCAAAATAAATTGATAAAAACAATCACCACAAATATTTCATTTATGTAGGAAATATAAAAAAAAATATTGCTTGGATTATATTATGCAGATTCCCTATTTTAACAGCACATATTTAAATGCTGTTGCCAAAGGTGACCCTTAACGTTTATTAAATTTACCACTGGATTGAATGTTCTGAGAAACCGGTCATTAATCAGAAAGAATTAACATAACCTCGAATAGGTCCGAAAATAGCTAGAAATTTCCACTCAACTAGGAACATAACAGCTATCGAATTTTTATTCGCTTTGCCTTATTTTTAAAGTTTAATTTATGGGTTTTGAATGGTCGTCTGGTCGGCGCCGAAATTATCTAGATTTTCTCGCATTTAAGAAACAAATTTCTTTCCACTATATTAAGCTCTGTCAGGAGATGCGGTTGGACAAAGCATTTGGAAAATTAAATAGGGGTTAATAAGGGTTTACTAAAACCACAGTTATAATAATGAGAGAAATTGGTAACTTTTGTAACAAATTTTTAAACTTCTTTATTAATTTTTTTTAAATGAACCAACTTAACAGGAGGAAAGGCACTGAAAAGTATGGAATAACATTTCTATATACTTATAACTGAGGTTAATGGAAAACTAAATTTTGTTCAAATTTAGGTAACTTGTACACCAAAGTTCTAAACTTTAAAGTGTAATAGGCATCCTGAATGGTAATACATTTATAAATTGTTCATAGAGAGTAATATTTTTAGTTATTTATTACTGAGCCTATTGGTAAACCCAATTGTGTTTGACTTTAATTAATTTTAACACCAAAGTTCTAAACTTAAAAGTAAGCGCGACTCCTTTTTAATTATTTATGAATAAAGTAACCATTAAAAATTCTTATAACGTCATATTGCGACGACTTTAAAATTTAAAACTGTACAAGGTATCTAAATTTTCACAAAATTGTTAACAATTAACCTCAGTTACAATTATATAAAAATGTTATTTTATACTTTCCAGTGCTTTTCCTTTCGTGCAGTTGGTTATTTTTCTGAAGCCCGAAAATGACACATTAGTTTACTTTTGGACAAATTCAAAGCCGCTGCTTTTTATATTCCTCCTCCCCGTAAGTTTCTTAACGTCTGCTAGAAAAAAAATATTTTCTGACGTCATTAACCCCGAAAATGTCATATTAGTCATGATTTTCAAAAAAAATACTCAGCTGCTTCGGTTTTATCCCCTCTCAACCCTGCCCCTTTATTATTTTTTAAAGTTAAATACCAACCAACCCACCAAATACACACAAAATTTGTCGATCTTTACGTTTTTTCCCTTTTTCACCATTGTTTAGGTTCCCTCTCACTTTAGCAAAAAATCGTTAAAATGGACCATTCGGTAAAACTTATTTACAAAACAAACACAAAATTATCCAAATCGGTGAATCCGTTTAAGAATTTATATGTGAAAATAAAATTCGCACAAACGATACGGGTCGAATTGATATCCTTTTCTTGTGAAATCTGTTAAAAATGCCTGTTAAGCGTAAAAAGCCTAAAAATATAAAGGAATATTAGGACAAAAAATGGAGACTCACAGCCTGTTACTAAAAACTTTTTATCATGTGAATTTAATTGACAGGTTGCCTTGGCAATGACATTAACATAAGTGCTGTCTCATTACAAGTGTCCAATTAATTTTTTTGATAAAATTGTTAGTGTACCTGGTCGTAAGTATTTCTTTTATGATCTATTTATTCCAAATTTTGCTTTACAATAACTTTTTTTTATCTTATGCTAGTATTTGACCTAACCATATTACATATTATATAAAATTAATACACCAGTTAATACAAAAGTAAAAACAATATTAGTAAGGTATGTTCCTATATCTACTCGAACCAAATTTAATTATTTTTACACCAAATTGTATTAGACGTATACCACATATTGTATCTTAAAGTAAGGAGAAGTAATACTTGTTATTATATTATGTAGAAACAAAATATTGTTACTGTATTGTGTTATTTTTGTCTATATTCGAAAAACCCTATCAGAAAAATGGGTCATAATTTCTTACTATTAAAACACAGTTGTTACTAACACTGTCCTTTTTGTTTTATTACAATTACAATTCTTCTAAAATATACAAATTTTCAAATGCGAAACTTATTCATCTGCGTATACAGTGCAGATTTTTAAAGAAGGTCGTAATGTTTTAAATGTTTTAACCCCATGTTAGGTCCCGTTATATAAGAAGTATAATAGAAATAAAACTTGGCATAGGTAAATTTTAGTCAGAATTAGCCATGATAGGCCCTGTTAGGCCCTAGTCAAAGCATAGAGATAAAACTTAATATAGGTAAATTTCAGAGTCCTAAGATTATGTTAGTTTGCCAAATATGACAAAAAAGCTCCGAACAATACCTAAAAATGCACTTGAAATTGTTATAAAATTTTTTTTTAAATGTTAGAAAATGTGTGTCACCTTCACTACATGCCTAATATCCTAATCTATAATATGCTTTTAATAGAACGGGGCCTACCATAGGGTTAAAAATTTAACATGTAAAACCCTAAAGTCTTTAACAAAATGCACTGTACGAGGGGGTATTGATTCCTAGATAGCCAGGAAAGTTTCTAGTAGACAAAATCAAATATAGTTGCTATAGTTTGCTAAATAGTTTAACACCATAAGTTAAACGGTAACAAAACTGTAAATTGTTGAAAAGGGCATGTCTGACAAGAAGCTAGATTCTGAAAAAATCGGGGTTTTGTCAGTTACTAAGTATTTATTTTTAAAAGCGTTACTGGTCAAAAAAAAATTTCCTGATATAATAGAAATCTTAGGTGATCAGTGTCCCTAATACGTCACTACAAAAAATTCCCTGTTCAAAAATCGTCTGGCAAGATTCTTGCTTCAGTTTTTTGTTGACAAAAATGGGATAATTCTGATACATTATTTGGAATTGAGTAGAATTATCACGGGGGCATATTATACTGAATTGATAACCAGAATCCGTAAGAAAATTATGGGAAACGCCGCGGAAAACTTGCCAAAGGTGTGCTCGTTTTGCAAGGCAACACAACAAGACCACCCGCCGAATTTAACACCTACTATTATTTATTTGTTCTCAAAACTGAAAAAACATTTAACAGGTAGGAGATTCTCGACAAGTGACGAAGCCATATGTGCGATTGAGAAGTGGTTTGCAGACCAAGACAATTTTTTTAAAAGACTTAGAATTACTTTATGAACGTTCTGATAAATATATTAGTCTTAAAGGAAATTATGTTGAATAAATAACATTTTGTCTTGAAATATTTTAGCGATTTATGGTAGGCTAAGTACAATATTCCCTTGTATACAGGGTGAGTTTTCTAAAGCATTACAAGGTGATATCTCAAAAACGGTTTCAAATATTTTCATAAAATTTTGGTTTGCTTGAGTTAATAGGAACATGGAGGGGTATATTTAAACCTATTTTTGACATAAATAAAATATTTACCATTTAATTTCAACATATTTTTCGTCCGTCATGCTTGAGAAGTTGTTCGAAATGTCCCCCTTGAACTTCCTAATACTTTCCCACCCTTTTTTAAATGAACTCGTGCCCGCTGTAACATTTCAGGTGTTGCTAATAAGCAGGCAAAGCGGGTTCGGTCTTTCATATCATTTGAAGTTGTAGGTGTAGTCGCCATTACTTTGTCCTTTATAAAACCCCACAAGAAAATGTCAAGGAGGGTCAAATCCGTGGACCTAGCTGGCCAATTGAGCAATAAACTGAGAAACGATCGTTAAACCTATTAAAATGTCTTTTAAGGTTCTGTACCCGTTTATTAAATTATCTTCTAAATTACATTTTTTGTTTATAATATTTATTTAGATAATAAAAAACAATTCCTATAAAAAATATTGTAGAGTATTGTAAAAAATATAACATTAAAATGTCCATTAACAAAAACGATTACTTTTTAGATTTTTAGATAACAGAAAGCAAATCTTATTAAAATATAATGCATTTCCATTCAAACGAGTAATATTTCTGAAATAAGTGAACTTGATTTATGGGTAAAATTTACTTATATTTTAAATTGAAGAAAAATTTAGTTAACCATAATTCCGTAACCGAAAGAGCAAATCTATTTTTTTACACATACGTAGTTTTTTTATGTAGATTCGAATTTTATAAACAAAAGTACATCATCCTATTTAAAATTCAAAAGTTATCCCCACCCCTAAAAATAGAGGGAGGGGGTAAATATCAAAAATATGTTTGAATATATCCCCCCATCTCCCAATTAACTCATCAAAGTTTCATGAAAATGTTTTAAACCGTTTTCCATATATCACCTTGTACCACTTTAAAAAACCCACCCTGTATATTAAGAGATAAGCTAATCTCTTCTTAAATTTAAAAAAATAGTTATTTGTTTTACTAGGCATAAAAGCACAAGATTTAATGCCGCGGCTGGTGTTTCATAGCCGATCGTAGCGAGGCTATGAAACCAGCCAAGGCATTAAATCTGCTTTTCTGCCGTGTGAAACATATAATTTTTTCTTCAAATTTGTTCCAATTCCACGCAAAATCGACTTTTCCATATTTAAATTGCGTTTCATTATCAATATCCAAATAACTAAATTATTTTATCAAAGGTAACCGGGCCCTGCGTTACTATGTTTACCGCTGATGATGTTTGTTGAATATGTTTAGGCAGTAAAATTGGACTTTTTCTGCCTAGGCATTAAAAGTACAACTTCTAAGCCTGCCAAGTGTCATTAAAAGGCCGCTTTTAATGTCATTTGGAGAAAAAAATAATTTCTTGATCTTGTCAACAATTAAACTCCAAACATTAAGAAAAATCACATATGGTTTAAAATTTGAGGTACCGGTTGTTCAATCCAGTAAATTTATAATTTAGTTTGATACACTTAAAATTTAAAATGGGTCATATTCCATTTATTTTTTGTTTGTTGGATTTACTAAAATGAGCAGCTATTTCCTGAAGACTTTTTCCTTGAGTCTCGAACAAGAATATACTAACATACAGCGCATAAACTAACATGGCAGCTGCAAAAAGATAAAAACTTCCACTGTTGCCAATGGCATCAACCCACGAGTTAAAAAAATAAGTTACCAAAAAACCAACAGTGCAATAAATAGCTAATATAAGTGAGGAACTGGCTGATTTTACGTTGTGAGGCAATATTTCACTCATATAAAGAAAAGGAAGGCCTCCCATACCACAGTTCAAGAAAATAAAAAATAGAATAAGACAGAAAAGTGGTAACCAGTTAATTTTTGAGGTGTCTGTTTGACTGTCCTCTTCTAGAAGAAAAAAAGTTGCCAAAGTCCCCATTGTGAATGCCAGTCCAGAAGAGGCAGATACTAACATTTTCTTTCTACCCAGTCGTTCCACGCCAAGCGGAAATAGAAATGTTGTTCCAAGCTGGGCAATTCCTACTAAAATTGAGGACACATCTGAGCTAAGGTTAGTACCAGCTTGATCAAAAATAAGTTGTGTATAGGAATAAACAACATTAATACCAGAGAAATGTTGAAGCGAAGTTAAAACTATTGAGATAAAAAAAGTTTTTCGAGCAGCTGCTGTCTTAAATATAGAGAAAACGCCATCATTGCGAACTTTAAAAATATCCTCCTGAATAACTTTTATTTCTTCGCTTACAGTGCTTTCGTTTCTAAGTAGCACGTACAAAGAATGTTCAGCCTTTCCAATTTCATTATTTTGAATTAAATAATATGGCGACTCAGGCACAATAAATAGTGTCAGAATTATTCCACTTAAAGCAATGCTGCACAATATTAGATTAAAAACTCTTATGGAGGTATACGAACCAATGCAATACGATAATAATGTTCCTAAATTAATAAATATAGATGAGGTGGAGTACAGAATTCCTCTGATATGACTTTCTCCAATTTCTCCGAAATAAAGTGCTCCCATTCCTAATCCTGCATTAAGACTTATTCCAGCAGCAATTCTAGTAACATAAAAATACCAGATGTTATTTCCAAAGGCAGCTAGCAAAGTACCGATAATGTTGGGTATGTGCACTGATGCAATGGCTAGTTTTCTTCCAAACTTTTCATTCATGAATCCTACCAATGTAGGTCCAATAATCCCACCTAGTGGCGCTAGTGCAGCAATCCATGATTGTTCATTTGAGGTTATAACCCTGCCTAAAGGATTTTGATCCAAAGAAGTATTTGAAGCTAGTTTTGGCAGTACTGGGGAAGGCCATGTCAACATTATGCCACACATTAGATTCATCATATTTACTAAAATAAAAACAAAATAAATAAGAAAAATATGCAGCTGAAAACTTGTTAATGCAAATTACTGTTTTTCTTAAACTACTTTTTTTTATCAGTGAGAGCCCACGTAGACCTTAAGCCTAAGTAAGTACTAACACACCGTGGGCATTTAGAAAGAAGGGAAATGTAATCTATTGACACGTGATTTAAATGATGCGATGGATGGAGAAAGAAAAATATCTGCAGGCAATTTTATTTTATCTTCTGAGAGTCCACGAAAACCGAAGTCTAAGTACTATGTACCGTTCCATAATCTGGAAATCCTAGATATGAAGGAGCGCGAAAAGTGGGATGTTCTAGGCTTTTGTAGCTGGACAGTAAAGGTATGTGTGCGTAACGCGCCTCTCGTTGTTCTGCTAGGAATAGTCAAGGGGGATATTTTAGCGGCTAGTTTTTCAGAGTAAAATCCATGGCGGCATCGTTAAAAAAGGGATAAATCCCCATGATGGGCGAGAGAAGGTACTTTTCTGGTGAGGCCTGGGTCATTGATGAGTCGAATGGCTCTCGTTTGGATAGAATCGAGGATATTAGGGATCGCAGGGGAAGCCACTCCCCACATGTGGGAACAGTACTCTAGGTTAGGTCTCATTTAGGAAACATAGACAGAGTGTAAGTTGGAAGAAGAGAATTATTTTCTGGCTCGAAAGAGTAAACCAAGTTTTTAAGCTGCTGCTGCGGCTATTGAAGTAATGTGTGTAAACCAGCTGAACCTATGTTTGAAAGCGATGCCAACGAGATCCAACGTTTTATTGTTCTGTAGGGCTTGGATATTCATATGGATGAGGTAAGGGGTTTCTTGCGTGACAGGAAGCAAGACTGGCTTTTGAAGGCGTTAAACTGGTCAAGATTTTTGGCACACCAGTCTAAGATTAATTGAAGATCTTGGGAAAGGGTGCAGCGTTCTGTTGTTAAATGATTGAATTAAACTGTCCAGAAGCCCTACAAGTGGGCGGCAGCTTTTCGCCAGGAGCATTTATGGGCAGTAGGTCTTTAATTTTCCGTTTTCCTTTACTTAGGATTTCCAAGGCAATAGGGCGCCACCAAGTTTTTATTAAAGAAATACCCTTGCAGCTTAGTAAACTCAGAACCTAAGCTGAGATAAGATTTTGATAAAATATTACAAAACTCTTCGCATGTGTTTAGCAGTCAATAAAACAAACTATTCCTCAAAATAAAACACGTTTATTCCTTCGTTTAAATGGGCTGTCGACGGACAAATGGATACACTATTTGATAAAGAAAAATATGTTATCTGCGTGAAAATATATAAAATTAATTTGCAACATAAAACGCAATAAAAATCAAGAATTCCATTTTCGTAAGTAAAATAGTAACTATTAAATATACACCTTTCTACAAAACAGCTTATATATACTAATCGATCCTGGAAAATCAAATGAGGTAAACTATTAGGTAAAGCAACAAGGGTAGGTAACGCGGTAAAAAATCATGATCTTTTTCGCTACGCCCTAAGAAAAATAATGAGATGAAGCTTATCAAAATAGCTTTACACATACTCTATTACTTAATATTCATTTGATAAGCGGCATGGTACTCAAAAAGTAGAAATTTACATGCGTCAGTAATCACAAAAATACAGGGTGTCCCAGGATAGGTGTTACGATAGGACATATGGGTCAAAAAAATTTGAATTTGAAAATAGCATTTTGGGAACATGCCCCGCTTGGTCCAAAACTGAGGAATACAAAATTTCACTCGGATTGGTATTATACAGGGCGAGTTATAACTAAACATATGAAAAATGGCCAAGAGTAAAGTACTCTTATTTTTTCAAATGGAACAAAAGCTTAGTAGAAAAAGTTGTTCAGAAATGAAACTAATATTATAATTTGAAATTAGAGCTTTCTAGTCAATATTCTTATTTTCGTCAAATTTTTTGAAATGTAATAGTACATTTTCCACCAATATCGTATTACAATACATTATTAGGCTATACCTGGTAAATGTACATATTACATGTTAGAAAACGTAGTTTCCAAGTATAATAAAAAACCGAATACGATAGTGGTGGAAAATGTACTATTACATTTCAAAAAATTTGACAAAAATAAAAATATTGACTAGAAAGCTGTAATTTCATATTATGATATTAGTTACATTTCTGAACAACTTTTTCTACTAAGCTTTTGTTCCATTTCGACAAATAAGAGTACTTTACTCTTGGCCATTTTTCATATTTTTAGTTATAACTCGCCCTGTATAATACCAATCCGAGTGAAATTTTGTATTCCTCAGTTTTGGACCAAGCGGGGCATGTTCC
Organism: Philopedon plagiatum; assembly: GCA_963971165.1. Classification (NCBI taxonomy): domain Eukaryota; kingdom Metazoa; phylum Arthropoda; class Insecta; order Coleoptera; family Curculionidae; genus Philopedon; species Philopedon plagiatum. Next base: position 139,926,387 of record OZ020189.1, on the reverse strand, counting down.
CAAAATGCCATTTTCAAATTCAAAATTTTTTGACCCATTTGTCCTATCGTAACACCTATCCTGGGACACCCTGTATATATACTGTGGATTTAAAATAAGGGTAATTACGTAATAATATTAATTTTAATGCGTATTTTTACATAATATACATTAGTCAACAAGAGACTTTATACTGCGCAACTTCAAAATAAGGAGAAGTACAGAGGAGGCAAGCTCTGAAAAACTGCCTTACCGGACTGCATGTACAGCTTGGCTAGACGTGGATCAGCATGGTCCCAAAGTTGGATTAAGGTGACGCGGCTGGACCACCTGGAGTCGGTACCCATTCAACACTATGACATCGTCAAAATCCCAAATGGAAACATTCATCAAGGAAGCACCCTTCAAAATGCGTGGCGGGAAACCATATATAGGGAATTGCATCTGGCGCGAACCATCTCTTCAAAATGAGTGGCAGAAAATCATATACAGATGATTGCATCCGCCACGAAATATCTTTTCAAAAACGTCGAAAACTATTCCTCTACCGGAGAAACCCTATAATACAACAGTACAAATCACACTACGAAATCCAGGGACAATAAGAGCTTTCTTACCTCATAACCATTGGAGGGTTACCAAAAAGAAAAGCGACCATCGGCCATATTGTGACCCTTGCCACAATCACTAACTAAAACTATACAATTAGGTATCTTCGAAAAACGAGGTTTATAACAAACGCCAAGACTGTTTGGCAAGACTGTCCTCAAAAACTCTTCTCTTCTTAAAGTTACTCCAAAAGCCTCCCACCGACATCAATGGGTCTTGCCAATTCCAACTGGAACTTTATGTGTCACGTTAGACCAGTCAGAATGGAACGCCACAGGTAACGTTTGACCAATCAAAGCATTCGACGTCAGTCCGAATGTGCGTCGTTCAAGATTCGGCTTCGACATATATTTTGTCGTTCCCAAACATAAACACGATGTTTTGGAATGGCAAACTTCCCAATTTCTCGGCATTCCTATTAGAAAATGAAAAGAAAACGGAAGATTCTCTGTAAACGGAATGGTACTAGAAATGACATGTGTCCACGATCGCCATTACAATCTTACCTGATACCGAGTTATAACAATTAGGAACTACATATTCAAGGCCACGCTAAGCTCGTGATGCGTCTTCGAGCAAACTTTCAGTACTTATAGTCTATAAGTAGAGGGGCAGTTTCCGTTGCATTGTGACGCCCCTAGCAGGCCTTTGGCGCCCCTAGTAGGCCCCTGTCGCCGTCATAGACTGTACGTATGAAAAAAGTCCTGGTAAAATATTTACAATGTCACTAAAATGTCTCTTTTTGCAGTGGTTTTTAACTCATCAAAGCCAATAACCATTAAGATTAATTTAGTAATATTGGTTTCTTGACCGTTTTTGATTAAATAGTTTTATTGTACTTCTTGGGCTTTCGGTCAGTTTAAATTAAAGTCTTGAAATGGTTTTGACGTTTCGGTTTATTTCATCTCTAAACCATCATCAGAATCCTAATAACAAAGGTGTAATAGTAATATATTTTTCTATGTAAGATTTATATAAGCAAGAGATAGTAGAATAGGACATACCTTTTAAATTGATTTCACTTAAACACTACATTTTAACAAAATGACTTATTGCAACAGGGTTTTAAACTAGACCGATTTGTGGATGTTTACAGTAAAGAGCTTTGGTTTTATTATTCCAGATGTTTAAGGGTAGGGACACAAAAATTTTGCTTTTATTTTCGTTTTACTTTTTTATGATAAGGTTGTTGTAAATGGTACTTAAATTATCCGTATCTGTTCTATAGTTTAGGGTGTTATGGGTTTTTTTAATATGTATCATTTCTTTTATGTTTCGTTTTTTGTAGTTTGATTCATAATCTAAGATTTCTACGTTATTAAAATTAAAGTTGTGTAAATATTCTAGTGAATGATTTGATAGAGCTGTTGAACTGTGACTAACATTTCTAATACTGTTTTGATGTTCCTTAATTCTGTTTTTAAGATATTGCTTTGTTTGCCCAATATAGGTTTTTGGGCAATCAAGGCAATTTATTTTGTAAATGAGTTGAGACTGGTTTGTTTTTGGAATATTTGGTTTTAGATTTGTGAATAGTTTTCTTGAATTATTAATTGGTTTTTCTGCTATTTTGATTTTATGTGGGTGAAGTACTTTTTTAATTTTCTGGTTTATTTCTTTTATGTATGGAGTAGATACGTAATGGTTTTCATTCATATTTTTGGGGTTATTTTTCTGTGGGTTGTATATTTTGTTTATTTTTGCTTTTATGATTGGTTCATAGAACTTTTTAGGGTAGTTATTGTTTTGTAAGATATTTCGTACTTTTTTTAAGTTTTTTGGTCTGTGTTTATTATCAGATAGTTTAATAGCTCTGTCAACTAGTGAATTTACAACACTTTTCTTGTATTTTTCTGGAATGTTGGAGTTATAATTGATATATCGTCCTGACCACATTGGTTTGGTATACCAGCTTGTTTCTATGTCACCTTCTTCGTTATAGTTTAACGTTATGTCTAAAAAGTTTATTGATTTGTTATTTTCTGTTTCGTGTGTAAATTGAATTTTTGGATGGAATGAATTAAAATTGTTTAATGTATAGTTAAGTTTATTTTTTGGAATACATAGAATGCAGTCGTCAACAAATCTTTTGAAGAAATGAGGTTTATAATCAAGCGATTGTATGACGTTTACCTCTAGATGCTCCATTACTAAGTTTGCTATAATATGTCTAACCTCTACATTTTTTCAGTACCAAGACCAATTCTTCTCGCAAATTTATGGCGTCGCAATGGGTTCACCCATCTCAGCTACTATAGCAAACTTAGTAATGGAGCATCTAGAGGTAAACGTCATACAATCGCTTGATTATAAACCTCATTTCTTCAAAAGATTTGTTGACGACTGCATTCTATGTATTCCAAAAAATAAACTTAACTATACATTAAACAAGTTTAATTCATTCCATCCAAAAATTCAATTTACACACGAAACAGAAGATAACAAATCAATAAACTTTTTAGACATAACGTTAAACTTTAACGAAGAAGGTGACATAGAAACAAGCTGGTATACCAAACCAATGTGGTCAGGACGATATATCAATTATAACTCCAACATTCCAGAAAAATACAAGAAAAGTGTTGTAAATTCACTAGTTGACAGAGCTATTAAACTATCTGATAATAAACACAGACCAAAAAACTTAAAAAAAGTACGAAATATCTTACAAAACAATAACTACCCTAAAAAGTTCTATGAACCAATCATAAAAGCAAAAATAAACAAAATATACAACCCACAGAAAAATAACCCCAAAAATATGAATGAAAACCATTACGTATCTACTCCATACATAAAAGAAATAAACCAGAAAATTAAAAAAGTACTTCACCCACATAAAATCAAAATAGCAGAAAAACCAATTAATAATTCAAGAAAACTATTCACAAATCTAAAACCAAATATTCCAAAAACAAACCAGTCTCAACTCATTTACAAAATAAATTGCCTTGATTGCCCAAAAACCTATATTGGGCAAACAAAGCAATATCTTAAAAACAGAATTAAGGAACATCAAAACAGTATTAGAAATGTTAGTCACAGTTCAACAGCTCTATCAAATCATTCACTAGAATATTTACACAACTTTAATTTTAATAACGTAGAAATCTTAGATTATGAATCAAACTACAAAAAACGAAACATAAAAGAAATGATACATATTAAAAAAACCCATAACACCCTAAACTATAGAACAGATACGGATAATTTAAGTACCATTTACAACAACCTTATCATAAAAAAGTAAAACGAAAATAAAAGCAAAATTTTTGTGTCCCTACCCTTAAACATCTGGAATAATAAAACCAAAGCTCTTTACTGTAAACATCCACAAATCGGTCTAGTTTAAAACCCTGTTGCAATAAGTCATTTTGTTAAAATATAGTGTTTAAGTGAAATCAATTTAAAAGGTATGTCCTATTCTACTATCTCTTGTTTATATAAATCTTACATAGAAAAATATATTACTATTACACCTTTGTTATTAGGATTCTGATGATGGTTTAGAGATGAAATAAACCGAAACGTCAAAACCATTTCAAGACTTTAATTTAAACTGACCGAAAGCCCAAGAAGTACAATAAAACTATTAAGATTAATGGTTTGCAAAGTTTTACTGTTCGGAAAAATTACACCTCTGACTCTTTTTAAACTGCCACAGAAAAAATCCTCAAAAATTATCATAAAGTTAACTTACCAGCAATTACAATGACCAAAAATCTGAGTTTTCTCAGTGTTATAATCATCTTTAAGTAACAACCAACGGTAGAGACTCCTTATCAAAACCAAAAAATTAACTGATAATTTCTTACTTTACAAGGGAATATGTTTGAAATGTAGCAACAACTTCTGGTTGAAACTGTGAAATTCTAATCTATTTCTACATTATTAATAATTTCGTTGTAATAATTTTCAGACATATAATAATAAAAGTGCGTTTATTATGGGTATCATAACAGTATATTATGCAGTTTATCGCTCCTAGGTTAAAAAATGTGCATACTTGTGTCATAAACTTGATTGCGCGCATACCAATCAAAAAAGTTTTTTCGTCTGGTAAAAGCAATTTTGATTTCATATTTTACAATGATTTTTATGAGCTGCTGACCTTGGTTTAAACCTGTTTTTTATTTAATGCAAAAGTTTAGGAAGTTTAAGGGACGGGTGTTTTTGTACTAATGGATCTCTTCGGCATTATTTTTATTATTAAATAATAACGTCATGTAGGGATTTATTAAAATTTTAAAAGTAATATATTTTTTAATAACTTAAATTAAGGTTGTATTTTTTTAAGTACAGACCATAATGCGTTTACCAATGGTGCCTTGTAAAATTTAAAAAAGGTTATTTTTCTTTTCCTAAATAGAACCATTAAAATGGTAGGAAATTTTAAAATAATCTCATTGTTTTTGCTGAAAAGAAATCAAAAAATAAATAAATAATACCCGATTTTTAACTATGAATTTTCACTACAAGATCCTAAACATTTTATTTATATCTACGTTAAAAGTGTAATTTAGTCTAACATCTCATTAATTTCCTAACAAATATGAAAAGCTTTATGACATGAGCTACTCACATTACTTCTAAATGTGGCAATCTTTACAAGTAGATATTTCACACCATACATATACGTAGTGACAAAAAAGTGGGACAGCTGCCAAAAATGGAAAATTATAAAACTTTTCTGGGATCTTGTAGAGATAAATGTGATCACCCTACTAAGTAACGCTAATGATTTTCAACGGACATTTTTTATGTTTTACTTATCAGATATGAGTAAGCAACAAGTAAAAACATTATGCCTTTTTTCTTAATCCTTGATTCTCTTTAAAATTCATGCAAAATTTATTGAACAGTTTTATTGGGCATCTGTGTATCTGCATTTCTGTATCTAGTGAAATCCAAATTTTTTATTTTATGATGCCTTTGTCATCCGAAGATTCCACTAGAGCCGTCGCTCTTCATGATGCTGGCTATTCTTATCGAGAAGTGGCAGATATGGAATTTATAAAATCTAGCGTCCAAAAAGCTGCAGTGAGGTTTCGTGAGACTGGAAGTTATGGTAGAATACCGGGACCTGGAAGAAATTGTGCTACCCCTGCCCGTGATGATAGGTACATTTTTTTAAAGTCCCAGGTTTAAATCAGCATAAGACTGCAGCAGAGCTAAGAAATGAACTCAAAAGAGTTCGCCGAGTGAAGTTTAATGAAATTAGGGTAAGAAGAAGACTCATTTAAGGAAACTCAGACTACATCGAGTGAATAGACTTCAGTTTTCCCGAGATCACATTAATTGAAATTTGCAAGACTGGCGTCAAGTTCTATTTTCTGATGAGTCCAGATTTTGCTTAAGGTCTCCAAATGGAAGAGAAAGGAAGACCGGGAGAAAGATTCTCGCAATGTAATTTTAGTGAAAGTTAGTTTTAGTGGTGGACACAGTCTAATGTGGGGTGGTATATCTTTTGACGCTCGAGCGGAGCTCGTATTTGTTGACAGAGGAGATCTCAATTATCGTAGGTACATCGACGAGATTCAGGAAGAACATTGTTTTTGCGCAGTTTATTGGCAATCAGTTCGTTTTTATGCACGATAATTCCGTCAGCACGTAGGAAGAATGGTGACTGAGCATTTGGTGGAGGTCGGGATAAATGTTATGGACTGGCCTGCTTGTAGTCCTAACTTAAATCCTATAGAGCGCATGTGGGACACGTTGGGGAAACGAATCAGGAACCGCCGAGGACCGCATTTACCCCTTAACAGCTCTGAGACGCTCCGGTAGAAGACTGGCACAATATTCAACAAGAGGCCATCCAAAACCTCATTAGAGGAATAAATCGACGTTGACAACATGTTATAAAGGCAAGGCAGGGTAACACAAGATACTTAAGTTAATAATTTTTTTTTTTTACACGAGGTTTTTATTTTTTATTTTACGGATTTTTTCCAGTTTTTTATATTTTTGCCAGACACGCGAAAAGATTTAAAACATTTATCTTATAATTATTATTATTTATTTAAAAGGATTTAACAAATATTCACATACCAATTTTGAAACACTTTTTCAAATAAAATGGTCCAAAACCCTAGATATTTAAATTATAGCTACGCTACCTATAATTTTCTTTGATTTCACTTTATAACGAGGATTCTTTAATAGGTAATTGTTGTTGCTGCATCATGGAGTTCTACATTTTCCAACCTCTAAGTAAACATCCACAAAAACGTATCAGTATTAAGAACAATATTCTCCAATAAAACAAAATAAAAAATTAAACATTCTTTTAATACCATTCAATGCTATTAAAACAATTAAAACATAATGCAATATATTTAATTAAAACAAATATACCTCTCTGTGTATATCGCTTTTTGTTTCATTCTTTATCCTTTTATTTTCATTCCTTTGATTAGTCACCATAACAACTGCGGCTGACTACTAATAATAATCACATAATATATTCCTAGATATAAAAGTATTAACGCATGTAAGTTGCTCTATTATTGTGTTAAAACTATAAATGATTTATAAGAAGTTTATTAAAGATCAAATAACAGCATGTTCAAGCATTGTGGTTAACAGCTGTGCTGTCTAGACGATTCCATCGGCATTTTATTAATAGGTGTTTGAAGAGTTTAACCAATGATTTATGGAAACCAATCATAATTGAATGATAAATACTTAAAGAGCAATCAATAACAATTCGTGCTCATTACAACGCTTTCAATTTGCCAAGACTAATTTTTTAGAAATTAGGGACGGCGCTATTTTCCTAAGTAATCGACTGTGGCAGTTTTACTGACTTTTGTTAATTCTATAATGGGATTTGTCAGTAATTAATTTATCCATCGATTTAAACCTAAAAGTATAATTATACAGGGTATCGCAAGACCCTACGGATCAATTTTTACAGGTGATCCCTCCGAAAAAAAGTTGCTGTAGCGTAAATAGTTAGGAGGGGAAGGGAAAACATCTGCAGGCAATTTGTTATGTTAGTCAGCAGAGTATGGAACAAACTGCCTGCAGATGTTTTCCCTAGGTATGAAAGAGCGCGAGAAATGGGATGTTCTAGGTTCTTGCAGCTCGACAGTAAAGGGGTCTATGCGTAACGCGCGTCTAGTTGTTCTGTCAGGAACAGTCAAGGGGGAAATTATAGCAACTAGTCAGCAAAAATCCGTGCAAGAATCGGTAGAACTTATAGAATCCCTATCAGCACGGCGATGAGCAAGCGAAGAGAATTTTCTTGTGAGGACTGGGTCACTGATGAATCGAATTTTGGATAGAATCAAGGATGCTTAGTAACGAAGGTTAGGTATTATTTGGGAAACATAGAGAGTGTGTAAGTTGGAATGAGAGGAGTATTTTCTGGCTCGAAAAAGAAAACCAAACTTTCTAGCTGCTAATGTGGCTATTAAAGTAATGTATTTTTGCCGGCTGAGATCATGTTCAAAAGCGATGCCAACAAGATCCAACATTTTTTTTAGAACTATAGCTGATATGCCATCCGGCCAGATGCTTTATTCAGAAACTAAAATTTAAAATAATAATATCAATAATTGTTACTTACCTTATATTAATGAATTGTAACGTAATGTAATTTCGTTTTTCACAAATTGTCTTTGGTCAGCGTCAAACTAATTAGTTTTTCCAGTCATTTACTCCATTTAGTTAAGCGACGTTTAACTTTGGTGGTCGTGCCACTGCGTTCGATCACCAAAGTTGAACGACGCTCGGCACGGTTATTACTTGGATGGGTGACCGCCAAGGAATGCCATGTATCACACTAAACAAGGAAGGTGGCAGAGGATTTCGTCCTCGTCCGAGGAGGCACCACCCTACATATCTGCTTAAAGGGCTGGTGAAATCCACATGGATGTTTCCAACTCTGGATGTGTGAGTCGGACACTTCTAGTACACCCACGGTACATAGAGTACTTAGGTCTAGACCTTCGTGGGGTGTCCAAAGATAAAAAAAAATCCAGATTAGAATTAAATTTACAGGACTTTTGGGGTTAAGGAATTGGAGAATGACATGTACAGGTGTATTTGTAGTATGGCAGAAATTCGACATTATATGAGTGCAATAGTTGGCGCTAGTCACTACTCTCACCCACAGGAAAGTCATTAATGGACTTAAGGGGTCTGATTTAAATTATGGCAAAACGTGCTCTGTTCTTCAGATACCCTGGGTATAGGCCTGTCTGATGAATGAACGAATGGTAAGGGTCCACATATCGCGGTGGCAGGAGAGCATCTGGACCAGGATCAAAAACAGTCACTGTCTCGTGAGTTTTTCTTGAGGGCCTTTTAATGTACTAGTCTTGAAAATGAAATCAAATTGCAAAGCAATTTCGTCACCACTTATGTGCTTAAAGCAGTGTTTTAGCGAATAAGTCATGACTTGACTCCTAAAGCTTTTTACAGCGCTATCTGGCGATCTATCAGCAGAACACTTTTTCTTTTTAAGAATTTTCATTTAATGTTGTTAAAAGTTATTTCTGGTTTTAAAAATTAGTGATTAGTGATGGAAATCCTTGTTTATGACCATTTAGGTTGCCCTTAAAAGAGATCGATAGTTTTTCTATGAAAATCTATCATGCCGAGTAGCATCTGCGTTTAGGGCTCTAAATTGTCTATCCCAGATGAATTATCCAGATGGCATTTTAAGTTTTTATAAACATCCGCTTTTTCACCCCCAAGGTCTCTAGGGTAAAAGAAACTGTTTATTTGAAAATCTTTCACGCTCCAACGAAGAAAAGAATTCGGCTGAAATATTAGACACAAATCGGTTTTTTAGAACCTAAAATATAACACAAATTAAAATAGAATACACAGTGTCTCGTAACGACGGGACATAATTTGTTATTTTCCAAACCTAAAAAAACCTTCAAAGAAGTTAAATTTTATGCCATTAAAAGTGACTTGTCAACAAGCATGTTATTTTTCTAAAATTGTTGGTTTTATTTAAAAAGCAAATCCCGAAGTAGGTACCTGTATTTAGAAGCAAGGGATGGATTCCTTAGGAAGATATAGTGTGTCTGAAAAAGTTCTAGCCCTAAATTTTATTCTAGAGTAAAATGCAATAAAAAAATCGGAACACTATTTTATTTTAATAATTTTTACTTTTTTTATCTTCTGATAGCCCACGAAGACCGAAGTCTAAGTACTATGTACCGTGGGTGTACTGGGGAACCGACTCACACATCCAGAGCTGGAAACATCCGTAGGGATTTCACCAGCCCTTTAAGAGGATGTGTGGGATGGTACCACCTCGGTCGAGGAAGAATTCCTCTACCACCTTCCAACAACAATCACAAAATATCAATGGTCGACGCGGAATTCGAACCCGCGCCTCTCGGTTGCAAAGCTGGCGCCGTACCAACTCGGCCACGGGAGACGTTGTTAAAAGGTGTTTCTAACTTTAAACTACGTTTACATTGCACTTATCGATAATTTATTCATAAAAATCTATTATGTCGAGTAGCACCTGCCTTTAGGGCTCTAGATTACCTAAAAATGACCCAGATGGATTATCAAGATGAGATTTTAAATTTTTATAAGCATCCGCTCTTCCACCCCGAAGATCTCTAGGATCAATAGCATTGTTTATTTGAAATGTTTTCACGCTTTAACGAATAAAAGAATATGGCCGAAATATTAGATACAAATGGTTTTTAAGAACCTAAAACATGTCCCAAATGAATAGAATACAGAGTCTCTTATAACGACGGGAGATAATTTGTTATTTCAAAACCCAAAAAAAGCCTTCAAAGAAATTTCATGCTATTAAAAGTGACGTGTAAACGAGCATGTTATTTTTGTAAAATTGTTGGTTTTAATTGTTTATAGTCGGTTTGGAACATACAAGTTACGTTCTATTCAGGTACGTAATCTCCTAAAATGCCGGCTAGAGAAACAGAAAATTAACACACAACATCTTTGTTGGGAATTTGCTTTTCTTTGATTTCATACTCAAACAAAATAGGCCCTTTACGATTTCAACTTTGGGCAAATAATATACACTGCTCAAAAAAATCAGGGGAACATTTATTTGTACCCCTGTAACTTTTAAAGTGGCAATGAATGAAGTGGCGATAAAATATACGTATTCGGAAGGACACACATTTTTTCCTAATAAATCGAATAACGTAACAGACGACTAATTTATTTATTCCCAATATAAGATTAACAATTTAAGAAAAGTACAAAAAACAAAGTGAATATGTAAGGATTTTCTATGGGTAGAGTTGCGCTATTTGAGCGTATATCAGGTTTAGTATCGCTTCTGTCCTCCAGCGAATTACTTCTTGGCACACTTCGCACGAGCCTTCGAATGTCTTCATGTGGTATACTGTCCCACTCTTTGACTAGGGCTTCCGTTGGTTGCTGAAGGGTCTGAAGTGGATTTGGGCGGAGTCAAATACGTCTGTCCAATATATTCCATTAGTGTTCAATGGGATTAAGTAAGGTCATGGCCTATACCATTTATTGCAGGAATAACGTAATCTGACAGAATGATATCAATATACCTTGCAGCTGTTCCTATCACTACAAGATCTGTTTTTGCCTCCAAACTTATTTCATCCTAGACAACCCATCTCCAAATTTGGATACTTTTTGTACAGCAGCAGAGGAGTAGCGTTCTTTAGGACGTCTATACACACGTATCCGGCCATCATAACAATATACGAACATACGAAATCTTGATTCGTTTGTGAAAAGCACAGGTCCCCAGTGTCGAAGTTTTTATTCCAATATCTATATGATTGTGGCGGATTCATATTAAAAAGATTTATTATCATTATTTTGTCATCCCAAATGATCACGAGCAAACTTTAATCGCAGGGTTTCTTGACGCTGAGTTAAAACAGATTTTTGTATCGGTCTCCTAGGCTAGGCTTTAAATCGGCTTTTCCTAACCTGTGTCTAACTGTCTGGTCAGAAATGGTTACCTGATGAGCCGTCCTAAGTGCATTTTGAGGTCTCGTGTTGTAGATGTTCATCTCCGCAAAGAAGAAACCACCAAATATACGTCCTGGATTCGTGTGGTTTTTTGGTTTCGACCGTGTTCGGCTCGTCTTATATATCGTCCAGTCTTCCTTGAGCGATCACACATACGCTTGATGACTGACAGGTTGCGACTGAAATTTCTTGCAACTTGCTAAATTTTAACACCATTTTTAATTAAAGCTATCGCACGAGCGGCTTCTATCTCGCTGAGATCTCTCGTTTTGACAGATAATGAATTCAGCAACAATAAGTTCTCATGCTGTTGCCCAGTCAAGCTGTCTAAGCTTGATGTAACATAAAATGTGAATGTGGGTATTTTTATGATCACTTTAATTTGTGTAGTTGCTCTGGAACCTTAAATTTATCTTAGACAATTAGCATAAGCTTGTTTCTTTTCTATCAAATCAATAATATTTTAATGTGCATCAACTGCGAAAATATCATTTTCACTCGTTTTATTGTTTCGGTCATTGTCGTGGGTTCAAATCCCACCGAAACCGTAAAATGGCCGTAGGCTCATTCTTCGTTACGCGAAGTATCACGCTACCGTGCAGTAGGTGGAAAAGCGCAGGGAAGAGTGTAAAATGATTCCACGTTAAAACTGTCCTATTCACGCTGGTGAGAGGCCGGATGAGGTTGGATATCTCGTAGGATGAAGCCGTTTCACACTCCCCAGTCGGTAGGTAGCAAAAAGGCCGCATGGGCTGGGGGTGCATGCTCTGGCTGTCGTGTAACTGAGGACCGTGGTTCGGAGCCCTCGTTAATCTGTTGATTCCGGGGCCAATACACTAGCTTGTAGTGACAACGTAAAGAAAAATAACTTTAACTCGTTTATAGCAACGAGCTAACAAGTTCCAGGGTTACCAAAAAGTGTTCCCCAAATTTTTTTGAGCAGTGTAGTTTGCTTACGTTACTGTAGTCATTAGCTACAAATGGTTCTGGATCTATGTATATAAAATAAACATAGTGATACAAAAATAATACCGAACATCCAAAATTAAGTATTTATTTTATTGTACAGTATAACTTAACCTAGTCAGTCTTATGGCAAATTTCACATAAATAAAATGTATTTGATATCTCGACACATGTCTTAGTATCTTAGACCTTAAAGGCATTTGGCGAACGTTTTGACTCATTAAAATGAGCAGATATTTCTTGTAGAGTTTTCCCTTGCGTCTCGAACAAAAATATAGCAATGTACAATGCATAAGCTGCCATGGATGCTGCGAAAAGATAAAAACTTCCACTGTTACCGATAGCATCAACCATTGAATTAAAAAAATATGTAATCAAAAACCCAAACGTACAATAAATAGCCAGTATAACTGACGAACTGGCAGATTTTACGTTGTGAGGCAATATTTCACTCATATATAGAAAAGGAAGACCTCCCATACCACAGTTAAAGAAGAGAAAGAAAAGAACGAGACATAAAAGTGGAAGCCAGTTGATTTTTGATGTGTCTGTATGATTGTCATCTTGAAAACGGAAAAACGTTGCCAAAACTCCCAAAGTGAATGTTAGTCCGAAAGAGGCAAATACTAGCATTTTTTTCCTGCCCAGCCTTTCGACACCAAGAGGAACTATGAATATTGTTACAAATTGAGCAACTCCTACTAAAATTGAAGATATGTCGGAACTAAGATTGCTGCCAGCTTGTTCAAAAATAAGTTGTGTATAAGAATAAATAACGTTAATTCCGGAAAACTGTTGAAGTGACGTTATAATCACAGAAACAAAAAAAGTCTTTCGAGCAGCAGCTGTTTTAAATATAGCAAAGACGCCGTCTTTACGAATTTTAGAGATGTCTTCTTGAATAACTTTTATTTCTTCGCCGACATCACTTGTACTTCTAAGTATGGATAAGGACTTCTCGGCTTTTTTAACTTTATTTTTTTGAATTAAGTAGTATGGCGACTCAGGCACTATCAATAGTGTTAAAATTACCCCAGTACAGGCAATGCTGCATAATATAAGGTTAAAGTCTCTTATAGAAGTATAGGGACCAATACAATAAGATAACAGTGTTCCTAAATTAATTGATATAGATGTCGTAGAATATAAAAGTCCTCTTATGTGACTTTCTCCGATTTCCCCAAAATAAAATGCTCCAATTCCTAACCCCGCGTTGATACTTATACCAGCAAAAATTCGTGCAACATAAAAGTACCAGATGTTGTTTCCAAAGGCAGCAAGTAAAGTACCAATAATATTGGGTAAATGTACTGATGCTATTGCTAATTTTCTTCCAAATTTTTCGTTCATGAATCCTCCTAATGAAGGTCCAATAACTCCTCCCAAAGGAGTCAGTGCTGCTATCCACGATTGTTCATTTGAAGTTATAACTCTGTCTAACGGATTCTGGTCCATGGTGCTATTTGAGGTTAGTTTTGGTAGAATTGGGGAAGGCCACGTCAACATCATACCTATCATCAGGTTCATAATATTCACTAAAACAAAAAATAGCCTAACTGTATAAATGTCCGAAAAGGAAATGAAAAAAGGTCAAGTTCGCACACGAAATAATATACTATGTGTAAGGGTAAAAATATGTAACGTTATTCACCTAATAATTATGTTATCTTTACTAATCCCATTGTCATAATTAATTCTCAATTACTTTTAGAAGATAGGGTACTAAAACAACAGTGTCTACGATCATAATTTATTTTTATTGTTTGTTACTCAACATTAATAAAGTAAAATGTAATCTTTTAATGTCAAGTTCTATACCAAATAAAAATGATTTTAACGTGTCTACTTAACTTTTAATTTTAAGAAAATACTTGATGTAGTAGAAAGTGAGATTTATTTCTTTGAAATATTCAATATTGATTCTGTTTTAATTAGTAATGTACAAAGAAATGTTGCAACGGAAGCAGAAACGGATATTAAAAATGTTACAGAACGGAAGCGAAGGCGGAAGTTTGAATGATTAATAAAATAAATTAGATTTATTGATTTTTTCAAAAAAACGAACTCACGGAATTATGTGATATGTTTCTTTACTCTTAAATGGCTGAGGTTGATAAGCACAATTTAATAGAGGCAAATTAGATTTTAGTAATGGAAGTTGGGCAGCCTTTGTGCCATGTGCTCTATTTTGGTTCTCACTATACAGTGGCCAACAAAAAGTTGGCCACATAATATGGGAAATATTTTAACTATTAGGATATCGAGAACAAATTTCTAGTGATCGTCTCCGCATGCCCGATAACCTAGAAATTGATTTTAAAATTTATCACGTGACCACGGGTTTGACGTGAATTCAAGTTTAATCAAACTGCCAGAAAGTGAGGCAACATATCGAAAAAGGATATTTACAAAAAATGTTTAAAATTCGGTTTTAAGTCGATTTGCAAAGTCTGAGGCAAAAATTCGAATTAAATAAAATCACATTCTTTTAAAACTATTTTCTTAAATTTTTTTTTATCTGAATAGATTAACAGCAATCAAACTCACTAATTTACGTGCTATTTAGTGGTGTGTTTAATTTTGTTTACATTTAATTTGATTACTTTCGAAAATTGTTTTTCCGTTGAACAAATAACTGGGTGTCGCTAGACTTTATTTTGTAAATCTATTTTTAAAAACTTGTTAAAATATAATCAGAAAAAATAGGGGGTCTTAAAATTTGAACATAGCTTGTATGGCCATATCCAGTCCTGTGTACCGAAAATGCAATTCTCGAAATTAATCGATTGAAATGTCGAAAAACACAAACAAACAAGTAGGCGAGTTTGATTGCTTTTAATCTATTTAGATAAAAAAAATAATTTTGTTAAGAAAATATTTTTAGAGTCCGTTTCATACTCCGAGATCCCGGGATTGACACCTCTAATGCCTACGTTATACAAGAAACCTGTGTTGAGAATTTCAAGATTCTAGACACAGCGGTGTGGACTGCGCCTTGATATGTCTGTCAGTCAGTCAGTTTCTTCTTTTATACAGGATTAATTTTTTAACTAGAATAAATTCGATAACAAAGAATCCATCCATTCCTTGAAAAAATCCAAAAACACGGGCACCGTGTTTTGATTCAACAGTTTCTCTTGCATTTCCGTGAATTTTACCCTCCATCCAGGAATGAAAACTACCCCAACTTTTTCTTTCAAATGCAAATGCATGCATTGGGAGAGCCCGCGGAAAAGGGCATAAGAAGAGGAATATATCCTAGTATTTACTTTTGAATTTTTGTTACCTGATAAGAGAAAAAACATAAAAAATGTGATTTTGTAAATAATTTTTTATCGTAAATATTGTTGGAAATGTTCACCATTTTTTTCCTGGCAGAACCTTAGCCTAAAGTAAAATTCATTTGTACCGTTATCTATACCATTAATGGAGTTAATTGTCGGATTTCGAGTGTTATTCGTTACCTAAGTTCCTCTAAATTTTCTGGTTTTGTTCGTAAACTTTCCTCTTAAGGTAGCCCCAACGAAAATAATTAAGGGTGTTAAGATCTGGCGATCTTGCTGGCCACTCAATTGTACCTCTTCTCACTTCATTCAAATATTGTCGAACATTTTACGCGGAATATGGCGATGCACCATCCTGCTGAAACCATATTCGATTATGTATATCTGCATCGACATGATAAGGAAATAAGGCAGCCAAAGCTGAAATAAGGTCCTCTCGCAAAAAATTGAGATATACCTCCCCAATTTAATTATCTTCAAAAAATATTGGCCCAATGACTCGGTCAGCAATTATACCTGCCCGAACATTAAGCTTTTGTGGACGTTGGGTGTGAGTTTGTCGAATCCTGTGGAAATTTTCATCGGACCAATGCACGAGGTTGTCGTTTTCTTGGCACAACCCTCACATGGCCCAATTTACGATAACGTGAGTGAATTTTGCTAATGGTTCTTAGCGAAATTGGTGGTAAATCAGAGTGCTGTTCTTGAAACAAACGCGCTACTTCTGCTTGAGTCCGCAATCTATCGCAATACCCTATAATCATTAATATTTCAATTCTGTGCGGTTTAGTTAAATAGGGCATTCTAAAGAAACTTAGGAGTATAAGTGGACCTTACAGCAGCAAACCCAATTAAATATAGTGACAATATCAGTATTAATGATACAAAGCTTTGTATTAAGGGCATATATTTTTTAATTTATTAGCAGAGTGCTTTCGACTTTATAGGTGCACCCGCACTGGTACCGTACTGTTGCGGGCCTAACTTGTCTTTTATAATTAATTAAAAATAAATAAATATAGAAGTAAATTTTGATGTTCTCTGAATTTTTTAAATTTCGAAGTTCCTTAATATTCATTCACTATCTCATCAACAATTAAATCATTTACCAAAAATCCTCAACAACCCTGACAAATGTGTTCTTTAAATTTTCTTACATTTTTGGGGTTTCCAAACCCTTGATACTTTAATGTTAATTTCTTTCTCGCCGTTGCATAATCTAATCCCTCCACCCATCTACTTTCTTCCTTTGTGACTTACTTCCCCCTAAATGCATGCTACTAACATTACACATTTATACCATTGATTTAAACTCTTAACATTTCTTTAATGTTTGGGTTTGAATTAGTTTCATTTCTTTCATTCCAGAATCCCTCAGACTTTCCCTTTAATTTAGGAAGTGAAAAGGAAGTGGCTCCGCTGCCGGCGCCGGCAGCCGTCACGGATGAGGGCGCCGGCAGCCATCATGGATCCCGGCGCCGGCAGCCGAGCTGTTTGTCGGGGAAGTGGCTCCGCTGCCGGCGCCGGCAGCCATCATGGATGCCGGCAGCATTAGAAAATTAGTGTCAAAATAAGATGAGAATCAAAATACCTTAATTTAATAACAAAATATTAATTTATTATAGTGTAAACTTTAACGAAACAAATCTTCCTACAAAAATATAATAATTGTTATTATTCTGCGAATTTAATGGTAGAAATAAGAAAAATAAACCCATATAATATACCCTCAATAAGAGTGTTCAATTTGTCTGATATCAATTTGATTGGAATTATTGTAATATTATCATTTTTTGAGGTAGAAATAACTAGCAGAGCATATAGATCTGTAACTCTGTGTCTCTGTTTTGCTAGAAAATTGAAATAAGCTTTGGATGAAGTATGATTGTGATTTCGTTCAATCCCCAGGATGCATAGAAATTGTTTACACTCACTTACTTTCAAGAAAATGCTAGCCTGGCAGCCTTTCTTACACGTGGAAAACTTCCTTGTTGACTTTTCATTTTTTGTCTTGAATGGTCTTCCACCTTTAATACAGGCTAACCGCAGATAATAGTATTTCTGCTATCACGCAACCAAAACTCATTGTTTGTGGCTTTCTTGTATTCCACCAAAACACAATTAAAATTTTCATATGAAGAAAATTTATCACACACTCATATTTTATAGTTTTTACGCAAAATTAAAACAACACAATGTATACATATCATTTAAAATACGTAACTATAATTATTTTAGGTTAGAACTGCCGGCATTCCGTTTTGGCCGTATCTGAACCGGCGCCGGCCTCCGAGAAAATATACCCGGGTGCCGGCGCCGGTATCCATGCATCAACATTTTCGGAACCGACGCCGGCTGCGGAGACACTTCCTTTAATTTAATATTTAAATATCATGGGTAAGCCTCCATCCCTGGATGACGGGTAAAATTCACGGAACTGCAAAAAACTGTTGAATCAAAAAAAATATACCCCTGTTTCTCAATTTTTTTCGAGGGATGGATATATTTTTTGTTACCGAATTTATTCGAAATTCGCCCTGTATATAAAAATAACAGGGCCAGTACTAAGTCTTAAACCTTTTAAGTGAATCCCAGTGTAAGATTATGTGAAACTTAGCTAAGTACCAATTTAAAGAGTAGACGCAGGTAAATAGCAAAATGCAATTAATTTTTGACTACATTTTTTCTTGAATAACCTAAGCAGACAGCCTGTAATTTAAAAGTAAATTAATTTCCTATGCAACAAGATCTGCTCTTTAAAGTAGCAGGAAATATTTACACCATCTTATTGTTGTTATTAAAAAAAAATCGGAAAACATCATTAAAATACGTATTACCCACCCCTTAAGTCGACTTAGCTTGAGCTTACCTGCAATTACAATACAGTAGAATCTTAATTTTCCCACTGGTAAAATCATTTTTAATAAATACAAGCAACAGAACACAAACCTTACAAAAACTAGAGTATTTAATTAATAATACATATCTTACAAAGATACATTTAAAACGTGATAACAACTTATCTAAACATTTGGACACGCGAAATAATCTATTCTGTGATGATATTGATAATTTCGTTACGGAAAATCAATAATATGACGGAATTTATGTATATGGGGTATTAATTATTATGGTACAAGACTACCGAAACTGATTTTTTTCCTATGAACAATAAATCCTTTATTTTTGAGACAAAGTCTACCAAAAATATTTAATAATTATTATTTACGTCACTAGTGAGTTTGAAGCATCGTTACAGTACTATTAGACCATGCAATGGCGACATGTCTTAGGTTACGATTTTTTTGTCTACCTTTTGGAGGACTGAAAAAGGTAAGTTTGTTGAAAAGTGAGGTTTTAACCCCGCCCGGGTACCGCCCAAATAAAAATTTGAATTTTCGTTTCTACAAAAACTATTTGCTTTCTTTAAATAAGTAATACGCGTATATTTTTTTTAAACATTGTCAAGTTCAAGCAAGTCTTTACATACCCAAAAATATTATTTTGAGGAAAATTACTAGGAGAAATAACATAATAATCAAAATTTAGTTACCCATAGTTCCGTAACCGACAGAACAAATAAAACAAAATTGTACACATACATAGTTTTTTTGGGTCGCGGTTACAATTTCGAAAACAACAATTTCGAATCTTTTTTTTCGAAAGCACTTTGTTCGAGGACATTTTATTCGAAAGACATTTTGTTCGAAAGCGTATTGTTCGAAAGCATATTGTTAGAACGTCATTTTGTTCGAAAAAATATACATCAATGAAAACTGAGCAAACCTGAACACCAACAAACGTGTTCAGGTTTGCTCAGTTTTCATTGATGTGTGTATAATATATATATATATATATATATATATATATATATATATATATATATATATATATATATATATATATATATATATGTGTATATATATGCAAACCTGAACACCTTTTTGCTCAGGTTTGCTTGGTTGTATACATTTTGCTCAGATTTTGTCCAACTGTTAAAATTTGTGGTAAAAACGATTTGTAAATTTGGCAACAGCGCGTCTTTCCATAGAAAGTGCCATAGAAAATATTACCTGTTTTTTTTTCGAACAAAATGCCGTTCTAACAATATGCTTTCGAACAAATTAACTTTCGAAAAAATTAATTTTCGAACAATATGCTTTCGAATAAAATGTCTTTCGCATAAGATGTTCTCGAACAAAGTGCTTTCGAAAAAAAAAGATTCGAAATTGTTGTTTTCGAAATTGTAACGGCGACCCTAGTTTTTTACATAGATTCGAAATTTATAAACAAAAGTACGTCATCCCATTTAAAATTCGAAAGTTCCCCTCAAAATAAAGAGGGAGTAAATGTCAAAAATCTGTTTAAATATGCCCCCCCCCCATCTCCCTATCAACTCACCAAAATTTCATGAAAATATGTTAAACCGTTTTCGAGATATCGCCTTGTAACACTTTAAAAAACTCACCCTGTATAACGAATAGAGGTCTCCTTGCTTTCTTCTCTGGATGAAATTTACCTATTATTAAATTTTTATACATTATTATGTCATTGGATGTTACAAACATAAATAAAATATTTTTGTCCACCTAGTCCCCATATCAAGGAAACACTGGCGTGCCTGTAACAAATCCAAAGTTTTCCTGGCCGTGTGACACGAGGCTTGTTGAAAAAACCTACTGTTAAGTTGCATATTACCAGAGACTGTAAAGAATATAGACAGACACTCGAATACACCGAAAAGCCGGTCTCCCTTGAGACATTTGGTGGATTTACTGGTTTATGGTTTAAAAGCTTGTTGGTATTATTAAATTTTTATACATTATTATGTCATTGGATGTTACAAACATAAATAAAATATTTTTGTCCACCTAGTCCCCATATCAAGGAAACACTGGCGTGCCTGTAACAAATCCAAAGTTTTCCTGGCCGTGTGACACGAGGCTTGTTGAAAAAACCTACTGTTAAGTTGCATATTACCAGAGACTGTAAAGAATATAGACAGACACTCGAATACACCGAAAAGCCGGTCTCCCTTGAGACATTTGGTGGATTTACTGGTTTATGGTTTAAAAGCTTGTTGGTCCACCATTACATATATATGTAGATACATAGTATACATATTCATATAATGGTAGACAAACAAACTTTTAAACCATAAACCAGTAAACCCACCGAATGGCTCAATGGCGACCCGCTTTTCGTTGCACGGCAGTTGCGACTTCCAGTTTGTGTCGGTTTGAAAAACTGGTGGCGCCTTATTGAACTCATCCGGCAAACTGCGAGGGCTAATTTGCACGCGCTCAGAAAAAGCTTGCTTCATCCAAAACACCCTTTTTTTTCTGGTCTAACTTTTGAATTGATTTAATTTATTTTCTCTAGATTTTTAAGAGGTAAGTACATAGTCAAAGATACTCATCTTTGACAGCTTTTAACTTTACACTTCTTGTTTTTGAACAAAGTGCGTCGCAGATCATTTGCTTATATGTTTGTCCGCTTCGTTTATGTTGTTATGTAACCTTTTTGATATCCTTTTCTGTTTCCGTTACAACACTTATATACTACTCTAAACTATTCGAGGTAGTTATAAAAATAGTTTAAAATATTCCTTTTGACACCTTGTAATTCAGCAACGGGGCTAGGCGTCGGCGATGTCGGCGACCGCCGACGGCCTCACTCCCATAGGGCCTCGCAAAAAACTCGCAAGCTAATACTTACCTATACATAATCTAGAATACTTTGATTCGAGTAGTATTTACCCAGAATTAGTTGTTCGATCGAAAAGTTCATTTATTATGATTTGTATCTGTCTGTTTGATTGATTAGCAACAATATAAGTACTCATGCTTAGTACGTATTTGTGTATAATTCATTTGACCTAGTACTTTTTTTTGGAAAATAATGAAAGAGGCCTCGCAAAGCTGTTATCGCCGATATCCACATTTTGTCTTGCCCCGTCACTGCTATAGTTCAAGCAGAATTTGCGATATCTAAAACAAATTTAAAAATGTTTTTTTAAGATATTTTCCTGATAATTTATCAAAACCTTTTGAAGTAATGATCACTGATCTGATCTATTAAAATTCCTAAAGTAATGGCTATTTTAAATACAATAAAGTTTCTGAAGTGTATTATATATAGCAGTCGGTTTGATGACGTAGTTTAAGATCGAGTATTGTCAAAAACGCAAACATACCATGATTATTTAAAACGTTTAAAAATTGGCGCATGTTTTTACTTTCGAGAGACACTTGTCCAACAATAGGCAATAATATGCATGTAATCTAAATGAAATTAATTTTTTTTTTGTGTTTTCTACATGAATTAAATATTTATGGCGGTAGATTATAACCATTTATTTTGGTTTTTATTATGAAATAAAAAGATTTTCTTTTATAAATTTTGTGACGTGATCCTGTTGGTCGTGACGTCACATGCCATGTAAACAAAAGTGATATTATGGCTGTAAATTTGTACAGTATACAGTACAGTAAATTTGAGTGTTAATTTATTTAAGTAATGAAAGAAGTCTACTTGTCAGGGGTACATATAAATAAATACGTAAAATTGAGAATAATTTCTCTAAACCACCTGAAAATTCCTTATACTATAAGGGTTTGAACAAATCATGGTAAAACAGCTATTCTCCGGGCTATATGCCCCTCCGAGCGCTGGATTACATACCAAAATTTTCCGTATTTTGACTAACACTGTTAGACAACAAAATACTTGGTTTGACTGCAAGAAACTACCAGGAAGAAGGAAGCTTTTTCTTTAGTTAGGATGTCGTTACCTGCATACCGGTTTCGAACTCTTAGTTCTCATCAGTACAGGATAAACGAACATACCTACCTTCCGAAACAGCATATCCTTAAAGCTAACTCTGTCGAACTGCATAAGCAGTATAACACAGGCAACGCCATCCATTAGCAGTTTCAAGCAGTCGGAGTAGAATTTACCGTTAGGTAAAATTATTAAAGCAATGAAAGAAGTCTACTTGTCAGGGGTACATATAAATAAATACGTAAAATTGAGAATAATTTCTCTAAACCACCTGAAAATTCCTTATACTATAAGGGTTTGAACAAATCATGGTAAAACACCTATTCTCCGGGCTATATGCCCCTCCGAGCGCTGGATTACATATAGCCCGGGAGGTGGTGTCAAATTTTTATGGGTGATTTCAGCATAACTACTCTCTATTCTGTATGGTAGTTTGTACTTGACAAGCAACTAAAATAAGTGTTAGCTGGCGCGACGCTGTGACCTGCGGGTGTAAGAGGCTGCCAAACTCGTAAAAAAATTTTTTTTTTCGAGTCATTTCAGCAAAGCTAAAAAGCTGTAGATTGTTTATTTATAATGTTTCCATCATGAAAAAATGTGTTAGCTGCATGGGGTAGGTGGAAAAACTTGTTAGCTGCCGAAGTGAAAATGTATGAAAAGTACGGAAAATCAAGTGATTTCAGCAAAGCTAAAAAATTGCTTATATAACAGTTTACGATCTGAAAATCGTACAAATGACTGTTAGCTGGTATTAAAATGTGGCAAAACCTGTTAGCTGGGCTTTCAAAGTGTAGCGTAGCATTGAGGCGCGGTGCCTTTAATGACGCAGCTAACATATTTTTCCACCTTTTCTTGTCAGCTGACTACTGATTTTTTTATCATAAACTGATGAGGTACTCATTTTCATACCTGCTGATATAACATTACTGAAAAAAAATGCAATTGAAAGAGAATACGGAAGTACAATGGTATCATATATTGTATACTAATATTATAAATAAATTAGTGTATTTTATAATTTGTACATTTATCGAATGTCAGAATATTATTTCGAACAGCAAGAAAAATGTCTTCTACTACAATCGATATAAATTGTGCACATTTTTGTAATAGTATAATTTAGAAAATGTAATAACATATATTCAGTAAGCTCTCAAATTATTTATATTCATCATCTGAATCATTCTCACAGTCGAAATCGGATTTTTAGACCTTTCTAACTACGACAATGTCGTATACTATACTAGTAGAAAACATAGTCTCTGCTTTTTGAAATAATATTCTGCAATTCGATAAATGTACAAATTATAAAATACACTGTTTTAATTTATTTATAATATTGTTATACGATATGTGATACCATTTTACTCCCGTATTCTCTTTTAATCACATTTTTTTCAGTAACATGATATTAGCTGGTATGAAAATAAGTACCTCATCAGTTTATGATAAACAAAAAACAGAAAATCAGTAGTCAGTTAACAAGAAAAGGTGGACAAATATGTTTGCTGCGTCACTAAAGGCACCACGCGAAGCGCGCGCCTGAACTCTACTCTACACTTTGAAAGCCCAGCTAACAGGTTTTGCCACATTTTAATACCAGCTAACCGTCATTTATACGATTGTCATCAAGCAATTTTTTAGCTTTGCTGAAATCACTTGATTTTCCGTACTTTTCATACATTTTCACTTGGGCAGCTAACAAGTTTTTCCACCTGCCCCATGCAGCTAACACATTTTTTCATGATGGAAACATTATAAATAAACAATCTACAGCTTTTTAGCTTTGCTGAAATGACTCGAAAAAAAATTTTTTTTTGCGAGTTTCGCAGCCCCTCATCATCTTAAGCCACGCTTTTGGACCAGCTGACACATGATTCTTCGATAAGCTATGAAACAACAATCTGCAGTAAAAAAATGAACTTTGGTGAAATGGTCCGATAAAATTTGACGCCACCTCCCGGGCTAATACCAAAATTTGCCGTATTTTGACTAACACTGTTAGTTAATTTATTTTCTTTATTATTTCCCAAAGACTAGAAGCTTTCGTGGTTATGAAACATTACATTTGATTAAAAGGACTGTTCAACAAATTTCTACAAATCCTGACTTACCTACATCTGCAGAAATGAAATAATTAAAAACTTAGAGGCATTTGTTGAAGATGTTATGTACATAAGCTCCAAATAAGTTTTTTTATTTATCTTGCGCAGGAGCATGGCCAGTAGTAAATCATGCCCTTGACATTTGCCTTTAAACTTTTGTAATAATTCATAATATCATAAAAATAAATAAAATGCAAGATATTCTTATTTGAATTTTGCGATTCCAACATTTAATAATATTTATTTCAAATTTGTAATTAATTTAGCACTGATTTCACCTGTCTTTGGAGAGTTTGATCGGAGCATTTGCAGTAGAATATTTGCATACTGGTACAATACAATACTTATAACGCAGTTTTTAAGAAATTTTATTCTTTAATAACAAAAATTAAACACAAATTACATTATTATCATAAAACGAACTCTACGCAAACAATAAATATTTTCTATTTACATCACAGATGAATGATTCGGGTTAGGGGTAGTTTTCCACCGCTCCGAGACACCAAAAAGAGGCTTTGGATAAAATGTCTATGTATGTATATGTGTGTATGAATATCCGTCGCTTAGCATAGCGCCAAAACCAATCTCGTAAAAATTTTATGTCTATGATCTTCTGACAAATATCTCGAATCCTCTTTTTAATTTGGTTTTTACTCTCAAAAGTAAGGGTAGCTTACTACTGATAAATAATTAGAAAATCCATGTTTTCAAAGATAGTTCTAACGATTTTTCTCAAACTTTGTTAAGTTAAGAGTATGTTATAAACCCAACAACAATCCATTATTAGTATTCCCAAAAAAATTACATGAGGGTAGTTTAATGACGAAATCAAAGAGGCAGAAGCGGCACGTTAACTTCCCTTTACTGTCTAACAAACACAACAAAAGCCTAGAGTATCCCACATGTAGAATCTGCCTTTAAAATATCTCAACATCATTTCTAACACCCTGTATAGCACACTTCTTTTACTGCACGAGTAAAAAAATATCAGTTCGAAAATTCAATATTCTTCATCTTTTTGTTTAGAGTTTTCCATAGGCACATTACGAGTAAAAAGATGACGAAAATTGAATTTTCGAACTTAACCATTATATTCCAACATTCAGACGTCTCCATTTTTGTTTTCATTTTACTGTAAAGCCACATAATTTATCGAATCTATCAAGTTAAAGTCACCAAGGAAATGAAGCAGTTTTGCGTTTAGAAAAATAGCCCTTTTTGTTTTTTGCTTTTAAGATGTCAAGAATATTTATTTTTGCTTTTGTGTTATAGATAGTTATTACCCTTTTATTTTGTTCCCAAAAAATTATTTTTTATTTTTTCCAATGTCTCATATAGGTATTGATACATAAATTAATTTTTGACTACAAAGTAGTTTCCATCTCTAATGAGCATGTTTATATTTATGTAAGAAATTGTCACATCTTAGTTATTTGCAGTTGAAACGGAAGACGTGATACATGCTTGATTTATGTTTGAGTAACATAGAGTCTTGTACTAATATTCACTAACTTTGGCTTCCTTTCATTTGAATATTACTGTGACCTCAAGAAGACATCTTTGTCAAATGTATGGTTTAATTTACATAATTTATAATATCCCAAAAATGTGGAATAATGTTACAGTTGGCTTACATTTGCTTGGTTACATTTAGCTTAATCTGACATAGATAAAAAATGATTCAGTCTGTGACAGTACCTATTAATACAATCTTTACAATAAGCTAATTTTTATTGCCCATTTATAAGTTATTTCTGTTTTAAATAAGTTCCTTTTTAAGTTTCCCTCGTAATTTTATTTTGTCGTAGCGTCTCGTTTTTTCAAGTTACTTTTAAAAAAGTGAAAATAATTCAATGTCGCAGCAAAAAATATCAGACAATGTTTATGTTCAGAACTCTTCAAAGAAAAGAAAATAAAATAGATATATAAACGTGAAGTTTTTATGGGTTTTTAAGTACTTTTTGTGTTTTCAGCAATTCGTCATTCCATTTATTGCCAAAACAAACATTTTGACTTCATATTGTGTCGCGTCATCTTGACAAAAAAACTTTGCTTTTTCTGAAACGATGTATGTGGGTGATTGCCCTAAAATTAAATTACCCTATTACCTTGCTTAAACTAATCATATTATTAACACAACATTTGCAGTGTTACAAGATACTAAAATAAGGGAAATGCAAATCACGATGTTAAAGCTGCTGTGAATGCTTATTTCGAAGAGCTTGACATATCTGAATTTTATCAAGGCATAAGGACTTTGGATCATCGCTGGTCTAAATGTATCCAGGTAGCAGGGTATTCTGTTGAAAGATAAACGTAGTTTTAAAATGCAACGTTCAATTTTTTATTCTCATTTCACGGGCTTTTCAAGCCATCTGCATAAAAGAGCTGTAAGGAAATATTAGCAAAAAAACTCCCGATGAATAGAAGATATTTTTGAGACTAATTACTTTCACACAATGTTCTTATTGAAAACAGTTTTGTTACACTTTACCTAAATATCCTGTTTTGAATAAACACACTTAATCAAACAAGTTTTAAAATCAAATTTTCTCTTTATAGGTAGCGTTTTGGGGCGCCAAAAACCTGGCTAAATAATTATTTCGCTTCATGAATAGTCACAAAAGAAGAAAAGCAATTTCGGTCATTCCGGTTTTTTTTATTTTATTTCTAATTTTCGGCAACGGTGAAAAATGACCCAGCTTGTTTGAGATGGTATAAATTAAAAAATATTTTTGTAAATAAGAGAATAAGGACAAAAATCGACTTCAGAAGAATAAGTCCCGGAAAGTAAGAAATTACGGACATTATTCTTAATATATAATTTCCTCAGGTTTGTTAAATATAAAAGAAATAAAGACACATCTTACACAGAAAACAAAATGCGATATAAGGGTTATAAGAAAAATACAACTGTAGTTTATTGTGTAA
Organism: Philopedon plagiatum; assembly: GCA_963971165.1. NCBI lineage: Eukaryota > Metazoa > Arthropoda > Insecta > Coleoptera > Curculionidae > Philopedon > Philopedon plagiatum. The sequence continues at coordinate 139,898,762 of OZ020189.1, read as the reverse complement.
ATCCTAAGTGTCCAGAAATAAATTTCCCTTTTTAAAAGATAATTAAAAATTTTCTTGAAGTTCTAATAATAAGTTATTAAAGCAAAAATACAGAGAATAGATATGCGGATTTTGGGTTTTAACATTATATTGTTAAAGTGCTTTTCATTTCAATCAAAACACTTTTGCGATGCCGATGCCTTCTTCATGTACTCAAAAACTGCTAAACACATCTCAGGTGGTGAAACTGATCGACCCCCAGTCTATTAATTTCATGGATTTAATTTCGTTACCAAAGATACCTAAACCCACCAGTTAGATCAGCCTCGGCGTTGTACACCATCAGCTGAAATCGGCATACAAGGTAACTCAATAAGTAAAAGGAAATCCAATTTTACTACTTGCCTAATAATACAAAAACAAATTAACGTAACTGTACTTTGGACAAAGAGCAAAGGACTTACTGGCAGTTTTTCAACACAGAAAAATTACTAACAGGAGAAATCCACCGGCATCGTCACGACTTAACTTTTAAAAAGAGGAAAATTTGAATGTCTATCTGATATCTGAATGCGAATCGAATGTGAATGCCTTTCTGCGGTCGCGTCGAGCGCTTAAGTACTCGCGCTTTTGCGGGTGCGGGGGAGGTAGCGTGACTTGTTGATGCAACAGCTTGGATGGGCCCTCTGGTTTTACATAATCTAAAGAGTTTGACCTGTAAGACCCTTTTTATGCCAACTTTTACCTTTTTCGACGTTTTTAGACTCTTTTAAAGCAGAGGTTTTCAAGTATGCATATTATTACAATCTCATAGTTATAGTTTAGAATATATTCATTTTCCTTTAGAGATCTTGCAAAATTTCACAGATATAACGACCCGAGTACGGGCCGTTTCAGTGGTATTCCATTAATTTCTTCCCATATTTTTTGTTTTAAAACTGTCGCAAAATCATAGGTCATAAACTTTACTTTTGAGGTATTTCCCAAAAAAAAAAAAACCAGTGGGGTGAGGTCGGGAGACCTAGCCGGCTAGTTTAGATTTAGATGATTTATTATTATTATTACTATTAAGATTATATAACACAAACATAGTTAACCGAAATTTTAGGTACACCTATGATTCATTTGATTAATATGAAGAGCCGCCACTGGCAGTTACTACAAGATTTAAGATTTTTAGACATTAGGATACTTAAATTTTTTAGTATCAAAATAGGGATATAACACCTGTCCTTGGTTATTTTAGTCACGTAAGAAATAGCGTTTAAAATAAAACCAGTATTTTCAATTCTTAAATTTAAATTTAAAGTAAAAACATGACTTAGTCTACCTGCTTTTTAAGGCTATCTACATTCTAATTATACTTTTTTTACTGTCACAAATCACGTGACCGTCTAGTTGTAGTTTTAATAGCCAAGGACACCCAAAACTTCCTCTTCTCGCTCATTGCCGCGCTGTTGGGGAGTTATCCCTCTTCTACAGGTACTTTCCCGGATTTTGCTCTAAAGAACTAGCTGTTATTATTTACTCCTTGACAGTTCCTAACAGAACAACAAGAGGCGTGATACGTATGCATCCCTTTACTGCCCAGCTACAAAGGCCTAGAACAGACCACTTCTCTCGCTCATTCATACCTAGGGTGTCCAGATTATGAAACAAATTGTCTGCAGATGTTTTCCCGTCCCAGCCTCCAATCCTTTAAATCCCGTGTCAATGGGCTACATTTCCCTTCTCTTCAGACGCCCAGGGTACGTTAGTTCTTAGACTTAAAGTCTACGTGGGACGTCTTAGATAAAAAAAACAACCATCCTGGAAATTTTTTCCACCACTCAACCCTCTCAAATATAGTGCTTTTGGTGGGTAAAATATTTGTTCTTCCGATTTTTTAGTAGAGAGAGGCCTCTCAGGAAAAGAATACCACTTAATGATAATTACAAATCTTCAGAAAAAAATGGTAGAACTAAAAACATTACACAGAATAGCTGTAGATATGTAGATCAGTTTAAGATTTTTTTAAATGTATTTAGTATGCCATTTTTACGTTCAGATTCATTAAGGTTTGGTTTAGGATTTGGTACTGGTTTAAATTAAGATCTGATAGTTGATCAGCTATGTTATAACAATTACAATTGCTGTTATTAATAATTGTTATTATATTTAAGGGCTACCTAAGATAAATGACAACAAAACATCAACTATCTCTAATGTTACCGGGCAATTTATTTAAGGGCGGATTTTTATTAATTATTATTATTGTTCATTATTGCCATCTGCTAATGACCAAATCAATGTATTTACCGAATAATTGTACACTCTTTAACATTATCGGCGTGGGCCAATAAACAGATCTAATTTGGCGCCACTTAACGTATTAAAACGTCTCAAATAACCCACAGTCCAGTAATTGCATTACAAGTAAACTTAAACAGTGTACAAAATAAACCGACGTTAAAAAGTAAACTGGATGTTTAATTTTAAAAAGAGGCACCGTTAAATATGCATTGGTGGTAGAAAAAAAATGGTAACTTTACTAGCTTTGGGGGTTGCAACGCCTTCACAGGGCTAGGACGTTATCTTAAAATAGTTTTTCTATAAAAAAATGTGGCTATTTAAAAACATTTGGCTTTTCTTATCGATCATGAAATTAGGTACTTAGCCTGATGTTTATGGTGTTCGTAGCTCTGGCTCTGGAACTCCAGGAGTCGTTTCATTAGTTCAAAAACTTCGAGGGGAACACATGCCCAGGACTACCCTCAAACCAACTCAAAATCCGAACACCAAAATGTCATCAAAGGACCTCGTAACACCGTGATTCAATAAATCGTAATATGCAATGTCTAGATAATTAAACCTTTTGGCAAATCCATAAGGTTATGTAATGGAATATTACATTACGTTATGGGGCTGGGTTTTCCTAAAGAAAAACGACAAGGTCAAATTCCAACACATTGAAATTGGTTCAGAATTCACGTTCATATAAAATATACGAAAATAATCAAAAGAAAACATCACTACTCACCATTTAGAGTCCCCAACAGAGGATCATCTGTTTAATCAGAAGGGACGAAACTAGATTTCTTAGTTTTTCTCAAAGAATAGGTTATACAGCACCCCAACCCTCAAAGTGACAACTGACAAGTGGCGGATAACACCGCAGTCATTAACGTCATGCAAGAAAGTTGTGTCCTACTAGAACCTCTGGTTCATGCTCTCATGAATCAATGCGACTGACCCAAACAACCCGAAAATATCTTTAGGTTAAACTCGAATTGACTAAGTTGAGTTCATGGTCTCGCGAATCCGCGCGATTTTGTACTAATGCACGTTACAATGTTTTGACAGGTTTTTGTCCTGTCATTGTTAAGAAGTAGTCATTAACAACTTATGAATTATTCAGATATTTCAGCGATTTTCTCGGTTGCCAAATGATTTTCAACTTGGAACGGGTTGCTTGGGTTTGATGACTTTAGATCTATAATTGTCGAAAGTGCATACGAAAATTGTCCTTTTCTTTATAAATTTGCGAAAAACCTCAGAAACAAATTCATGGTATAAAACTTAGTTGTCTTATTCTTACACTTGCCAGTTTAAAACTTTTATTTGTCAAATTAGACAGGACTAGCGTTGGAGAATATGGGCGTTAGATTTTAAGACCTAAATTTTGAGTTATCAAAATAGCTGTTCAAAAAATTCCTTTAGCTATTCCAGTCACCCGAGAAATATCGCTTAGAATGGTACCATATTTTTAATTTTTATTTTCTTCTTTAAAAAATTTTGATGCTGCTAATATGATTAGTGAAACGCTTGTTGAGTTTCTCGCAGTACGTACTTTTTTTGTAGTTGCATTTAAATTAAATTGAAAAAACGACTTGGTCCCCATGCTGTTTTAGGGCTATCTACGCTCAAATTATACTTTTTACTAATACCGCAAATTACATGACCGTCTAGTTGTAGTTTTAATAGCCAAGGACATGCAAATAAAACGACCGTGTTCCCAAAAATAAATCCTTGTAACTACATAATTACCTAATAGAGAATTTGCGATATTCCTTAGGGTTAAAAATAGTAACAGCAATAATTTTTCAGGTATGAAGATGTAGAAAAATGAACTAAGGAAACTGAATAAGTACATTATAACCTATTCAATATAAAACAAAAATTCACGATTGTGCGCGTGTAGTCATAGATACAAAAATGCAAAGTCCTACAAGACACTTATTTGATATAATCTAATTCTTATCGATGCGTGCATTTTATAAAAATATATCATGTAAAGTATAAACACACTACCATGCGTGCTTTAAAATCTATATACTTAACCTTGTAATTTAGAATGACAGTGCATCCGATATCACGTTAGTGTTTAGATTGTCAGAGGAAAAAATTACACGAAGAGGCTTATTTAGTTGCCAACTAGGCAACTAAACAAATGTAATGTAATAAAAAATCGCTAACTATAAAACGAACTCTAGCTATGGTCTATCCAATTTGAATTGAGAATGACGACAGAAAAAACAACTAAACAAGAGTTCACCCTATCGGTTAGTCCCATTGACAGTTTACACCAGAACATATTTTAGCAATCGCAATATTCTTCTTTTCTTTCCTAATAACCACGGAGGAATTAGATTTTTTCTGTCCGTGTTGCGAAAGTCAAATAAAAAAATAATATGTGCAAATTTGTATCGTACCTTCTTCGCTTGCGGAAGTATTGTTGGCTATCTACTTTAAAAGATTAGCCATCGCAATATTCGGTTCTTCCCTGATAAAATTCACAACGGAATTCGATTTCTTTCTATCCTTGATTGTAAAAGGTGCACTAGCGAAAGACATATAAAAACGATATTGTTGGCAATAAAAAAGAATATGTTCAAATATTTTATCAAACAAAGGCAACTCCCTCGTTTGGGCAAGTACTTCTAATAATTATTATCTACTTTGAAAGATTTATCGCAATCAAGTTATAAAAAAAGTTTTTGACTTTGGTGAGTTTGATGATTTTATAGCCAGAGATCTCGTGTCTTTACTTTTAACGCACATAAACATCATTTGTATAAATCTCGTTTTTATTAAGCAGAACATTAACAGTGTCAGCACAGCCACATGAACCTTCTTATTTTATACTACTTAAAATTGTTTCCTGCCCCTCTAGGAAACAATACTCAAAACTTGCTGTCCTTCTAACGAATAATTAGTAATAATAGAATAGAAATTTTTTTTTAAATAAATAAAGAGAAGTTAGCAAAAATAACTACATCTATTTATTAAGATAGACAATCATTATAATAATGTGATTCAAGAAAAATATTACCTATTCTCCGATTAATTATATAATTCAAAATCGATCTATTATACAAGCTTACCCGCGAACAGTGACGTTTGTGAGAGTTAAAGAGGCCATAAAAATTGGTTAATCGAATGCCGCCATGTTGGTGTTTAAGTTTGTTATTCCTAATTATTGTGTAGTCATTTTTATATGGTCAATGTGCTTATCTTATCATGTATTATTATTATTATAATTATTATTATTATTATTATTATTATTATTATTATTATTATTATTATTATTATTATTATTATTATTATTATTATTAATATTATTATTATTATTATTTATGACGTGTATGTCTACATATTTGTAGCAAAATACTAAAAATACTTTTACTTTTGCCTTTATTTTTTCTCTATGCGTTAAAAATTTGGCAGGGATTCCTAATTTTATACCATACAATTGAATTGTCGGTTTTATCTTCTCTACAACATAAGATATTGCGCTCTAAAACTTTTTATACAACTGCTTTAATCAGGTTGTTTTCATGGACAAGGGAGATTTGAAATCATTTTAGGTATATAACCATAACCAGAAAATGACAAAACTGCGGTACGAAAATCTTAAAAAGTTAACCTCGCACACAACTGACTTCCCCCAACACTCATGCATTACAAACATCGGTCTTCAGGCCTGATGAATCTGGTGAGCAATCTGATGAAAATACGATAAACTTAAGAACGCTAAAATTACTTCAGCAATTTGTTAATAATTTAAGAACAGATTGGTGGAAATGTGATTATAGTCGCGGCAATGGAACACTAAAACAGCCAAAATCTCGGAATTTTTTGCACTAAGACGGATCGGAATGCGGTTTTTTGCATTCGCTTCCAAAAATTATTAGCAAAAATGTATCTACTTTGTATCTTATACAAACCGGAAATTGCATTGCTGCTGTCAAAAATGCATTCAAAAAATGCTTATTTTGAAGTCGCTTTAAGAAAAATTAAATAACTTTGTTAATAAGTCTCAGAATTGGCTCAACCCGGGTTCCCGGAGGTTTTCGGGGTCGCTGATCACGATTATGATGTTCAAATTGACCCACAGCCGACCTGGAGCTCAGGATCGCTGATGGACGTCATCTCCGTGGGACTCTCCCAAAATTCACGCGGGGAAGGAGAGAAACTTGGCGCCCGGGGGTTTTTTCGGTTGCTGAATTCAAATATGGCATCGGCGAATACCCCCCGGATACCTGGTGCGCCGGAACCTGGACGTGGACGTCATCCCCGAGAGTTTTCCTGACAATATCGCAAAAAACAATACGAAAATCGTTGTGTGGGCGTTTTTGGGGCGCTGAATCCAAAGTTCACATCGGAAACGACCCCCCGAACACCTGGTGCACCGGAACCTGGAAGCGGACGTCATCTCCTAGGGTTTTCCAGACACGATCGCTAAAGACAAAACGAAAATCGTTATGGGGGTTTTTTGGGGCGCTGAATCCAAATTTCACGTCGAAAACGACCCCCCGAACAACTGGTGCACCGGAACCTGGACGAAGACGTCATCTCCGAGGGTTTTCCAGACGTGATCGCAAAAAACCAAACGAAAATCGTCTAATAATTTGACACATTCATTGATGTGTAATTCTCATCAAGGTAAAGGTTCCGGTGCACTAGATAGTTGGAGTATGGTCGCGGATGCTGGATTCGAGGAGGGCAGCTAAATAACCCCTTGATGTGAAGTTCATTTCATTTCTTGCAAATGTGACACCTGGAGATGACGTTCAGGCCCAGGTTCCGGTGCACGAGGTGTTGGGGGGGGGGGTCGTTTTCGATGAGAAATTTGGATTCAGCGCCCCAAAAAAACCCCATAACGATTTTCGGTTTGTCTTCAGCGATCGTGTCTGGAAAACCCTCGGAGATGACGTCCGCGTCCAGGTTCCGGTGCACCAGGTATTCGGGGGGTCGTTTTCGAAATGAAATTTGGATTCAGCGCCCCGAAAAACGCCCACACAACGATTTTCGGTTTGTTTTTTGAGATCTTGTCAGCAAAACTCTCGGGGATGACGTCCACGTCTAGGTTCCGGCGCACCAGGTATCCGGGGGGTATTCGCCGATGCCATATTTGAATTCAGCAACCTAAAAAACGCCCGGGCGCCGAGTTTCTCTCCTTCCCCGCGTGAATTTTGGGAGAGTCCCACGGAGATGACGTTCATCAGCGATCCTGAGCTCCAGGTCGGCTGTGGGTCAATTTGAACATCACAATCGTGATCAGCGACCCCAAAATCCTCCTGGAACACGGTTTGAGCCAATTCTGAGTCTTATTAACAAAGTTATTTAATTTTTCTTAAACCGACTTCAAAAAATGCATTTTTTTAATGCATTTTTGACAGCAGCAATGCAATTTCCGATTTGTATAAGATACAAAGAAGATACATTTTTTACAAATAATTTTTGGAAGCGAATGCAAAACACCGCATTCCGATCCGTCTTAGTGCAAAAAATCCCGAGGTTGAGTGCTTCATTGCCTCGACTATTAATGCACTTTAGACATAGTTTGATTTAAGAACTTGCCCATACGTAGTTAAATATAGGAATTTAATCTAACAAAATATAACGTAAAGCTGCTGATCGATTTCGTTCTATTAATGCCATTTATTTTTCTCATAATATATCTGCGTACGACAAACAAACGTACTCTGTATACAAACTAAAGTGCTAGTAGGCCTTAACTTACCTTGTAAATACAAACTATTGTCCTAGCAGGCCCTAACTTACCTGGTAATTATTAATCTCTTCATATGTCTAGTTTTCGAGAAATTGTAAAAATTTAAGTTAGCAGCCAAGGTAAAAAACTGAAACGACTTGCAAGTGAACTACTCTGTATACAAACTATTGTTCTAGCAGGCCCTAGCTTACCTAGTAAATATTGAAAAAGTGAACCGGCTTGCAAGTGAACTACTCTGTATGCAAACTATTGTTCTAGCAGGCCATAACTTACCTAGTAAATATTAATCAGTTCATATGTGTCTAGTTTTCGAGAAATTGTCAAAAATTTAAGTTAGCAACCAAATTTGTAAAAAACTGAAACGGCTTGCAAGTGAATGATTGTAAAAATTTAAGTTAGCAACCAAATTTGTAAAAAAACCGAAACGGCTTGCAAGTGAACGACTCTGTATACAAACTATAGTGCTAGTAGGCCTTAACTTACCTTGTAAATACAAACTATTGTTCTAGCAGGCCATAACTTAAATTTGTAAAAAACTGAAACGGCTTGCAAGTGAACTACTCTGTATACAAACTATTGTTCTAGCAAACCCTAACTTACCTAGTAAATATTAATCAGTTCATATGTCTAGTTTTCGAGAAATTGTAAAAATTTAAGTTAGCAGCCTAATTTGTAAAAAACTGAAACGACTTGCAAGTGAACTACTCTGTATACAAACTATTGTTCTAGCAGGCCCTAACTTACCTAGTAAATATTGACAAAGGGAAACGGCTTGCAAGTGAACTACTCTGTATACAAACTAATGTTCTAGCAGGCCCTAACTTACCTAGTAAATATTTATCTGTTCATATGTCTAGCTTTCGAGAAATTGTAAAAATTTAAGTTAGCAGCTATATTTGTAAAAAACTGAAACGGCTTGCAAGTGAACTACTCTGTATACAAACTATTGTTCTAGCAGGCCCTAACTTACCTAGTAAATATTAATCTGTTCATATGTCTAGTTTTCGAGAAATTGTCAAAAATTTAAGTTAGCAGCCAAATTTGTAAAAGACTGAAACGACTTGAAAGTGGATGATTGTAAAAATTTAAGTTAGCAACCAAATTTGTAAAAAAACTGAAACGGCTTGCAAGTGAACGACTCTGTATACAAACTATAGTGCTTGTAGGCCTTAACTTACCTTGTAAATATTAATCGGTTTCTATGTCTAGTTTTCCAGAAATTGTCAAAATTTAAGTTAGCAGTCAATTTGTAAAAAACTGAAACGGCTTGCAATTGAACGACTCTGTATACAAACTATAGTGCTAGTAGGCCTTAACTTACCTTGTAAATACAAACTATTGTTCTAGCAGGCCATAACTTAAATTTGTAAAAAACTGAAACGGCTTGCAAGTGAACTACTGTGTATACAAACAAAATTGTTCTAGCAGGCCCTAACTTACCTTGTAAATATTAATCTGTTCATATGTCTAGTTTTCGAGAAATTGTAAAAATTTAAGTTGGCAGCCAAATTTGTAAAAAACTGAAACGGCTTGCAAGTGAACTATTCTGTATACAAACAATTGTTCTAGCAGGCCCTAACTTACCTAGTAAATATTAATCTGTTCATATGTCTAGTTTTCGAGAAATTGTAAAAATTTTAGTTAGCAGCCAAATTTGTAAAAAACTGAAACGGCTTGCAAGTGAACTACTCTGTATACAAACTAATGTTCTAGCAGGCCCTAACTTACCTAGTAAATATTAATCTGTTCATATGTCTAGTTTTCGAGAAATTTTAAAAATTTAAGTTAGCAGCCAAATTTGTAAAAAACTGAAACGGCTTGCAAGTGAACTACTCTGTATACAAACTAATGCTCTAGCAGGCCCTAACTTACCTAGTAAATATTAATCTGTTCATATGTCTAGTTTTCGAGAAATTGTAAAAATTTAAGTTAGCAGCCAAATTTGTAAAAAACTGAAACGGCTTGCAAGTGAACTACCCTGTATACAAACTAATGTTCTAGCAGGCCCTAACTTACCTAGTAAATATTAATCTGTTTATATGTCTAGTTTTCCAGAAATTGTCAAAAGTTTAGTTAGCAGTCAATTTGTAAAAAACTGAAACGGCTTGCAAGTGAATGATTGTAAAAATTTAAGTTAGCAACCAAATTTGTAAAAAAACTGAAACGGCTTGCAAGCGAACGACTCCGTATACAAACTATTGTGCTAGTAGGCCTTAACTTACCTTGTAAATACAAACTATTGTTCTAGCAGGCCATAACTTAAATTTGTAAAAAACTGAAACGGCTTGCAAGTCAACTACTCTGTATACAAACAATTGTTCTAGCAGACCCTAACTTACCTATTAAATATTAATCTGTTCATATGTCTAGTTTTCGAGAAATTGTAAAAATTTAAGTTAGCAGCCAAATTTGTAAAAAACTGAAACGGCTTGCAAGTGAACTACTCTGTATACAAACTATTGTTCTAGCAGGCAATAACTTACCTAGTAAATAATAATCTGTTCATATGTCTAGTTTTCGAGAAATTGTCAAAAATTTAAGTTAGCAGCCAAATTTGTAAAAAACTGAAACGGCTTGCAAGTGAACTACTCTGTATACAGTAAATTGTTCTAGCAGGCCCTAACTTACCTAGTAAATATTAATCTGTTCATATGTCTAGTTTTCGAGAAATTGTAAAAATTTAAGTTAGCAGCTAAATTTGTAAAAAACTGAAACGGCTTGCAAGTGAACTACTCTGCATACAAACTATAGTGCTAGTAGGCCTTAACTTACCTTGTAAATACAAACTATTGTTCTAGCAGGCCCTAACTTACCTAGTAAATATTAATCTGTTCATATGTCTAGTTTTCGAGAAATTGAAAAATTGAAGTTAGCAGCCAAGTTTGTAAAAAACTGAAACGGCTTGCAAGTGAACTACTATGTATACAAACTAATGTTCTAGCAGGCCCTAACTTACCTAGTAAATATTAATCTGTTCATATGTCTAGTTTTCGAGAAATTGTAAAAATTTAAGTTAGCAGCCAAATTTGTAAAAAACTGAAGCGGCTTGCAAGTGAACTACTCTGTATACAAACAATTGTTCTAGCAGGCCCTAACTTACCTAGTAAATATTAATCTGTTCATATGTCTAGTTTTCGAGAAATTGTAAAAATTTAAGTTAGCAGCCAAATTTGTAAAAAACTGAAACGGCTTGCAAGTGAACTACTGTGTATACAAACTAATGTGCTATCAGGCCCTAACTTACCTAGTAAATAGTAATCTGTTCATATGTCTAGTTTTCGAGAAATTGTAAAAATTTAAGTTAGCAGCTAAATTTGTAAAAAACTGAAACGGCTTGCAAGTGAACGACTCTGTATACAAACTATAGTGCTAGTAGGCCTTAACTTACCTTGTAAATACAAACTATTGTTCTAGCAGGCCATAACTTAAATTTGTAAAAAACTGAAACGGCTTGCAAGTGAACTACTCTGTATACAAACTAATGTTCTAGCAGGCCCTAACTTACCTAGTAAATATTAATCTGTTCATAAGTCTAGTTTTCGAGAAATTGTAAAAATTTAAGTTAGCAGCTAAATTTGTAAAGAACTGAAACGGCTTGCAAGTGAACTACTCTGTATACAAACTATAGTGCTAGGAGGCCTTAACTTACCTTGTAAATACAAACTATTGTTCTAGCAGGCCCTAACTTAGCTAGTAAATATTAATCTGTTCATATGTCTAGTTTTCGAGAAATTCTAAAAATTTAAGTTAGCAGCTAAATTTGTATAAAACTGAAACAGCTTGCAAGTGAACTACTCTGTATACAAACTATTGTTCTAGCAGGCAATAACTTACCTAGTAAATATTAATCTGTTCATACGTCTAGTTTTCGAGAAATTGTCAAAACTTTAAGTTAGCAGCCAAATTTGTAAAAAACTGAAACGGCTTGCAAGTGAACGACTCTGTATACAAACTATAGTGCTTGTAGGCCTTAACTTACCTTGTAAATAGTAATCTGTTTATATGCCTAGTTTTCCAGAAATTGTCAAAAGTTAAGTTAGCAGTCAATTTGTAAAAAACTGAAACGGCTTGCAAGTGAATGATTGTAAAAATTTAAGTTAGCCACCAAATTTGTAAAAAAAACTGAAGCGGCTTAAAGTTAACGACTCTGTATACGAACTATAGTGCTAGTAGGCCTTAACTTACCTAGTAAATATTAATCTGTTCATATGTCTAGTTTTCGAGAAATTGTAAAAATTTAAGTTAGCAGCCAAATTTGTAAGAAACTGAAACGGCTTGCAAGTGAACTACTCTGTATACAAACTAATGTTCTAGCAGTCCCTAACTTACCTAGTAAATATTAATCTGTTCGTATGTCTAGTTTTCGAGAAATTGTAAAAATTTAAGTTAGTAGCCAAATTTGTAAAAAACTGAAACGGCTTGCAAGTGAACTACTCTGTATACAAACAATTGTTCTAGCAGGCCCTAACTTACCTAGTAAATATTAATCTGTTCATATGTCTAGTTTTCGAGAAATTGTAAAAATTTAAGTTAGCAGCCTTTGTAAAAAACTGAAACGGCTTGCAAGTGAACTACTCTGTATTCAAACTATTGCTCTAGCAGACCCTAACTTACCTAGTAAATATTAATCAGTTCATATGTCTAGTTTTCGAGAAATTGTAAAAATTTATGTTAGCAGCCAAATTTGTAAAAAACTGAAACGGCTTGCAAGTGAACGTCATAACATACCTGTATACGACATACAGCTTATTGCTAAACAGTACTTTTACATTTTTAGTTTTAAATTAGATTATAATTTTACGTGATCCTAAAAGTAAAGAACAGAATGTTTTATCTTTTGGAAATTCACACATTTAACAAATTTAAACAGTTTACAATTGGATCCATTTAAAGGGTAAAATTGTAAGAGATTCTTTTAATTAGTTTAATTAAGAGTGTTGCCGGAACACTTCAGTTATCAAAGCGTGAAACCCTCTTGAAAGCTTTTCGCACCTGAAAATTTAATTCTAATCAAGATTTTAACTAAATCGAGTAAAGGACTGGGAAAAGCAATTAGTTTGATGCTGACAAGAGAAAATTTGTGAAGGACGGAATTACATTACATGGATATAAGATAAATAACGACATATCAATCTTTGTTTAAATAATTAAATAAACAAAGAATCTGGTCTGGATAGCATACCGTCTATTGCTCTAAAAAATGCGCAACAGAACCTGCATCCATCTCAACTCGTCTTTCCAAATCTTCTATGGCAAGAGACAGCTGGACGAATGCTCGGGTGCAGCCTGTCCCAGAGAAAGGTTTCTTCTCTCAGTGGTCAGCAAGAATATGTAGGTCATCAATTGCAAATTTTAAAATATCTAGAAAAAAACTCAAAATCATCCTTGACAGACAGTACGGTTTTCTTCACCAAAGATCCAAAGCTGATCTTCTTGCCTTTATCACACATAACCAGAATAAGTCTCTCGAATTTCAAAGTGAATCCAAGATTGTTACTCTTGATAATTCCAAGGCCTTTGATCAAGGGTGGCTTGCCGCCCTCCTCAACAAACTACCGTTATACGGTCTTCCTCACAAACTATGTAAAGGGATATCCAAATAAAAGTGAACGGGCCTTGTAACTTTTTCATTTTTAAATACTGGAAAAAATGATAAATATGAAAGTTTTGGGAAATTTTTATGAATCATTCATATATCAAAAAAATATAGCATAAAACATCGATTTTCTCTAAATTGGATGGTGTGAATTTTATCACGCGATCGTTTTGAAATATTTTTCAATCATTTTTGAAATATTTCAAATTAAGAATTATTTGGTATAAATATACTTTAAACGTAACTATCCAGGTTGTGAACGAAATACCTGCTACCTTTTTAAATTTTCCTCGTAGGTAAGTCAAAGTTAATGTCAAAGTTGACAATAATACTTTAGTCACCGCGAATTTCTAATTTTATTTTTATGCAAAATTAGATATTAACAAAAATTTTCTTTTTAAATTACTGTATTTTTCAGAGGTTATATTAATTACGAAGAAAATATAATCTTAGACAATCTCGCCCATGTAAAGCACCTCCGTCGCGCTCAAGAATGACCCGTCTTGTTCTATTATTTTTGACTGTATTCAGCACATTCAGCTCTGTAATATACGCGTTAAATTACATAATTCCAGAAGAAAAAATCATTATTTTTGGAGTGGTGTGTTTACTTTTCATTAACATTTTCAGATAATGTCAATTTATTATGGATTACGATAACTGCATTCCTAGTACATCCAGGCCAAGTTGTAAGGATTTGGTAACTTTAAATTTGTTTTTATTGAATACTTGCTATTGACATGATGACTTAATATAATAATAACTAAATATTAATATCCAAGCAGGTATAAAATCCCTTTCAAAAAATAAAACTCAAACCCGTATCTCTTCTTTATTTAACTTGCATTAAAATACAAAACCCATTTCGGATAAAATATGTAAAGAAAATCTTTCCTCTAATTTATTTCTTCTAAACCAGCACTTTGTCGGCGAACTTCAAAGGATTAGTTTCCTTAGCAAATTTCTTATCTTTTAGTGTTATTGCTTAGACGTTCTAAAAAAAGTCAGCAAACATGGCTACAGACTTCAACCCCCCTGTCTCTTCACTTCATTGTACCGAAGTATCGGGTCAACCCTTTCACCAATAGAATAATATCTGCTTAAAGATGATTCGAAAGCGTCATAGCAAAATAACCTGTAATTGGTCAAATCCGTTCAGACCGATCCCCAAGGGTTAATATATGTAATTTGAACTTAGTTCTCATTGGGAACACAAATCAGTTCTTCAGTAACTCACGGGGAAGCTAGAGGTGGTTGCGTCGCGCCAGGCGCAACCTTAAATGTTGACAACTTATTCATTTTTGTCAGTTCTTTTCTGAGTTTTATAAACAATGGAAGTTCAAATAATGTTAAGTGAAAAAGGAAAGCGACTGTTAGTCGTATGTGGTTTTAAGTTTTGTGTCGGCAAAATTTTAAAAGATAACACTTTGTATTGGAGATGTGTAAATAAAAAAACCAAGTGTTCCGCTAAACTCTACACGCCGACCACAAATTTTGAATGTGTTTTAAAATATAATCTAAATCATAATCATGAGCCTGAAGAAAATCTTGAAAGACAAAAGTTAAGCAATTGTGTCAAAAGAAAAGCTGCTAGTGATCCATATGAGAGGCCTTCAAAAATAATTCACAGTGAACTTCGACAATGCGGAGCATCAGTTGAAAACATTACAACTAATGATTTAAACCTGATTCGAAAAAATATTTATGACTGTAGAAAGTCGCAGGTTTCCACTTTGCCTAGGAATCAAGACGAAGTTTTTTGTTCTTTAAAGAACTTGTCACCAAAAGCATCCAAGGACGAATCATTTTTGATGGTAAATAGCGAGGAACATAAATTTGTAATATTTTCTTGTCGTACAAACCTGCATTTTCTTTGCTCTGTAGAAACTATTTTTATGGACGGTACCTTTAATTATTGTGCTAAGTTTGTTTGTCAATTTTTTACCCTTCATGGGTACAAAAATGATCATTATGTACCTTTAGTTTTTTGTCTATTACCTAGTAAGAAACAATTGTTATATCAAAACCTATTTAATCTTTTGACTGAAAAATGTGCCGAAAATCACTTAATACTATCCCCAAAAAATGTATTGATAGATTTTGAAGTAGCCATTCATAATGCTGTTACTTTTACTTGGCCTGAATCAACAATTGTAGGCTGTAGATTTCATCTGCCAAAGGCATGGTTTCTGAAAACTGCAGGCACTTGGATTAAGTACTGAATACAAAAATAATACTGAAATTGGAAAAAAACTAAAGTACTTTTTTGGCCTTTAATTTTTAGAACCTAATGAAGTGGGTCATTGTTTTACTTTTGACTTAGTTAGTGACTTGCCAGAAGATGAAAGGCTAAAACAATTTTGTGACTATTTAGTAGATACTTATATAGATGAATGTTCACAATTCCCACCAAACATTTGGGCCAATCTTTCATCTTCATTATATCGAACAACTAATGCATGTGAATCGTTTCACTCAAAGTTTAATAACAGTTTTTATCATTCCCACCCAAGTATATTTAAGTTTGTAGATATTTTGCTAAATTTTCAAACCGAAACATATATTAAAATTGTAACAGCAAACAAATTTCCAAAAGCTCTAAAAGCTGATATTAGAAAGAAAAAACAATTTGTAGAAAATAAAATACGGGAATATATAATAATAATAATAATAATAATCGTCTTTATTTAAAGAAAAGAATCCAAAATTTACAAAACAATACAATTAGGCGAATTTTAGCTAAACAGCTACTCTTACAATTAACCTAAATGTAAGGACATTAAACATAATGAAAGCGAAGTAGATGGCCTAGACTCAATTTATCTCTAAAGTTCAACGAAAGTTATGTAGATATAACAAATGCAGTAAAACACCTCTGCACCCGCCCGCTCCCCTCGCACAAGCAATCCAAAGCAAAAAAACTGTCACCCCTAAAGTCATAAGACACAGATTACTAGTTAAGTTATAAACTTTGCATAGTATAATTGTTTAATCTTGGCTTTAAAAGTTATCGGTAGAGATTTCTTGATTAAAGGATCTATTTTGTTGTACAATTGAGCAGCCATATATGAAAATGAGCGTTGATAAAATACCATTCTATGTTTAGGAGTACTTAATAAATGACCCGATCTTATGTGGACGGAATGCTGATTTGATCTAAAAGTAAGTTTTCGGCGAAGGTAAGGAGGAGTTCCCGTGAGCAACAAGCGATGAGTAAAAGATAGTAAATTAATCTCCCACTGTTGAGCCATTGGTAACCAGCGTAAAATTTTAAGCCTTGCGGATACACTATCATACTTCCTCAAACCAAACACAAATCTACAACATGTTCGCTGAACTCTTTGAATTCTATTTCTAGTAGCAATATCCAAGCATGGTCCATACACTATATTGCCATAGTTAAAAACCGAAAGAACCAAACTTTCACATAATCTCTTTCTGATATTAAAAGAAAACTCTTTTCTGTGGGCATAAAGTAACTTCAAAGAGCAGTAAGACTTTCTAAGCAGCTGGTTCACATGCTCAACAAATTTTAGTTTATTATCAATAAGTAGACCTAGATTTTTTTTGGACAACTGGTATATGGAATTAGTATATTGTTAATTGATAAAGAAAAATTTGTGCTTAATTCAGGCCTGTGACTGCCAAACAACATATAAAATGATTTCTTAGGATTGATAATTAAATTGTGAGAAAATGCAAAATTATTAATAATGTTAAGGTCTTCATTAATGGCATTTCTCGCATAATCATCGTCGTCTGAATAAAAATTAAGATAAATTTGAGTATCATCAGCGTATCCTTGTATAGAACATGTCTTGAGTCTAGAAAACATATCAGATGTATAGATTAAGTACAACAGAGGACCCAGTATAGAACCCTGAGGCACCCCGCTAGATACGGGGGTGCTTCTAGATAACTCTTCGTTAATTATTACTCTTTGGGTCCTATTTGATAAATAGTTACTAAAAAAATTTAAAGAATTTTGATCAAACCCCAGGTATTTAAGTTTTGAAATTAAAACTGAGTGATTGACCGTGTCAAACGCTTTAGAAAAGTCCAACAGCACCAATGCCGTTACCTTTTTATCATCCACAGCTTTAACAATATCGTCAATAACATGCAAAAGTGCTGCTGTGGTGCTGTGGTCCTTTCTAAAGCCAGATTGACACTCAGGCAATATACTATTAGCAGTAAGATAGCTATAAATTTGAACACAAATGGCCTTTTCTAAAATTTTGGAAAGTATTGGCAACAAACTTATAGGCCGCAAATCAGATAAAGCAAGAGGGTTAGTTACCTTAGGTATAGGATGTATAATGGCCTCTCTCCAGCTTGTGGGAAAGTAACCCTGCTCTAAACAAGAATTTATGATATGACAGATCTTGGGGAGCATAGCTGGTAGACAACAATTAATCATTTTTAAAGAGAAATAATCATTACCAGCAGCATTGGATTTAATAGAGTTTATTATTCTCTCGATATCTGCAACAGTGACTAACTTGAAACTAAAATTTATTCCAGGGTTAAACCTATTGCTGTTGTAGTATTCTACAGTATTCCGACAATTACCATTCGTATTGTTTACAAAGGAGGAAAAATAGTTGTTAATATCATCAGGCTTGCTAAGCTCTGAAGGTAACTCAACCCGATCTTTAGTGCCAACACCCATTTCTCTCAAAGCACGCCACCCCTTCTTGTCACTCCGATTAAACATGGTTGTAGAGTAATTACTCTTCTCTCGCCTTATGGAAGCCAAAACAAAATTTCTTAGTTGTTTATATCGATTGTTATCTTCTTCATTCCTAGTATTTTTGAATTTGGTCAATGCTAAATCACGCTCTTTCATCATTAGTTTTATAACATCTGTCAACCATGGAGCCTTTGGCTTGCTGACTCTTATAGTGCGCACGGGCGCATGAACATTGAATGCGTTTATAATATTGTCCGTAAAAAATTTAATTTTCTCATTGATATCATTAGAATAATAAAAACTATGCCACGGGATATTAAGCAAATCCAATAAAAAATTATTGTGATTAAAGTACTTAAAGTCACGAATTTTAACCATTTTTTGTTTGTGTTTATTGATTCTTATGGAAAGATTACAAAAAACAAGCCTGTGATCAGAGTAATGAATATCTAACGTGCCACTGTGACTTACCTCCTCAGGGCAGGTGATAAAAATTGGATCTAGCAAGGACTGACTAGTATAAGTAACACGTGTTGCCTCACTAATCAATTGAGACATGCTGTATGTACTCATCGAATCAGAAAGAGGGTTGTTCAAGTTAAATAGATTCACGTTCACATCACCCACAAGTACACAATGATCAACAGTGGGCAGCAAAAACGAAAACATATCATCCAGTTGACCGACGAAGGAATTTAAATTATTTCTCGGCGGCCTATACACCGTTCCCAAGAGCAGAGTTTTTGTGTGTACTGATATTTTTAAGAAAATGTACTCAAAACTATAGTTAAGATTAAATTCCACCAATGAAATTTTAAATTTAAGCTGACTACTCACAAAGACTGCAACTCCCCCACCTCGCATTGTACCGTCACGGTCCTTTCTATATAATTTATACTCAGGAATATTAATAGAAGCAGAATCTATATTACTGTTAAGCCAAGTTTCGGACACACACATTACATCAATATTATTATTATTTATAGTTTGTTTCAATTCATCGAGATGAGGTATAAGAGATCTTATATTTAAATGGGCTATTTTCATAATGACACTAGAAAGATGTAGGAAACATTAAGTTATGAAATAATTTCCAGTAATAAGGGTAACTCGTTAATTGCTCAAGATAACCGCAAGCGAGAACAGGAAGATAAGGTATATAAAAAAAAATAAGATTTATATTAATGCTAAGCACTAAATAATAATAATAATAATAAAAAATATTACAACTATATTAACCTAATGATTTAGGCAAACAAAAAAAAATAACCAAAGGGTGCAGGCGGGCAACGCGTACAAAGAACTGATAAGCAAAGAATATTGCAATGATCAATAATCAGGTTCCATGCAGAGTGCAAAGTGTGCGACTGCTGGCAAAAAGCTATATAAAAAAACCTATTTACAAAAAATAGTAATAATAATAATAAAACGATCAATATTAGAAATTATGAATGGATGATATTAAAAGTAGTATCAAGTTACTTATTTCGACAAACACCGCATAGCAGAAATATCTATATTATTCATTAATTTATTAAATACTAGCCCCTTCAACCACAGATGATATCATTAAAAAAAATCTAAAATAATAGTAAACAAGAGGCTGCTTAATCCACAAGCAATCCGATAAGAAAAAATAAGCAAATATAATAAATTTCACTTGCCGGATTACCATAAAAAAAACAGAACAAAAGCATATAAAAAAGCCAAACACATCTCCGTGTCGTAAATAAGTTTATCCGTTCTACAATAACTTAAATTAAATTTAATTAAATTAACTTCCATATGTTGAAGAAAAAGACAAAAAACACACACACAAACACAAGAGATGTATTTAAAAGAACCTTGTATTCATAATAATAGTTATCATGTTATCAACCACACAATCCCTTCTTTCCAATTCCATAATACTGTATTATAAACAACGGGATTGCAAATTAACTGCATAATAACATAAAAGAAAACATAAATGGCACTTCCTTGATATAACCAACAAAACAAGACAACAGAGTCTTCCACTGGAAACGGTATAAAAGTCAAATTTATTAGTGGAAAATAAAGTATTTTTTTCAAAATTTACTGAGTATGTAGATTTATATATAAAAAATTAACATAAGACTAATATTTACCATTATGAAAGAAAAAAACCGCTCTGTCCCGCTTTCCCCCGAAAAATCATGCCAATATTAGGACTACAAAAAAAAAAGATTGTGCTCAAAACAAAAATGGTTTAATGTAAATTTCAAAATAAAAAATGCACCTTTCATGCTAAATTATCCAAGTCTTCATTATCGCTGATACGATAAACTTCACTACTCTTTTTGACATAGACATTTCCGTTCAAGCACCAAGCACTTTTAAAAGTAAATTTTGCAACAGCCCGTTTTAATAGTGAAAGTTTGTACGAAGTTAGATCCTCTTGCAGCTGAATTCCTGTGGATTTCAGTTGTTTACGTTTTTTCAGCACTGACACTCGCGTCGTATCGTTATAGAAGCGTACTAAAATTGCTGGCGGTTTATCATTCGACATTTTTGCCTTTACACGATGGCATTTTTTAATATCCCCGTCCTTGATATTTACCTTCATTTTATTCTTAAAAATATCGAGCACCACATCACGAAGATTTTCATTTTGTTGTTCTGAAACACCAAATATGCGCAAGTTCAAATTTCTGGTTACCTGCTCGTACCTATCAAAGGCCTGCTCTAAATGTTTATTTTTGTCTTTCAAATTCGCTATTTCAACAGCCATCTGCGAAATTTGATTTTCTTGCCGATTAAAACGTTGATCAAACCGGGTATCAATTATATTAGCTACTTTATCAGCAACTGCCTGCAAGAATTCATCGGTAAAACAAGATTTAACAATTGATTTTATCTTTTCACAGTCGGCAGCTGACAGTCCCATTACGAATCTAAAAGGAGACCTGCGCACTCACAACTATAATGGAATACTATATTCTGCACACGGAAATTCCGATTTAAAACACAAATATTATACTTAATGCTCAAAATTTCTGCGTCTATGGAGACCCAATCACCATAATACTCATAACACCACTCTTGTTCAAAACATAAAAGGCCAGACACAACTTTTTGATAAAAAATTTAAGCTGCACATGGAACCGTGACCTGTCACTCGGACGCCATCTATGTCAAATGAAATCGACAGAACAAGTTTTATAAAATGTGTTTCCTGTAAATACGCGACTAGTTGATTAATCACATTATATTATGTAAAACAATACTTGTAAACTGTATATTATTAATTTTTAAAATTGTGAATTTATTTTGCACAATAAACATTACAAATTTTCAAAACTTTTTTATTTACCCTGTATACCCAAACATAATAAATAATTATAATATTTGTCATAAACACTCTTAAAGGGATAAGTATATATCGGGCCCAACTGTTGTGTGGGATTAAAGACGTTTGACTGAATCCCAGGTAAAAGGGCCCAACTGTGTAACTCCGGTGTCCGGAATATTCGATTTAATTAAAAAGGTTTAAAGCAATGTAATAAACAACCTTAATTACTTTATTGTCCAAGGTTCTGCCGACTAGTTAATAAATCAACAATGATTTCCAATAAGGATTATCATAGACCAAGTTCGCAAAGTTTTGAAGTTTAATTTGATTTTGAGGGCTCTCAGTCGGCAAGTTTATATTGTCGTCTTGCCTAAAGGGTTTCTTGTTTTCGTGTCAAGGATTTATTTAACTGTACTTTGCTCTATTTCAAATATAATCCTAATTGGTTAAGTTATTGCTAAAATTAGTTTGTTACCAGTTCTTCACCTTTCCCTATGTGTACTAATTCATTTATTCAATCTGTTAAATTATTTGTTTATTAAATGCGTGTACTAGCCCACGTCTGGCTTAGTGGTGGGCAGCAATTAAAAGTTGTGGCAATTACCAATTAGTTAATTCTAAGCATAGGATCTTGCACTTGACAACTCAATTAGTTTTAATTATTGTTAAGTCCCTACATATAAAACTAATTATTAATTTGGGGTTTCTACAATTACAATTTATTAATTACACAGCCCCACAAAAAAAATTTTGGAACTGCTATCGAGACAACGATATCCCTATGTAATTTTCGACGCTGAATCCGAATCCGAGGTCCAAAAAAATCGTACACCCCCAAAATCAACCCCAAGCGGTAAAAAACCCTCCTCAGCAGGGTAAAAATGACAACGCTCCACGAATAGTCAAATCTCAATAAATCGAAGTAAATATAAACATTCAAGTATATAACGCATAAATACAGAGTTAACCCTACTTTCCATTGAAAATCACCCCCATGAGTGGGTGAAAACTACCCCTCATACAACTGGAAACTTAAAAAATGCAGTGATTGCAAAAAAAGCTTACGATGACCAGTTTTTTTGCAAAGAGTGAGTAACTGCATTAGTTCCGATGCGATGCTCAAAATCTGCCCCCACAGAGTGGCGGAAACCACCCCTAGATTAAAATTGCAAGGAAAGTCGGGGAAAAATTTTGTCATCGTGATTTCTATTTTAATCGATGCTAAAATTGGCTAAAGATATGCAGCACTGCAGTTTGAAGGTGAATACTTACATTGCACCAAAGTCATTCAGTGACATCCCCACGAGAGGGTGAAAATTACTCCTCATATAATTATATAATAAATTCGAAAAATAGTTGCAGTACCTTTTAGAAAAGCTCAAAGCATCTGCATTTTCTTATTTAAGAAGAATCTTGGACAACGTACTTGAAAAGTACCCATATTTTGGAATAGCAAAAATTTACCCGTAGTCTTAATTCAATTAAATTTATTCTTTCTTTTTGAATATCTTTTGGATTTGTTTTCGAATGATCTTCTGAACGATTGCCGTTTATGCTTTTCAGACGTCTCTCTTTTTAAGGACCAACAGCAACTGCAATTTAGGGGTGGTTTCTGCCACTTTATGGTGGTAGTTTTTGAGCATCGCATCGAGACTAATTCAGTTACATACTGTTTCTAAAACAACTGAGCATCGTAAGCTTTTTTTTGCAATAGCCACAGTTTTTCTAAATTTCCTGTTGTGTGAGGGGTAGTTTTCACTCACTCATGGGGGTGATTTTCAATGGAATGTGGTGTTAACTCTGTTTATATTTAATTCGATTTATTGAGATTTAAGACTATTCGTGGAGCATTAAGTCATTTTTACCCTGTTTAGGGAGTGTTTTTTAGCACTAGGGGTTGATTTTGGGGGTGTACGATTTTTTTTGACCTCGGATTCGGATTCAGCGTCGAAAATTACATAGGGATACAGTTGTCTCGATAGCAGTTCCAATTTTTTTTTTTTTGTGGGGCTGTGATGTTAATGGTATTTAAATCGGGTACAGATATTAAAAATTAAACTTTAATATAACTTATTTGCCCTTTTGTAGTAGATTCACATCGAAACGTATTTGGCTGAAGTTTTTCATATGGGTTTGATTGGGTTGCGTGACCTAAAATCGGACATAGGATATATTTTCTTCTGATAAGTATTATACAGGATACCGCAACATGGGTTAAAAGAGAACCACCAAAAGAATTGAAAAATGACTTCTTTAATTTGTTCACCTCTCCTCCACTTCCTTTAATATTTTTGACAGTGCTTAGACAAACTTTACTTTAAATTTTTGAAAAATGTGGTTTTGAAACAAGGTATTTTTGAAGAAACTTGAGAACTTCAAATATTATTTTAGTATAATTTTAATAAAAAGTTTTTTCGTATATCCCCTCTAGCTTGCTCACTTGCGGCTCTCGACTATAAACTGTATAAGACCACTATAACATATGACAGATTATTGTATTTTTTATTTTCTTTACGATGTTTCGTATATAGTATATTTCTTCAACAAAATTTTTAATTTTGTCGTTCAAACCCGCCAAGCTGCAAGCAATTAAGTGCCTCTATAGAGCAAAATTTTTAATAAAAACGAAAAATATCTTTATCAAGAACTGTATGGCACGTTGTTTAACGAGAATATGCGATATTTAAACATATTCTTTTATTATAATAATTAATATTTAATATAATCTAGTTTATGGTTTACGGTTTTTGTATAAAATATCAAGCTATTCCCGGAAAATACTAAATGTGTATTCATGCTCCTATTGCCAATATCCAGGAAAAAATAGCAACACAGAGAACAATTTCACTCTTAATTTACCAGCCATATTGACCGGAGTGCAGCTCTAGAATGTGAAAGGTCAATAATTAATAGAATAGAAAATAATGTGATTATTATTCAAGTTTTTAACGGAAACAGGATATATTTTCTGAATAGGCCGGTCAATCGTGATTACCACTGAGTAAGGTTCAAAATAAGATGAAACAAAGTTATTCGTACTTTAACTTAAAGGTAGTTTAATATCAATTTTTTTATCTTCCGACAGCCCACGAAGACCTAAGCCTAAGTACTATGTATTGTGTGTGTACCAGTCTTTTAAGAGGATGTGGGGTGTAGTACCACCTCGGCCCAGAAAGAATTCCTCTACCACCTTCCAACAATTAACACTCACAGAACATCCATGGTCGAAGTGGGATTCGAACCCGCGACCTCTCGGTTGCAAAGCTGGCACCGTACCACCGGAAACTCCTGATTAAAAACAGCCCACTGAAAATTTACATCAATTACATTTTTATTATAAGTAAAGCTGTGCAATATGCGAGTGATTCCGGTAGCGGTACCGTTTTATTTATTTATCGGTACTGTAGTGATACATATGTATACAGGGTGTTATGAAATTCACTGCATATGGTAAAACCGGTAAATCCTGAAAACACTAAAAATTAAAATCTCTGGTAGGCTTATAGATTCGTTTAGCAAATGAGGTGAAAACTCTGACTAAAAAATATCACTCTAAATTTTATCGTTCATTAATTAGCGTATCCCCAACTTTTTCTTTCAAATTCTCCCTAATAACGTGCGTAAGCTAGTAATATGCTCAATAACGTAATAGGTAAGCGACTATTTTTTGTGTTAATGGTACAACATAACCTATTTTGTTCTGGTTACAATTTCAACCGAACTCACGAGTGTTCCATATTTCCGATACTAAGTAAACTTTTGCTATCTATTAAATTAAAATACACATCTTTGGTAAAATCCTTCTGTGAAATTAAAAATGCATTTGATTATTTTTGGTTTTAACTAAGACTGATCAAAAAATGAGATGTCACAATATTATTTAAGTTCGACAATGCCCCGACTGGATCATTTGTTTTTTCTTTATAATATTAGATTCCATGACGTCAGACTCTTTAGATGTGTCGGACCTGTATTTGAGCATTTTTTAAAATAAAAAAATGTGCGATTTGAGCAGCAAAAAGTATTGTGCAAGTCTGTAGACTACCGCGTGAGTCACTCATTCAAATATATGTATATATATATATATATATATATATATATATATATATATATATATATATAAATATATTGTTTGAAAAGTTTTAATGCGAATATCTCGAAAACTACAAAAGTGTGAAAAACGCTGTTTGGCATGAATGTTGTATGGGTAGGGCAAACTAGAACCACCATACTTTAGTAAAGGAGTGAGTCATCCCTAGGCGCCCCACACTACAAATTTAAAGTTTCAAATGGCACCACCCCCATTCTTATACCTCAAATGAAGGGACTCGTTCAATTCAATCAATTCAAGGCCATAGTTAGAAATTTTGAAGTTGTATATCTCTGTTGCTACTTACGGTACCCATGCTAAGTATACGGTTTTTACTCGTAATAGTGACTATACTAGGAATGTTTTGGTAAAGAAAGAAAGTGTTTTGTAAGTTGCAAATTTCCGCAAAAATTTAACTTTTGTTCGCAAATTACAAAACATTTTTTTCTTTACCAAAACATTCCTAGTAGGCTCACTATTAAAAACCATAAACTTGGCATGGGTCCCATAAGTAGCAACATTGATATACTGTTAGATTTATTTCCTTTTAATCACACTAAAATCGAGATTAGAATACTGTAATCTGTTAGAAATCCTTTTAGACCAATATATTAGTACTAAACAGTAGATGGTGACACCTGTAGTGTTTTATATTTAATGTTGGATAGTTTGATCATTTTTACAGTATATAGGGTTGGTAGTAATGATTGGTCATAAAAAGGTACTAGGCCCCTGTTTTGGAAATAACAATGAGTAAATAAAGTTACGAAGTGGAAAAAATTCTCAAGAGTTTCATTTCATAAAACATCATATACAACTTCAAAATTTCTAACTACGGCCTTGGTAACATTTAGCTGCACAAGAAAAAGTTAAATTGCTCTATTTGTTTTCCATTTAACACAGGTCTTAATAAAATTGAACCGTATTTTTCTAAACACTGAAACGAGACAGAAATCACTGAATGTTGCACATTTGAGAGTGTAGTGAGCAAAAAAATTGTATTTAAGTAAGAATTTGCTATACTGTGGGATGTAAGAAAAAACTGACCAATAGGTACAAATCGTTTTATTTATTTATCATTGTTAAGGTGAACAATATCATTGTGGCAGTAGTTTGAGTAATATACAATATCAAAAAATGGCAAACAGAAATAATCATATAGAATTCATATTTAAAAAAAAAATTCCCGGTCAGTGGATTGGACGGAGAGGTATAGTGCAATGGCCACCGAGATCTCCCGATCTAACACCTTCGGATTTTTTCCTTTGATTATTACAGAATGCAAAGCTATTCCCAGACAAGTTTTTCAAAATGTCAGAACGGAATTTGAAAATAGGTTGATGTATTATTCATCAACCAAACCAAACAAAATGGAACGCATTTTGAGCATAAACTAAAACAAAATAGTTTTATTTAAATTATCCATTTTACTAGGATCTGTATTAAATGGAAAACAAATCGATCAATTCAACTTATTCTTTGCAGCTACATACTACTCAATGAGACCTTTCATTTGACGTATAACAAGGGGAAGGTGCTATTTAAAAGTTTAAATTTGTGGCGTGGGGCGCCTCGGGGATGACTCACCCATTGACTAAATTATTGTGGTTCTATATTGTATCAAATTTTATGTGAGAATGATAACAGAAAAAACAATTGAAC
This sequence comes from Philopedon plagiatum, assembly GCA_963971165.1. Classification (NCBI taxonomy): domain Eukaryota; kingdom Metazoa; phylum Arthropoda; class Insecta; order Coleoptera; family Curculionidae; genus Philopedon; species Philopedon plagiatum. The sequence goes on along the minus strand of OZ020189.1, from coordinate 139,871,433 downwards.
AAGAATTCAGCCTATTGGTCAGTTCCATGGGCAGTTTATACCAGAACATATTTTAGTGATCAATATAATATCCATCTTTTCTTTCCTAATAATCACGGAGGAATCAGATTTCTTTCTATCCGTGTTGCCGAAAATGCATTAGGCAAAGACAAATGAAAAAAGAAATTGTTCAAATTTGTATCGCACATTCCTTGCTTGTGGAAGTATTGCTGGTTATATACTTCGAAAGATTAGTCATCGCAAAATTCTTTTTTTTCCTGATAAAATCCCAACGGAATCCGATTTCTTTCTATCCTTGTTAGCAAAAGTGGCATTAGTAAAAGACACATAACAACATTTGTTGTTGCCAATAAAAAAGAATAATCAAACATTTTATCACAGGCGGCTTTATTTGTGCAAGTATTTCTGGTTGCCTACTGTGAAAGTTTAATCGTTGTCATAAAAAATAAATTTCTAACCTGACAGAATATTGACGTAAGTTTTATGATTTTATAGCAAAATACTTTTCTTTTTACTGAACACAAAGAGAATTTGCAAAAATATCGTTCTTATTAAGCAAAAACAGTGTCAGCATAGCCACATTAACCTTCTTATGTTATGCTACATAAAACTGTTTCCTACCCAAGTAACAATACTCCCTCTAACCAATAATTTGCAATAAAAGGATGGGAGGTAAAGTTTTTAAATAAATAAAGAAAAAATTGCAAGAATGAATAAATATTTTTATTAAGATAAACAGTTTATAATAAGGTTAAAAAATATTTCCTATTCTCCGATATACAATAATGAAAATGGATCTATAATACAGCCTACCTGCGAACAGTGACGTTTGTGTAAGTTAAAGACGCGATAAAAATTGTTTAATAGAATATGCTAATATACCAAGTAGTTTCACAATTTTTAACTGTAAATATTGAGTCTTAGTTCCAGAAGGATAGATACACCTTGTAATGGCACTGTGACTTCAGCTTTAAACTGAAACCAAACGTTTCTAGGGCGCAATTTTGACTACTTTCTCAATAACTAAAGAAATCTTCTGTAATGCCCACTATTCTCAACTTTATATCGGGTCAGTGTTGCTGTTACTCATTCCCATAACGCCCGGTTCAAGTAATGTAGAGAACAAATATGAACCTTGCGTAATATTTCAATAGTTGTTAGTCAGTCCCAGATTCATAGAACACAGGAATTAAGCTGCCAATACTTTATATAAACTTTTTAAGTATATTTTTACACTGCAAAAACAACTTAAATCATGGGACAGGCTTGAAATAATATGTCATGTTTACCTTTCACATAACCTAACTTTCTACCAGCTGTAAAAACTTTACGAGTATGAGAGAGAAAGAAGACGAGAGAGAAAAAAATGAGACCGAAAAAACATGAGAGAGAGAGACATAATTGATCTCTCCGTTGTAAAATGGGTTTCTGTCATCATTCTCAAAATTAAACGGATGCGGTATAGTTTTACCTACCTATCATGCCAAAAATATAATATTTTTTCAAACCTTTGTAGTTTTCCAGATATTCGCATTGAAACTTTTCAAATTCTCAGCCTGTATAGAAAATACAATTTTTTGTTTCATTATATGCATATTGCCTACTACCATAAGTAATTTTACAAACACATATATTACAAGATAATAACGGTATCAACTTTTTCCTTTTTATAATAAGAATGTTAACGAATTGAGAATAAAACATTAATTTGCTGACACCCATCCTAAGATATTTAGAAAATAGGAGGTGTGAATAATATATGATTAAGTTTATTAAAAATGCATTCGCTGTCACGTGATATGATGTAGGTGAACCTTGACCCAATCACAGGGTCAGGCTGGTTGCGCAAAGCGGCGTCCCTCTCGGCGTCGGGGCTCTGAGCGTCAAGTTCGAACGCGCCGGCAGTTTAACTGTTGCTGAAAGACCTCGACGCCGATCCGAGTGCGAATAACGTCGAAAAGTTTTAGTGATTACGCGAAGTTTTCGAAAGTTTTCCAGTGTGGAAATTTTTAACGGTGTTTTTGGTGTATTTTTAGATAATAAAACTTTTTTGCTTTTTATGGTGGTTGATTTGTGTCAGTGGATTTAGAATTATTATGGTACGTTGTAAGCTGTTAGTTTACCAAAACTAAAATGTACTTAGATGGTATGTAGCGATTAGTAGGCAAATTTTATTTATTATGTTTTTAAGAAGCAATAATTAAGAAATGAAGTTTTGGGTTAAAGTAAGATTTTTACAATTTTATGAAGAAACTAGACCGTGACGAAATTTTTTTAAAAATTTTGGTCCAAAAAATTTTATCGAAAAATTATTTTGTTAAATTTTTTTTTTCTGAAAAACGCTTTTTCGAAAATATAAATTTTCGAGAATGCATTATGAAATAATGTAACTAACTACTGGTCAAGTTTAATGTGTTCGAAATATGTCATTTGCTGTCTATTATCTTTATATTTGTATAAAATTTTAATATTTGAAAAAGTTTAATAAAAAAGGAGAAGAATTAAACAAAACCGACCAAACTTAAAAAAGCAAAACCTTAGCAGATTTGCCCAGATTCGTTAAGGTTTTTTCAAAATTTTTTGGTATTTTGGCCGAAAATAATTTTTTGATATTTTTTTCGATTTTTGTAAGTGCTTTTCTGGAAAAAGCACTTTCGAAAATATAAAGTTTCGGGAATGCCGTACATATCTTCTGCTCAAGTTAAATGTGTTAAAAATATATTGTTTGCGGTATAGTGCTGACTATTTTCTTTATATGGGTATCAGATTTTAATACGTGTACAAGAAGGTTTGATAAAAAAAGCAGAAAAACTAGACAAAACCGACAAAACTTCAAAAAGAAAACTCTTAGCAGGATTTCTCAGATTCGTTGAGGATGTCTCAACATTTTTTGATAATTTTGGTCGATAATAAATTTTTTGAAATTTTTTAGATTTAAAAAAAAATACTTTTTCTAAAAAACGCTTTTTCCAAAATAAAAATTTTCGAGAATCCATTAAAATAACGTATTTACTTACTGGTGAAGTTTAATGTGTTAAAAATATATATTTGCGGAATAATGCAGACTATTTTCTTTATTATGGGCATCAAATATTAACAGTCGTAAAAAGTTTAATAAAAAAGGCAGAAAACTAAGCAAAACCGACCAGACTTAAAAAAGACATACTTATTTAGCAGTTTTGTTCAGATTTGTTGAGGTTTTCAAAACATTTTTTGAGAATTTTGGGTCGATTGAATTTTTTGAATTTTTTTTAATACTTTTCTGGAAAACGCTTTTTCACAAATATAAATTTTCGAGAATGCATTCAAATAACGCATTTACTTACTGGTCAAGTTTAATGTGTTAAAAATATATATTATTATTTGCGGCACAATGCTGACTATTTCCTTTATTGGGTATCAGATTGTAACACTTGTGAATAGTTTGATAAAAAATGCAGAAAAATAAGCAAAACCAACCAACGTTAAGAGAGGAAATCCTTAGCAAGTTTGGTTAGATTCGTTGAGGTTTTTTGAGAATTTTGGTCGAAAATCAATCCTTGGATTTATTTTTAAAATACCTTTCTGAAAAACGCTTTTTAGAAAATATAAATTTCCTGAAATGTATTACAAAATAACATACTTATCTACTGGTCAAGTTTAAAATATATCGTTTTCGGTATAATGCTGACTATTTTGTTTACATGGGTATAAGATTTTAACGCTTGAGAAAATGTTGATAAATAGGACAGGAAAAGTAAGAAAAACCTACGAAATTTAAAAAACAAATCAGAAAATCAATTTTCTGGTTTTTGTTAAAAAATACTTTTTCTGAAAAATGCTTTTAACAAAATATATATTTTCGGGAATGAACTATAAAATAACGTATTTATCTGCTGGCAAGATTAGTGTGTCAGAAATTTATCGTTATATCGGCACAATATTGACTATTTTCTTTATATCTTAGTAGATCTTAACTTACCCTGTAAATTTTAATCTGTTTGTATGTCTACCTTTCGAGAAATTGGAAAAATTAAGTTAACAGCTAAATTTGTAAAAAAACTGAAACGGCTTGCAAGCGAACCCCGCTAGATACAAACTGTACTGATAGTAGCCCTTAACGTACTATCTAAATTTTAATCTGTTTATATGTCTAGTGTTCGAGATGTTGGAAAAATTATGTTAGCAGCCAAATTTGTGAAAAACTGAAACGGCTTGCAAGGAACGCCGCTGGATACAAACTATTCTGCTAGTTGTCCTTAACTTACCCTGTAAATTTTAATCTGTTTATATCTCTAGTTTTCAAGATATTGGAAAAATTAAGTTAGCAGCCAAATTTGTAAAAAACTAAAAAGTCTTGCAAGCGAACGCCGCTGGATCCAAACTATATTGGTAGTAGCCATTAACTTACCCTGTAAATTTTAATCTGTTTATATGTCTAGTTTTCGAGATATTGTAAAAATTATATTAGCAGCCAAATTTGTAAAAAACACTGAAACGGCTTGCAAGCGAACCCCGCTGGATAAAAACTATACTGCCTGTAGCCCTCAACTTACCCTGTAAATTTTAATCTGTTTATATATGTAGTTTTCGAGATATTGGAAAAATTAAGTTAGCTGAAAAATTTGTAAAAAATTTAAACGGCTTGCAAGCGAACGCCGCTAGATATAATGCTAGTAGCCCTTAACTTACCCTGTAAATTTTAATCTGTTTATATATCTATGGTCTATGTCTTGGAAAAAATAAGCCAGCAGCCAAATTTGCAAAAAACTGAAACGGCTTGCAAGGAACGCCACTTAATACAAACTATACTTCTAGTAGCCCTTAACTTACTCAGTAAATTTTAATCTGTTTATATATCTAGTTTTCGAGATATTGGAAGAAATATGTTAGCAGCCTAATTTTTAAAAAACTGAAAATGCTTGCAAGCGAACGCCGCTAGATACAAACTATACTGCTAGTAGTCCTTAACTTACCCTGTAAATTTTAATCTGTTTATATCTCTAGTTCCCGAGATATTGGAAAAATTAAGTTAGCAGCCAAATTTGTAAAAAACTGAAACGGCTTGCAAGGAACGCGGCTGGATACAAACTATACTGCTAGTAGTCCTTAACTTACCTTGTAAATTTTAATCTCTTTATATCTCTAGTTCTCGAGATATTGGAAAAATTAAGTTAGCAGCCAAATTTGTAAAAAACTGAAACGGCTTGCAAGGAACGCCGCTGGATACAAACTATACTGCTAGTAGCCCTTAACTCACCCAACATTTTAATCTGTTTATATGTCTAGTTTTCGAGAAATCGGAAAAATTAAGTTAGCAGCCAAATTTGAAAAAAACTGAAACGGCTTGCAAGGAACGCTACCGGATACAAACTATACTACTAGTAGCCCTTAATTTACTCAGTAAATTTTAATCTGTTTATATGTCTAGTTTTCGAGATATTGGAAGAATCATGTTAGCAGCCAAATTTTTAAAAATCTGGAAATGCTTGCAAGCGAACGCCGCTAGATACGAACTATACTGCTACTAGCCCTTAACTTACCCTGTAAATTTTAATCTGTTTTTATGTCTAGTTTTCGAGAAATTGGAAAATCTATGTTAGCAGCCAAATTTGTAAAAAACCGAAACGGCTTGCAAGGAACGCCGCTGGATACAAACTATATAGCTAGTAGCCCTTAACTTACCCTGTAAATTTTAATCTGTTTAAATGTATTATTTTCGAGATATTGGAAAAATTATGTTAGCAGCCAGATTTGTAAAAAACTGAAATGGCTGGCAAACGAACGCCGCTAGATACAAATTATACTGCTAGTAACCCTTAACTTACCCTGCAAATTTTAATCTTTTTATATGTCTAGTTTTCGAGAAATTGGAAAAACTAAGTCAGCAGAAAAATTTGTAAAAAACTGAAGCGACTTGCAAGCGACCGCCGCTAGATCCAAACTTATTTCAAAACTTGCGAAAATGGTAATAAAAAGATTTCCAGTCTAAGCAAAGCCGATGAAATTTTTCCGAGAACAACTCTTAGTAGGTTTTCTCAGGATTATTTTTTTCTAACTTTTTCTAACTTATTAGAGGTCAGAACTTTTTTTACAAAAGATATTTTCTTAAAATTTTATTTTCGAAAATTGAGTTTTGGAAAATTTATATTGTCAATTAAATGTATTATTAATTTTTTTTCGGAATATTTTTAAAAATTGTTTTTGTAAAAGTTTTCGTGATTCCTTTTGTTCTTGTGTTCGTCAGCTGAACAACCCAGAACTCTAGTATTTTTGTTAAGGTTAGCTGCATTTTAAAAAATAAGAACGTAAAAGTGAAAGACTTAAATATTTGATTAGAAAATTGTTATAATGGGACATAAAAAAATCTCTAAATAAAGTCTGTATACCTGAAAATATATTGGGAATGGGAAACATTAAGGCAAAATGCAAAAACAGTCGATGCTGATTTTTATTTTTACATAATTTGATATTAAATTTTATAAATTTTGACATCACGGCAGATGTCGAAATTTTAATTATTGAGTAAAATTAAAAATCAAAATCGATGTGTTTTTGCTTATTTCCTTAATATTTTCCATTTTTGATAAATCAGGTTCCAGACTTTATGTCCTCACTTATGCTAATGTATAGCTGTGAGGGCTTCGTATTTGATATATAAAATATAAAAGTTTCAAAAATTATCCCAAGTAATTTCGTTTAATAATAATTAAATTTAAACGTATTTAGTACATATTACAGAAATTGTTTTTAAAAACTGTAAAACAAAACGCACCTAAAATCAATGAACTTTTCTATTTACGTTTTATTATTAACTCTCACAGTTTCGATATAAGGGGATAGCACATCTTATTTCGAACATCCTGTACATATAATTTTAAGTAGTTAGTAAAAAATATTAAATTATATTCATTTAAATAATTATAATTAATCTGAATTCACTGAATAAATTATATATAATTTACCTTTAAGCATTAAACAAGACTTAGCCTTCATTTTCTGGCTTTATTGTCAACATCAAAAGCAAAAGTTAGCCTGCAAATTGACTAAAAGGTTTTATGACTTAGAATGTTTTAAAATTACCATGAAAATAACCCCAAATTCGCGAGGGATGTTTAAGATTCGGAACTGTTTTAATTGCCATGGTAATTATTACTTTTAACTGGCCAGTAAAATTGTCTTGTGAAAATAAAGCGCTAGCCTACTACTTTGCAGAGGCCAGTAGTGCTTACGACATCACGGAGCATCTTATAAAAACAGTTAACATTATAGCTCCAAAAATATAGGGCTAAGTGAGATATATTCGAGATAGAGAATTTAAAATCACTAAGAATAGAATTTTACACTCTTCTAGAATGCCAAGTACTAAATAATCATGTAAGTATGATATTTTTATAAACTTAACATACCTGTATCAACGTTTTCTATTACTAAAATGACTCAAATACAACACTTTCAAAGTATAACTGTCCACAGATCAAGCTAAATTGCAACTAATAAAATAGGTAATGCACTACCTGTAACTTACCTTTACTTCACAGCCATAGAACTTCAGATATCCACGATCCACGGTACGTCAGTACTTAAGCTTAAGCAGGATTTCTGGAAAGCCCTTAACTGGAATGTGTTTACCCTATTCGAAGTTTAGAACTTCTGTGTACAAGTTACTTAAATTTGAAAAAAATTAAGTTTACCATTAACCTCAGTTATATACAGGGTGTCTAAAATAGGCGAAACGGTAAAAGATACGAGGTCGGTTAAACTAGAGAAAATGTGACTTTTTAGTCCCTACTCATATTTCGTTTGCGAAGTTGCCAAATTCTCTATAGTTTCTTATCTAGAAGGGATTTTTTAAAAATAGTCAAAAATTTAATTCTTAAATATCTCGAAAACTATTATAGTTAGAAAAAAAATTGTTTAAGCAAAAATCACACGATTTTTTACCCTCTCTAAAGTAACGTTATTGTTTTGTTTATATAATTTGTTTTTATTGAGTTACTGATACTAACATGATTTTTTCAAATACGGACCTGGACTTTTTCCTGCATTTGTGTATCACTTGATTATGTTTTTCGACGTTTTGGCGAAGAATAGCATCATCAGGATATTCTACCAGTACGGACCTGGCATTTTTCAAATAAATGCGCCATTTCACAACCACAAAAACCACAAACAATAGCGATAGGTGAATTGTGCCTTAGCATGGAAGATCCCAGGTCCATATTATTAGAAAATCCTGATGATGTTGCTATTCTGGATCAAAACGTCGGAAAATATTTTTAAGTTATACACAGTTGTAAAGGGTATCAAGTATTCTTTCAAAAATTGAACAAAAGGTCCAGGTCCGTATTTGAAAACAACATTTAGTATCAGTAACTCAATAGAAACAAATGGTATAAACAAAACAATAACGTTGCTTTATAGAAGGTAAAAAATCGTGCGATTTTTGTTAAAACATTTTTTTGTAGCTATAATAGTTTTCGAGATATTTGAGAATTAAATTTTTGCCTATTATTAAAAAATCCCCTGTAGACAAGAAACTATAGAGAATTTGGCAACTCCGTAATCGGAATATGAATAGGGACTGAAAGTGGCACATTTTCTCTAATTTAACTGACCTCGTATCTTTTACCGTTTCGGAGATAGCAATAGTGGTATCACTTATTTTAGACACCCTGTATAGGACGTAAAAATATTATTTCATACTTTTCAGTGCTTCTGCTTTTGTGCAGTTGGTTATTTTTTTGAAAAAAAAATCTCTACATATTCTTAAAGCTAAAATGCGCAAAATTTATAGTTACCACGCCTCAGTAGTCATGAAGAGGCGCGCACCCCCTCACCAACCCCCCCCCCTCCCAACATTACGAAAGTGATGTGAATGTTTATGACGATGATGTTAATATTTTCCTAAAGTAAACACAAACTTCTGCACCTCTATCATATAGATATATACATTTAAATATGCATCTTCTTTTTACATCGTAGCACACCCTGTGTATACAATATTGTTAAGAAAGAGTTGTCATATCTTAAATTCCTTCTAACGAAAGAATTTTGTAATTCCATTTATTGCTTGTCCTGTGTCCGAGCAATAATCCAAGGTCCACTTTCGCGGCCCATCCTTAATACTACTTATCGGGATAAAAAGTAGCCTATGTCCTTCTCATTAACGGTTAAGCTTTATTTCACAAAAAATAATCAAATCGATTTAATTATTTTTAAATAATATCATATTACGTAAGTGCGATACACCCTGTACATGACTAATGTACAAAAACAGAGAAAACTGTTACAATTGGTATACAGTGAACAAATTTTCACAGGACAATAATTTTTTCGCACTTGTTTCATGCATTTATGACTTATAATCTGTATCGTGGCACGCCCTGTACATAAAATACTGTTTAGAATAAGTTGACACAATCTGAAAGGATTTTATAACCACCTATCAATTATCCATTTGTTAAGTAATAAAGTCGAGGCCCACTTACGTGATGGTGAATGCGCTAGGTTTCATAATGAAATTAGGTACTATGGATTAATACTTATCGTATCTACGATCATAAATACCACACGTCATTTTAAACTTCAAATATAATTTTAAAAAAAATTCAAATGACAATAACTTTCTTCTAAAACTTTTTTTTTTCTTAATATTTAAAAGTTTTCGACAAAATGATGTAAAATTTGTTTAGAAAAAATAATAAATTAAATACCTAAACGTATTTATTTTTTTCCCAAGGGGGACAGAGGAAAAATTCAACTTTTTTTCGCAAATTACAAAATATCTTTTTTCTTTACCAAAACATTCTTAGTAGACTCACTATCAAAAACCCTAAACAGCATGGGTACCGTAAGTAGCAATAGAGATACACAACTTTAAAATGAAATACCTTTTTCCTCTTCTGGGACCACAAATACAAATGGCTCTAAAAGATCTCTTCGGATGGACCCGTAATCAACCGTTACGCATTTTTAATTCTTACCACAGGGTTAACAACCGCCCTTCCTGGCGAATATGCACTTTTTTGTAAATATTGTACTAGCAAGTCATATAATTGTAAATAGAAAGAATGAGATGTAAATAATATTATGTAATTAATAAATATGTTTAAAATGAGCGAGTTAACCAAGAGGTCGTGGGTTCGAGGCTGCGCTGGGGTAAACTTTTTTTTTTAAATTCTTGTTATTTAAAAAAATAGATCGGCTCTAAAAGATGTATTGGTAACAAGTTAACACTTATTGCTCGATAAAATATTTTTAAAATTATTGGTAACCTCATATCTACTACAGCAGGCCGCCTGCGCGTGCGTAGAAAAAGATCGTTTTACTATATCCAGCCGCCAGTATTGTATTTATTAGAGAAAACGGAGTTTCGGCAGCGTTCCTAATTATTTTATTTTACGAATAATCATACTTTTAGCCCAGAATAAACACCATCCATTTGTTCTGGGCTTTTAATACAAGCCGCGACCTCTATTGAGGAGACGCTAGACGCTAAAAAAACGGGAAGCCGCTAACAATCTTAGACTACTAAAACACATAGAAAAGTAATACTAAAAGTCATAAACATCTAGAGTAGCAATGTTCAATATACTACAGTACCTATTTTATGATTTTTGCGGTGTTTATTTGTAGGTGAATAATTTCTTGGCAAAACTAGGCACATTATTAACAAACCTTCCCTAATAGGGAATATGCATATAACCCAATTAAATCTGTCGTAGCCGATTATAAAAAAAAATATATTTAATTTAAAAAACGGCCGCGGCCTTTATTAAACTTTTAGGTATTTTTTCACGTGCGTATATGACACGCTTCAGCTGATAGCTGTTTCCTGCCAGCGTTCTATGTTGCGAGATCGTCTACCTTATGGCTCTCTTCCCAAGTAGCAGAGATAGGTCCAGTTACGTAAATATCACGTCATAATGACGTCAGTTTCGGCAAAATGACCAATAAATGACGAATAGTAACGTCATTTTAGGGACGTTAATATACGACTAAAAATGACGTTACAGATTACCGTCATATAACGGCACCTATCGTTATTTTTTCTGTTACAATTTATGACGTCAGTTGACGTAAACGGACGAAATTTCTAAGAAATAAATTTGTAAAGATCTGTCAAAACATATGGCGCCATTTTGACGTCAATCTGTTTAAATAATCCAACCAAAGCGGAATGCTTTAATCAGATGACGCGATATTTTAAATCGCTTTTCTTTACAAAGATTGTCGCTGCAATTTTTAATATATTCGTTTAGCTTCATTATTTTTTTAGTCGAGCAGATATGGAAATTTACATTTTTCGGTCGGCATCGCGTAAAAAAATGCGATTTAGTAGAAACATGTTAATTGAAAACAGTAATACTTTATTGCAGCCCGGCCATAGTCTAGTCACGATATTGTACTGGCCATAGTTACGCACCTAACCTTGTTTTTAGTTTAAATAAATCGTTTCTGTAAACAAAATAAACATTTTAATTTAGTTATGCAACAAAACTCTTTCCAAAAGTATGAATTCAATTGATAAACCAATATTTTTAAAGAATAGTAAATATACATCTTCTGTAATTTTTAATACTATTCCTCCTAGTCTAAGGGGCTTAAGCTATATAACTTTTAAAAATAATATAAAAAATTATTTAGTAGGGGTAGGATTGGAAGAATGATTTCTTATAAATCAAAATCCTACCCATTTATGCCAACTATATAGTATACTACTGTCATTGTTTGGTTTTCTTTTTTACTTTTATCAATTTTATATTTATATTTTACATTGTTTTTATTGGCATAAATAAACATCTTTATTATTATTATTATATTAGTAAATGTTAAAACTTATTCGAGAACGTGAATTAAAAATAAAAATAAAAAGGTTTGTTTTGAATTTGGCGGCAAATAGTTGTGGAAGATTTGCTTGAACACGATTGGGTTAGTCATGTCACATTTGCGAGTCTGTATTCCATATCCTGATTGGTCCGAGTCCGGACAGTTTATATTGATAACTCGTGTCTCCTGCATGGCAACAAGGTGAAGTTTGTTTGGTGTAAGGTTCGGCAAAATTGTTTATTAAGGAACAAAACAAGGATATTCTACAAATTTTAAAAAGAAACAATTCAGGATTTACTCTCAAACATCTTCCTTTAGATTTACCGGAGTCAGAAGCCGAGCTTGTGCTTGAAATATGAGGAAGATATTTAGATAATCAGGAGTTGGTATGTGTTGTTTTTATTTGTGTACTAACGTGTGTAGGTACTTTAAGAAAAGCAATGTTCTAGATTTATTTAAAAATTATGATTGGTGGAGTTTATAAAACCAATTAGTTTGATTTCTTCAAGTTTCCATAAAGTTGACAAGTACTTTGATGAGGCAAACATTGCATATAGTGCAATCTATAAAGCTCTTTGAATATTATAGAAAAACATCATAGGAGAAACTTATAGTAGAGAACAAAGACATGAAAATATATCTCGGATATGTTAACCTCTAAAAAGTCTCTCGTTTTGAATTTAGTATTGTTGTTGGCTAAGATATAGCCCCCAAACTACTGACTCATAAAATAAAACCTTTTGATAAAAAAATATATTTTTGTTTATTTGAATTCGTCTTTTGCAGTGATATTAATAAAAAAAATTATTTTTAGATTTTATATTTTTCTGGTGATGGAAGCGAATTCCATTATCAAACAAACAAGATTTTAAAAAGCCTTCTAACAGACTCTGTTGCTAGTAAGTACTTATAGTTTTTATGGAAAAAGAAACGCCAAGAAAGCTTCCGGAAAACTTGCTTTGAAGACCATTTTAATAGGTTAGCAAACTTTGACTATTTATTTACTTTATAATAACAATGATAATAATAATAATATCATTTATTTATCCAGTTGAAAAGCAATACATCATAATAATTGGACAATATTAAACATCAACTTGAAAAACTACAGAATAAAAAAGATGTTACTTAATTTGTATTTTGGCATTCCGTGTGTCGACTGAAGCTTGCCCTGAGATCAATTTTAAGAACATTTTATTTGCGTAGAGAGAGTTTAAAAAATATATAGACATAATACCAAGATTTTTATATGTCGTCTTACACTTTTTTATCATTTTAGCTGCTGTGCAGTCTAAATCCGTGTCTGCGACAGATCAGTACATCGAAGGCATATAAAGGTGTGGTTAAAATACGCCCCACAAAGGTTAAAAAACAAAAATAATTCATAATTATAATTATTGTATAAGAATTCAACTTAAAATTATATCATAATTGTTATAATATTTTCTTACCATGCAATTGGTTTTGTATCATTTTTATTACTTTATTCAACTTAGTTGTAAAAAAATGTATGTATGTACTTTTTTAGCTTCTCTAAGAGTATCAATAAATGTTTGGTCAAATTCTGTAAAACTGGTATTAATATCGTGGTATATATAACTGTAGTTTTCATATATTTTTACATTTTAGTTCATGATATACAATACTTTTACTTTATAAAAAGATATATAGGTATAGTAATTTTGAGAGATATATTTACATTTTATGAAAACAACTCTTACTGTTACAGCTCTGTCTACAGATATCATTTCGTAAGGCTATAGCCAGAGCTCAAAAATGGCGAAAAATTACGTGCTTCAACGTCAAATTAGACGTAATAGACCGTTAAATATAACGTCAAATACAGTATATTTCAAACGTAAAATATCGTCAGTTTTGACGTCGATGGGCTGTGACATTCTCACGTCGTCATTACGTCTTTTTACGTCATATTAGGACGTCATATGGGTCGGGCTATGACGTAATTGCTACGTCATTTGACGTAAGTTTGCTCACTGGGTTGTTAAAGAGGGCAGTGAGGAAAGCCATTACGGTGGCAGGCCGAGACAGAATTATAGAGGTTGGTCTTTATTCTACACATGCACAATGTACATGAAGGAAACAAAATGCTAGTTATTAATGAATGCTGTTATCTCCTCTAAATAAAGGTTGATGGTTTAAACTGTATTGATCTTTTTCTGTTCATGTCACTAAAATAACGAACTTTTAGTTGATTTGTATCTCTAATATTGAAACAAGGTCGAGCATATAATATCGAGAAAGTGTCCTGGAAACCTTGAAAAATGAAGCAACAAAAATGTTTACAAAAATCAAAATAGTGGAGAAGGGACTAATTACACCTCTTAAGAATATTCAGTATTAAATCCAATGTTTACAAAACTCCTTAAAGTTAAAAACAACCTCGTTTATTTTAAAACCCTTCACTGAAGACGGAAAAATAAAACTTTTCTTTACAACGCTTCAGCAATTTACACGAATTAGAGAGTCCTTTAATTACGCTCCTGGACAGGTATGAAAAGACTTTTTTGTAAGGAAAATATATATTCGTCATGTTTTGCTTGAGACTTGAGGCAAATGTTCGATGGAAATAATTTCTACAAAGTGATTAGTATAATTATTTTAGACAGTATTTTTATTTTTATATTTTGCCGGTTCAGAACCAGACTGTTTTGTTTTCTTTGTGTATTTGTTTATCATTAAAGAAGCATGTCAACGTAAAGAAAATATATTAGGGACATAAAATGTACCGCCCTTTTCATAATTATTGACAAAGTATTTTTATGTTATTGTTAATTAATTATCTCTATTTTGATTAAAAAAAACACAGACAGGCCTTATTTCTAATGTAAAGCAAAACACGTGGACCGGTTAAGTGATATGATATTAATAATATATTTTGAGTCATTAAGTACTCAAAAATTGACTCACCCAATTTTTTTTCGATTTAAAAGATTTATAACTTTTTAAACGTGTAATCTACTGCAACAGTTTTTTAATTACTTTGTAGTTAAAATATTTCGGATTAATCAAACCTAAGCAGAATCAAGTTATTTTAAAATTATTAATTTGTGGGTTTAGAAAGTGGTGGTAGTTTTTCCGTTAATCATGCCAGCAGAGCTACAACGCCTTTATAATTTTTTATGTTATAGTTTTAGATACCTATTCTATTTCTAAATATTATATTAGATTATCTAGATATTATACAGGGTGTTCTCAAAGTTAAGGCACTTATTTTAACAGGTTATAGAACTTGTAAAAATAAACCATTTCACCAAAAATCGCCTATATAAAAGTTGCAAAATATCCACTGACATTAAAAAACTATAGACATTTCATTCATAAAAATGTTTCGCGCAAAATCAATCATCCGTTTAAAACATGCAATTGATGCGATTAAGAAAGGTAGACATACCGGAAAAAATGGCAACACTGTTCAAGATTCCTGGCGGCTGCCTCTTCCCGCACCAGTAACGTAATATAGCCAGAGTAGTTTTATTTTTTTTAGATTCATATTTTTTCCTTAATTGAAGTTAAAATTTGTTATAAACTGCCAACCTATTGTTAAAATTCCAGGACCTATATTGATTTATTTTCTTTATTTTCACCTCATCGTTTACCTATAGCAAGTAGGAAAATGTTACAAAAACTACACCAGTGGATTCGATATAAGCGAATACAACCTCACTTACTTGTGAAAAGAAACTTCTGGGTTTAAATAGTCCAATTTTTTGCAAACTTGACACTGCCGCACCATGTTTAAATGTTTTTTCGCAAAATAATGCCAGCCGCTTCAAAGAAAAACAATTAAACGTCTCTCGAAAACACAAAACAACACAATTCCAGTTTTGAACAATGTCGCAAACGTTAACGAATTTTATGTGTGGCTCCTTGTCTCACTTTTCAATTCTAGTGAAACTGGTAGTAAACGGTGAAACAGATATGCCACTTTTACTTAATAATTTTTGGACGAGTTAAGAAGGGAATTATAGCGGTTAGTGCTGCTGAGCAAAATTTATGGACATATCGGTAGAAAAGGGATAGATCCCCAACAGCGCGGCGAGGAGCGAAAGAAGGGAGCGCAAAGTCTAAAATTGTTGAACTTTTGGTTTTAAATCGAAAATGATTGACATCCAAAAATTACTTTGTCAATATTTATCTTACTGGTATATCCATTTCCTACAATTGTTTAAAATTTTCCACACGTCAACAAACTACCATACGTTACCAGCTCCCTGTTAATTATTCCTTCCCAAGTTTTAGGTTGAATTTAAAATGAAGCAACTTAACTAAAACGCATTAATTAGCTAGAACTGTATCAGAAAGCAATACTAACTGTCGGCACAAAATGAATTATAACCAACCTGTTTTGAGCTAAAATATGTTTCTAGTTTTGAATATCCCACCAAGAATTAATATCCATTTATTACGTAATACCTATACCTACACAGATATCCAATACTGAAAGTCAGTAATTTGACAACTCATGAATGGAATAAGGCTAAGGCCAAAGGTCGTATTAATATACACTGATCGGTACGAAAAATGGATAACTTACAGTTTTTCCTAATTTTAAAGTTTAATAACTTTTTTTTTCTGGACGAATCTTAATAATTCTTTTTGTAGATAAATTCCTCGACAGAACTGTTTTTGAATTTAAAAAAATGTCGACAATTACTCTGAAAAATACCTAAAAAACACACTACTATCTTCAACTGAAAATAAATAATAATTTCAAAGAGCTTGCGAAGGAACAATAATTATTATGCAACCAATCATTCGCCAGACATGTCTTTCATACAATCTTAAACAAAAGTTTCAGAATCTAACAGGCGACAGTTTTGGCAGCAGTCATAATTTGAAAGCTCTCTCCTAGCAACCAATTTTATTAGTTTAATTATTGACGGCGATATCTCAGCTGCCACCCAGAGAATCGACAAGATTAAAGTATATAGAATAAACGTGAAATTTTGTAAAAATTATGATAAAAATGATCCGTGAAAATCTCGACGAAGATTATGTCGAATCTTAACTTTTAGAGAGAGCAGAAAAAGCCCCAGAAGTATCCCAAAATTTCCTTTTTTCGATTTCTAGAGAAAGGTACGTTAAACTTTAGCATCAAATGGTAATGTGGTTGCGAGTTGATGCGCTTCGGCTTGCCGCTTTACTATTGTCTTCCATGTACTGGGCAAATGCAGAGCGTCGTCCCTTTTATTTAGATGACCGATCTTTTCTATTTCGATGGCTTCTCGTATTATTCTAGTTTAGTAGTTTTCGACGTTTGCCAGTTGTCTGCAGTTATCACGATTGTCTAAATCCCCCAGGCCGATCCTCGGCGTTGCCACATCGCGTGTGTTAGCTGACAACCCAAAATACACTGTGTGCTGATAGTTGACTTACAAAAAGTGTTACTGTAATTCCACAGAAAATTGGTGTGTAGCTAAGGTATTCTGGGGTAATTCTGTTTACCATTAAAAATTAAAATGTCGGTAATGTGTCGGGTTTTTAAGCAATATTTTTCAACTCAATGTTATATGAATATGCATCTAACAAATATTCATAAGATGAAAACAAAATAGCTGTTTCATATGACAAAAGCGTTTGAAATTTTAAATGTTTGTAAAATAATTGCAACAAATCGTTTCAGCAAAGCAGTAAAGATTAATTGATCAGCAAAGAGTGATCATCTTTCCTGAGACCTACAATTTAATATTTGAGATGATCAAAACCAGTGGCGGCTGGTGAAATTTTAAAGTTGTATATCTCTGTTGCTCCTTACGAGACCCATGCCAAGTTCAGGGGTTTTTATAGTAAGCCTACTAGAAATGTATTGGTAAAGAAAAAACATATTTTGTAATTTGCGAAAAAAAGTTGAATTTTGCCCTTGCACATTCTGAAAAAAAAAGTGAACACGTTTAGGTATTTGATTTATTATTTTTTCTAAACAAATTTTACCCAATCATTTTGTCGAAAATGCGTTAGTAGAAAGTTATATAACTTAAATGACTATAACTTTCTACTAACACATTTTTCTCTTGAAATTTAAAAAATTTCGAATAAAATGATGTAAAATTTGTTTAGAAAAAATAATAAATAAAATATCTAAACGTGTTCATCTTTTTTCCCAGGGTGTGCCAGGGCAAAATTCAACATTTCGCAAATTTCAAAATATTTTTTTTCTATATCAAAACATTCCTAGTAGGCTCACTACCAAAACCCCTGAACTTGGCATGGGTCCAGTAAGTAGCAACAGAGATATACAACTTTAAAATTTCACGGACCGCGCCTGTTCAAAACTTCAGTCAAGGATATAAATGGTAAGTTCTGTCCTTATGGATTTAATTATATTTGAATTTGTAACAGAATACGAAACCTTATCTAAAGAAGAATCTTCAAAAATTACTCAGAGCTTAAACAGTCTTTCAAATTTATTTATTTTTATTTGAGCGCGAAATGACCATGTTAAAAAATGCTAATACTTTAACATGAAATTATATAAAATTAATAATTGTTATTGCTAGATTTACCAAATATTAAGCTTAGTATATTAATATATTTTTTTATTTATAAGCTACTTTTCAAAAAGGACCTCTCTTTTTTTTTGTATTAAACAAATTGTATAGCGGATTATGATAATAACAAAGTTTGTAATATACCTAGTACTATTTTTATGTGTCTATTTTTATGTAGCAAAGTACCTAGATGTAGTGTAGAATTTAGTAAATTTCTTGAGCAGGCCGGTACATATGCGGATACGGTATAATAATTATAATGTGATTACTCAATTTCAAAAACAATATTTTCATTAACTTTGCGATTTTGACGAAAAGTAGAAACGATAAAATTTAAAAGCAAATTCCTTCCCGTCCTCACGGGACCCCAGCATACCCTTTTATTTTCTTTGCACGCGCCTAACACGTAGAACATGCGCATTGGTCAAGGGCTTACACAAACAACGTGGCAACACCGAGGATTATCCTGGGGGATTTAGACAATCGTCAGTTATCAAAGTTAATTTTGTGTCTTGTTTGATGCTGATGTTAAAACAGGGCCGATGTAGTTTGTTTGTTTCTGATAGCCAGTTTGTGTTCTTCTAATCTGGCTGAAATTCGTCTGTCGGTTTGTCCGTACCGCATGCTGTATACACCTTATTGGTTTTCTAGTTTAATCCTGTTTTGGATTTTTTAATGTTGCTCTTATGGTTTGATGTGGTTATATACAGTGGATATATTATATTTACGAATAATGCAACACATCATATCAGTAGTTCCTTTAATGTATGGCAATATGGTTTTTGGTCTGCTTTCAGAGTCTTCCTTTTGCTTCTGGCTTGGATGCTGTTGCAGTTCTATTGCTTTTCTAATTGTGTTCTCGTTATATCCATTTTGTTTTAGAGCAGCGGTTATCTTTTCTAGCTCTTGAGGTCCGTTGTTGTCGTTGGTGAGCCTGATGGATCTGGAGATCAGCGTGTTTACTACCGATGATGGGTGGTGATGTGATTCGGCATTTAAGTATCTATTGGTGTGAGTTGGTTTCCTGTATACCGTGTGTTCTAGTCGTCCATGCTCATTTTTGATTACATGTAGATCTAGGAAAGGTAGCCGATTGTTTTCTTTGAGCTCTAGCATGAATTGGAATCGTGGGTGTATCGAATTTGGATGGTCTAAAAATTTCAGGAGTTTCTCTTTGCCAAAAGACCATACGACGACAACATCATCGACATATCAAATCCATAGTTTTCGCTTAAGATTTGTTGAATCAAGAGCTTTCTTTTCGAAATTCACCATAAAAAGGTTGGCTACTGCAGGTGACAGTGAATACCCCATTGCGGCTCCTTCAATCTGTCGGTATATTGGTCCATACCGTGCATATGTATTGTTTTTTCCTAACTTTTTTAATACTTCACAAAACAGTTTCTGATTTCCCCTAATATATCATTCCATTGTTTCTCCCAAGTCTTGTCATGATTTTTGCTCTGCTGTTTTTACCAATTCTTTGACTTCTATTTTTTGTTTTTTATATCTGCTATAATTTTCGTTATTCTTATTGCTAAGGTATATTTTCCATTTTTGTTTTTTCATTTCTATTTCTTTTTTAGTTCCTTATTCCACCACTTCGTTTGCTTTTATGTTTGTTTATTTTATTAGTTCCAAAGGGTTCCTTTGTTTGTTACTGCTATTACTGTATCTCTGACAGATTTCCATAGGTCTTTTATTTGCTTACTTATATATTCTATTTAATTTTATCCATTGCTCTTTTAATTTTTTCATTATATATTATAGCAGGCTCTTCTTCTCTAGGTTTGTATGTTCTGATTACTTCCTTTATTCCGTTTATTTTATTTATATTTGTTTTATTGTTTCCTTTTTTTTTTCTTTGATTACTCATTTCTAATTTTGAAAGTACCATACAGTGATCCGAGTATATTTGAGCTCTCCTTACTCTAGTATCTTTTATTATTAAAATTTTGTAACCTGTTGCAAATTTATCATCAGGTGTTAAATATCCAACACTAAAAGCATTCTACTACACCCTAAACCTAATTTGCCTCGAATTTTTTTTTATGGATCCCCTACAAAACTTAAAGTCGACGTTGTCGTTGCCACAATATAATGAAATTAAAATCGTGAAATTTTTCATAAGAACACTTTAAAGTACTCTTTCCGTTTCTTCTTTAAGTTGTTCGAAAGGAAACTTAAGTGTCCTTTAAATTTCCTCACTAAAAATGTTGCAGTGCCATTGTCCCTATCTACTTTTACGTGCCATTGGGATCGTTGTTCTCATAGCGAGTCAACGAACTTGAGTGTGGTTACATCGAAAGTTCAAATTGGTTTTACCAAAGGTATTTTAGCCAAATGTTATTTTAAATATTGGTTAAAGTGAAAAACACTTATTTAGAAAGACACTGTGCAGTTTTTACTTATATTTCGACGTGAAGTTAAATAATGTTACATAGATTTATAAAATGTTATTTTATATATCAAGTGCTACAGAAAGCTGTAATTTTTTTTTGGTTTAAAGTTAAAAAATTTCAGGGTACTGCCAATGCATCAATTATTTTCAATATAAACTGATCCAAATAAGTTCAGTTACTTTGAGAAAAAGGAGTTCAGGAAAAAAGTTGATATACGTCCATGTTCCCTCGTCATTTTTAGAAATAAAGCACATTTATTCAACTTTAAAATGTTCAGTGTCATAATTTAAAAATATGTTTTTCTAATATGTAACAAAACAGAAAATATTCTTGAAAATTGAAAATTATTTAATAGCAAGTAATTTCACCTCTGTCGTCTATAATCGCTTAGGCTCGTCGAAGCATACTTAGAATTAACTCATCTTGGTCTAAGGCATCTCATTAATCCGGAAGAACATGCCTTAGCGTGCTTATATACTTTATGAAGAGGTGAATGACGACCAATTACTGCTCTTCCAAGCATGTCCCAGATATGTTCAATACAGTTTAGGTCTGCAGAGAGTTGAGGTAACATCAAATGTTCAGTTTGATCCAACGCTAGCTATTCTAAAACTATCCTGACTCTATAAGTGCGAGAGTTTATCATCTAGGAATCTGAAATTTTGCTCCAAATTCCAACGGTAATCATTTATTATGTTGCTAACGATGTCTCGGGCATAAATTTCACCTGTCATTGTACGTCCATAACTGGCATTCGTTGACCTTGGCCTGCCTTCCCGTGGCCTTTCCCTAACAGTTCCAGTCTCATTAAATCGGTTGTTCAGACGGGAAATATCAATCTGAGAAACATTAAACCGATTAGATACATCAATCTGTTACGCACCTCCAAGTAGCAACCCAATGCATGGCTTTATTTGCTTCGTCTTCAGTTAAATGACGCCTACTCATATGATCAAAACTGATATGATTACAGGAGTCACTACGCAACGGCGAAACAGAAATGAAGTCTATATAAACAAAATACCACATTATTTATTTTTATCGATAAGTTTTCTTTGGTATATTTTTACATCAGCACAGTTTTTTTCAAAAAGAAGATTGGGGAACAAAAAAAAGGTTTTTTTTCTTTCAGGATATTTTTTCTCAGAGAAGCCACCAATATCCTTGACTTATTTCGATCAGTTTACATTTTTACAAGCTTTTATTTAACTTCACCTGTTGGTATGTATGTATGTATGTATCTTTAGGTCACATTGCAATCAAAATTTCGACTAGTTCTAATTAAGTTAGAGCTTTAAAATTTTGTACACGTGTATAAGTCCGGTGACCATTCTATTGCATTGTCACCGGACCTACTATATTTAGTATATTTAATATTGTTCTCAATCCAATATGGCGGACGCCCCAAGATGACGGATTACCTTTTTCTTTACAATCCCCTTGATATGGGTATCAAATGGAATGGTTTGACGAGCAGAATACGATAAGTTTTGTGACATCATTCTAAACCCAATATGGCGACGCCACAAGATGACGGATTACCTTTTTCTTCACAACCCCCTTGACATTTGTATAAAATGAAAGGTTGTGACGAGTAGAATACGGTAAGCTGTGTGACGCCATTCTAAACCCAATATGCCGGACGCCACAAGATGGCGGATTACCGTTTTCTTAACAATCCCCTTGATATGGGCATTAAATGAAAGAATTTGACGAGTATAATAATACGATAACAGGTAAAAATGCAAACCTACCGTGATTTCC
Organism: Philopedon plagiatum; assembly: GCA_963971165.1. Taxonomy (NCBI): domain Eukaryota; kingdom Metazoa; phylum Arthropoda; class Insecta; order Coleoptera; family Curculionidae; genus Philopedon; species Philopedon plagiatum. Next base: position 139,848,947 of record OZ020189.1, on the reverse strand, counting down.
TATATTTAAATTCTCCAGAAAATTTTCTTTTTAACGACATATCAAAAACCATTTGTTTTCAAAATGGCCTGCTAGCTCTATTTTTGTCCAATACTTAAAATGGCCATGAATTTGTTGACATGACAAATAGAGAATATTTAGTAGGCCATAAAAATGATAAAATGTTTTATTATTATAGTCCGTTCATTATTACCAAATCCGTTTATTTCAGGAATATAATCGATAGGTAATGGCTTTTTTATCTTCGTTCCGATTTATTAAAAAATAAAGTGTAATAGCACAATTTTTTAAACGGAAACGTATTTCGTTTTTATTACATGCCCATTAAAATAATTTTATCTCTAATGGTGTATCATCTGTCAATAATTGAACTAAAAATCTAAATTTTAAAAATATTACTTGTAACCCCTAATTTATTTTTTAATTTCGTCACAACGAACGAGCTAGCAATGAAAATTAAGCTTGCCGAGAGTATTTGTTTTAGAAATACAATTAAAAAGTCAGATTTTACAAGTTTATTTCCTGTCTGTCATACATATTTAGATAGGGAATATGCATATAGTCCTAATAAACCTGAAATATTTATTTTTCTATTCCCTACATGAATCAAATATTTTTTCCATTTTGGTTTTATATGAAAGCTTTTTCGATATTGTTTTCAGTATCGTAATAAGCTTTTTATGCCAATGCGTTTTTATTTTTTAGAAGTTGGTAATGCGGTGTGTAGTCACGTATAATAAAATAATTTGTTAATTTATTAAGGCTGCTGTGGTAAATAATTTGATATTATTTTAAGAATGCATTTTTTGTTGAAAAAATTTCAAAATAGAAAAAATGGTATAAAGCACATGTTTTATAAAGCTATTAACGCACTTTTGTCCCCCCTTCCCCCGGGGAACTATAGCGGCTCATAGCAGAATCCGGGGAAATATGGGTAGAAAAGAGTCAGCTTCTTAATAGCGCGGGGATGAGTGAGAGAAGGAAGTTTTATAGATTTCATTATGAAACCAAGAACAAATTATATACAGACCTGACATAGTACCTCTACCCTATGACAAAATGTTTTGTTTTTTACAAAATGTTGAAAATAAATGCGTTGGCGATTTTTTATTTCAACTTTTTGCATTGATAAAAAACTGTTCGGTTAAAAAGGTAAATAACATAAAACTCACTCTCTTCATTTATTGCATTTTTATGTTTTGACCAAAATTTGAAACACAATTAGAAAACTCCAGTTTTTTTTTACCTAAAACACACCCAAACAAACTTTCTTAACTTATAAATAAGCGATCAAGTTTTTTAATTGAATTTTAGACGTAAAAAATATCCTAAAGTATTTTCGTTTCAATCTCCCAATTTATTTTGAAAATTAATATAACATTGGATACAGGCGTATTTATATGGTTTAACGTTAAGGAGCTTTGCGAAACAGAGCTGACGGAATTATAATATTAACTGTTTTTGATTATTTAATTTTTAATTCCTTGAAAAACATGTCAGTAGATGAAAAGGATAAAATAATATTTAGAAAGGGTGTCCCAATGCAGGGTCGTTCTTAGTCACTTTGCCGCCTGTGTGCAAGCATCACCCTTAATATTTCGAATATAACGTAGATACTGTATTTGAAGCAACGAAAATGTTTCCATAAGCTTTATTTTTTGTCTTTTGACAGTCTAGGAAGACCAAAGCCTAAGTACTGTGTACTGTGGATATACTGGGGAAATCTGACTCACACATTCAGAGCTCTAAACATCCGTAGGGATTTCATCAGCCCTTTAAGAGGATGTGTGGGGTGGTACCACCGCGGCCGAGGAAGAATTCCTCTACCACCTTTCTTGTTTAGAGCGGTGACACACGGCGCGGCGTTCCCAAGCGGTCACCCAACCAAGTACCAACAGTGCCATGCAGGCATTAGGAAATAAAAAATTAAACTTTTTCAGGAAAGCTTCTAATGCCACTTATTTCTAACTATTTATGTTAGCAACACTTGCTTGTGTTTAAAATAAAATATTTCACGCTAGAAAAAATAGATATCTATATACTTTATGTATTATATTTATATATTTTATTAATATTTTAGAATAAGTAACTGCTCTTAATGTGTCAAATAAACTAAATATATTTTTTCCTAAATATATTTTCAAAAAAATTATCCACAATCATTTATCTTTTTAATTGGTCTCAGCCTCATTGTTGGAATCGCCATCGTCCTCAGAGGCGCCTGTGGATAAATCCGCTTTTAAATTAGGAAGTTCCGAATCACGTAATAATATTATAACGCTTCTATCGACAGACTCTTTTTTCTAAAACTTATAGAAACGGATTTAGACAAAGATGATATCATAGGGTCTGATGAAAAAATAAATAATGAAACAAATCAGACATTGTTTTATCTCGGACATTTTTCCTGTACTGTACTCCCGATATTTTTTGAAATCCTTGTTCCTAGACTCAAGAATTTCTTCGAAGAACATTCCTATAGGCAATACAGCTGCTTTTATTATATCTCTAACTTTGGTAAGTCATCTATCATCCTCGCATTAATCTAATTTAAGCTTATTTAAAATAAAAGCTAAAACCGCTTGACTTTTGTTTCTGATATCCTTATTCTTCCCCCAAATATTAAGACGATCCTTTTTCGATACGGACATGTCACCTGAAAAAAGGTAATGTCTTAATTCTACCGAAAATAAATCTAGGTGGACTACCTTATTGGAAAATAATTGTTTTAATCGAATGCTATGGAATCTGGTATTTCCGAGTTCTTTAAAACTTAATAAAATAATAAAATATGGTATGTTAAATGTTAATTAAATAATAAGTGCAAACAATACATACTACGGTGAGTAAATTAAAGAAACTGCGCTAAAAATACTCATAACTTGATTTAAAACGTTTAGAAAGTTTTAAAAATAATCAAAAAATATTTTGCGGCCAGCGATATGATCACTACAACGCACGATTCTTCTGTCGATAAGACACAAACTAGATATTAAAATTGTTGTAATCCAAGAACATTTGCACAGAATCTGTTGGGCGATAGTAGTCAGGGGTGCAGGAATAACATTATATACATATTTCAGTTATCTTAGGATGATGAATTTATTTTTAGATAGGTTTTAAAAAAGACACACTGTGCGTCACGGCGGCGCGGCGTCGTTTAACTTCAGTAATCGAGCGGAAAATAGTCCGATCAGCGAAGTTAAACGTTTTTTACAGATTATAGCGAATTTCGAATATAACAAACCTGTTTTGGTACATTTTTCGGATTTGCTAAAGTGGACTCAGCCCATCCAAAGCATAATTTTTAATTATTTAAAAGTACAAAAAAAATAGTCCAGTCACAGCTTATTCTGCTTTAGGTTACTACGAAAATTCCCGTTCCTGTGCGAAAACAATTCATAAACTTTGTTTAACTTTTTAGCGTAATCATTTGCCCAGTGACAACGTAATTCCGGTTTCCGGGTCGGTTGTTGATTTAAAGGTGGCGTGGCGGTCCACGTGTAGTGCTCGATCATATAAAAATGTCGTTAGAGTACGTAGTACGTCAACATGTTTCTGAAAATCCCAGAACCCAAGTTCATCGTCGATCTCACCAGTTTAACATAACGAAAAGCCCTTGGAATCGAAATTTGACCAAAGATCTGGCTTTGCACTTGTATAAAATTCAACTACCCGCCACGTGTCCCACGGCGAGGGAAACTTTCAATTTGTTATGGACACGTTTTCCTGGCCGCGTCATTTCTGGAAATGGTGATATTTCGTGGCCTGCAAGATCATGCAATCTAAATCCCCTTGATTTTTCCTTGTGAGACTTTCTCAAAGACAAAATATATTAATATGCAAAAATTGAGAATAAATTCTCTAACCACCTGAAAATTCCTTATACAATAAGGATTTCAACAAATAATGGTAAAACAGCTATTCTCCGTTATTCATACGTTTGAAAATTTTACCTTACGGTAAACTCTACTCTGAATGCTCGAAACTGCTAATGGATGGCGCTGCCTGTGTCTCACTGCTTATGCAGTACGACAGTTGTAGCTTTAAGGGATTACTTTTTCGGAAGGTTGGTATGTTCGTCTATCCTGTACTGATGAGAACCAACGAGTTCGAAACCGGTCTGCAGGTGACGACATCCTAACTAAAGACAAAGCTTCCTTCTTCCTAGTAGTTTCTTGCATTCAAAACAAGTATTTTATTATCTAACTGTATTAGAAGAAAATACGGAAAATTTTGGTATGTAATTCAGCGCTCGGAGGGGCATATAGCACGGAGAATAGCTGTTTTACCATTATTTGTTGAAATCCTTATTGTATAAGGAATTTTCAGGTGGTTAGAGAATTTATTCTCAATTTTTGCATATTTATATGTACCCCTGACAAGTAGACTTTCATTCATACGGTTACAAAATATATTCTAACAATGACCTGAATCAAAACATTCGTCAAGTTATTAGTGAAATTGGCCTGCAATTGTACCAAAATGTTATTGACAATTTTATTCAAAGAATGGTCTTATCTGTAGAAACAGCCGAGAGGGACATTTCTGTAGAATATTCTTTTTGAAATATAACTGCCACGTCTCTACTTTTTGATAAAATAAGAAAGTATGCTATTTTTCTAAAATTAACCCATTAAGACTTCCTTTATTCTTTATACTGTTGTACAGGCAATAGTAAGGTTCATTATTTATTTAAAGCTATAAAAAGAAGGTCAAACTCATGTATATATTACGCGCATGTACTACAGAAGAACAATAATAATAATTTTACAAAAGTTCATAACAAATATTTTATTAGTTCTGTTACACCCACAATATCATTATTTGCTTTTAGTGTATGTAAGAAATCTTATGCTAATATTGTTATTTGTTTCATATTCACTATTCACATCATATTTGTCATATATTTACATCATATCAGATTTTATTTGTTGACTTTAGTATAATATACATAACATCAAAAAATAAGCAATGTGACAAAAACTTTTATTTTTTTTTATTTAAAGAAAAATAACGAAATTTCACCATAGTTTTTACTAATGTTGAAGAGATCACGTAAAGTTTCGCGAAGCCAAGTGTTGATAGCCTCCGAGGTGTACAAACCAAGTTAAGGACCGGTACTATAAGGCAACATATGACCCACGTTCTTATGAACAAAAGAAAAAAATGAAAATTTTGATAAATTATAAATCTTCTCTGCCTAACATTTTCGTCCAAAAACAAAATAAATATTACCCATTTTAAATTTCAACTCTTTATGAATAAACTCAACAAACTCTTCTTTGCTACATATTGTGGTACGCTGGAAAAAGTCAATATATACAAATTGGCCGGCATTCAACACTAGAGATAAAACATGACGTTTCTGAATGGCGAGGCTAAAAGCAACATCAATCCTTGGGCAGTCAAAGAATGATATAATTCAGAACCAGTTTGTATTTTGTTGAGTTGTGGCGAGATGACGGTGGAGATTGAATCTCTTATATGAAATCCAATTTTAATAAATGTTGTTTATTACAAGGGGCATGCAGCACTTATATTTTTGGTATAAACTGCAAAGTTATTTTTTTGTTATTACAGTTTTTGACTTTTTAAGTCATCGGAAATCCTTTTTTGCAGAACTTTGATAACTAACGTATAACTAACTTTCTTTAGCAAGCTTCTGTTTTTGCATTTTTTCGATATCTTGCACCTCTTACAAGTTGTCAAGTCATTCGTGCTTACCATTTTATAGACAAAACTGATAATAGTGCGAAAGGGTCTGCGGGATTGGAGATAACTAAATAATTTTTAAACAGTCAAGTTAAGTCATTCAAAAATAGTTTGTTGTGGTCAAAATGTACAGCAATCCAGACATATTATTACAGTGTATCCTGAAAACAAAGTAGCTTAGAACTTATACTTGTACGAAATTTTGCCTAAAAAGATAAGTTTTAATCCACATATTTAATTAACTCTCTGTAGAATAACAAATCTAGGAAAGTAGTCAAAATAAATTTTTCGAAACTCTTTTTTTAAAAGAACCTACATTTCTTTCGAAAATACAATTTTTTAAAAACACAATTTTCCGAAAATATAATTTTCTAAAGTATACGTTTCGAAAATAGTTTTTTTCCGAAACTATAATTTTGATTCTAATAGTTTTTTAAATGTTAATAAAATCAAAGAATTAACAAGATTTTAAGCAAACCTAAACAAGCATGAGAAAACTTGTACAAATTAACCTTTTTGGGTTAGTTAGGTTTGTTTTAGTTAGCTCAGGCTTTTTTTCTCCTTCCATCATCATTTTATAAATTACAAAATCTGATACCTACCTACCTAATTTTAAGCCCGCTGACCAAGACTAACACGTAAACTCTCTGCTGCTAGTCTTTGGTCAGCATAGTAGAATTTCTTCTTCTCTTTACATGTGAGCTGACGATATTCGGTATATTTTATTACAATTTAAAAATCAGCCATTTGTCTTAAGTGCCACGTGACGCCAGGAGAAAAGCATGAGATTTTTTTCCTCTTCGCAACACGTCAACCAATCAGACGAGGAATATAACTTCGGAAACAAATGTGTGCGTTTAGACCAGTAGCATATGAAGAGACGCCTCATTTGCCCAAACAGTAATTGTTCTTTGTGTTGCGGTTGTTTTTTTTATTACAGTGAAATTGTTTAATTCTTTTCATCAAACAATGCAATCTATTAAAAAGCTACCCTATAAATATTTCATTGTGCCAAGGTGCAAGTGCAAGTGCCCTGAAAACTTCATTTTCCACGTACCCAAAACAGTCAGTGTTGAAAGAAAGTACATACATCTTCGCTCTGGTATGTAAAGATGGTAAAAATTTAAAACAATAATTACGAAAGGTGTGAAATGGTTTTTAAAAAATAAATGTGTTTTGTTATATTCTTTGGAGCTTCTTAGCATAATTAGCAAACTAATATAATCTTAAGACTCTGAAATTTACCTATGTCCAATTTTATCTCCGATGTTTTTAATAGAAGAGGGCCTAACATGGGGTAAAAAAAATCCTATTCCTATGTAAAACTCTGCAAATCGCTTTAAAAAAAATGGAGTGCATAATAAATATACATCCAGCACAAATAGTGCTTTGTTCTGAAGCCAGTAATTGAAAAAGTTCTAGCTTTTTAACCGAAGAAATAATTAATCCCTTGTCAACCTTACACCTGCATTCTCTCTATTTATTTGTCATTTAGCGCCAATGCAATTAACAATATCTAAAATTTCTGCTTGAAACGTACTAATTTTTCATTCCTCGTTTCATCGTGTTTGCCTAATTGAACGTGACTATCATCCAACGAAATGTGTGAGTAGTCACGTTTAAAGCTAGTGACAAAGCTCTAATTAATTTTTTAAAATATGCAGCTGCTTAAGCTGTATTTTTTTTTAAAAAACTAATTAAATAACACAACATAAAAATTCATATTTTACAGAAACAGTATATACAAATAATTATTCATTACATATTTTTTATACTTATTCTATCATGTTAAAAATTATATGTTATACAGGGTGGTCCAAAAGTAATAGGACATGCCCATACAATGGATTTCTGTTAAGTCCGAAAGTTGGTATTAACAGATATATGAGGCGATGGAGTAAGAATTTTAATTTGAATTTTCTTTAATAGTCCAAAAAGTTTTTGACATATTACCGGAAAAATTGCTATTAGGGGTTTTAGATGGCGAGAAAAAATAATCCGGCTTTAAGTTAACTACAGAGGATAGAGGGCGCTATGTACGGCACAATTCATGCCTTAAAAAGGCTCACATTTTTTATGAGTAGATGGAACATTTGACGAGAAATAGTTATTTATTATATAAGGGAAAAATTACTCGATTTTGGCACGAGGTATAACGACAAACACATCAACAATTTTGTTTTTTTGCTTTTGAAGGTTATTAATTTTGTTAAGTTTTTTGTTTTTTTGGTTAATTAATAAAAAATATACATTTCTTGTTTATTTGCTACTGCACATGTATTGAACATAATGGCTGATACATAACACCTGTCATTTTATTAAAAAAAATGGTGACATATGACTAGAGAGACGGAACATTCTCGAGAATTTAGTTTTGGGAAATATTCTCCGAGAACAATGAGACTTTATCGGAAATTTTGGAGAATTTATTTTATAAGTTGGAGAATTTTATGTTTTGATGGCATAAACTAAAAGAACATATTTTTTTACCAAAAGTAGATTTTACAATAATTTTATCTGAAAAAATAAAGAGATGTAGAGATGGAACATTCTCGAGAATTTATTATTGGGAAATATTCTCCGAGAAAAACGAGAATTTATCGGAAATTTTAGAGAATTTATTTTATATGTGGGATAGTTTTGTTTTGTTTGACTGCTAAATTTTATGACTACTAAATTGGAAGAATATATTTTTTACCCGAAGTAGTTTTTACAATAATTTTATCTGAAAAAATAAAGTGGTAGCACTGCACAATACCTAATTTAGAAAATATTTAAATTGTAAATAACATGATTATGCATCTTACTCAAAATAAAGACATTAAATTTCTATGTCCATTGTCGAGTAACTTTATTTATAAATAAAACACAACTTAGAAACGCATTGTATAGAATAACATGTCTAAAAAAGTTGTTTAAAACAACACAGAAAAGAAATAAAGATAAGGATGCTCCAAGCTCCATCTATGATACAATAGCGGCATTAAAATAAATTACCTTAAATTTCCGTAAATTCTCATAAATTCTTCGAGAATATGAATTTTCCCGAGGACATTCTCGTTCTCGGAAATATTCTCGGTAATTTTCCAGTAATTTATATTTTTTTATAAAATCATAAATTCTCGAGAATTTATGCTGGGAAATATTATCGGTAATTTACCGTTCTCCGGAAATATTTCCTTGAGAAAATCCTCATACTCATGACACATAGTCTCTACATACGACCCTGTTAAATTTATTCTAGAGACATAAAAATTCTAAAACTTGCTGGGATTTTCTAAAAATTTTTCAAGAGAACAGATATCGGAATGGATAATAAAAACAAATTGTTGAGCAAAGATGCCACTTTCATATAAAATGCAATAGAATCACAGTATAGCCTACTTTCTCCATAGGCTGTGTAAGCTTATGGAAATCATTTGTTTTCCCCGGTATAATATGACACATGTTTATTTTTCTTAAATCGAAAAGCAGATGATAATCTTGATAAATGCGTCTACAATCTACTGGAAATTTCATTAAAAACGTTTTAAAATTAGCCAAGTTGATTAACATCAAAGTTGATTCTAATTCTTCTTGTGCCTTTTTTTCTAATGCACGTATTAATAAACCGTATGAAAGTGATTTCAGGACGTACACATCTTCAACTATTCAGTACATACATAATTATATCAACTAACTAATACATAATTTTAATGTAAATTAAACTGCTATTTTGAAATTTGTTGTCTTCCAATGTAGCCATCGTGACGTCAAATTGCGTGGGAATCTAAAGTGCTAGTTGTGCGTCGGCATAATGGTGTTTTATGTATCGTGGTTTTATCTCTAGTCATCGGTAAGGGATTCCCAAGATATCCAATCAGAATTCTGTCACAAGCAAAACCCTTTTGTGACCGTGCGTTAGATACAATATTATTAAAGACATGAAATTCCCTTTAATGCCTCTATATATAGATCTGAGAGTTAAATAAAGGTCAATAAGGGGATTTTGAACAAGGGTGATCTTGACAAAATTAATTACTACATCTCGGCTTTACATTATGACCTTTTGAAGAAACCGCAGGAATCCAATATTAAAAGGTAAAATAAGGTAAAATAAATTTGGTGCAGTTTTTAAAATCGTGTTTTTTCCAACTTTGAGCATTTTTTTCTGTCGATTAAAATGGCATAGTTCTAGTCACTAATAATGGTCTGTGTATAAGTTTATTTTTTCCAAAATTGGGAGAACATTGTCAAAATCGACTTTTAAGTCAACAATGAAAAAAACAGAATTTTATGACTTTCTGCGTTCAACTCGATATAACCCAGCCAATAATAAACATTTCTCCATGAAATTTTTATGACATACTCTTGAACTGATTGTCGAAACAACAGGACTCGTCCGAAAATCCCGAAGCATTTTCCGGCCGAGCGGGAAAATTCGGAAAATTCTCTATTAGCTGTTCTTACTCCGTACATACTTTTGCAAAAGTTGAGTGACGAAGTTGTCTATTTCTGCATATACAGTATTAAAGTTCACAGTGTACAGAAGTTTTTCAGATACCTTCAGCCCTTAACATACAGAAGAAATAATATGTAGCTATCGACTTTTACAAAATAAGCCACAAGTCTGATTTTATCCCGGAAAAATTACGATCCGTCCAGATTTGAGGAGATACATTCCAACCAATTGCTTGTCAGAAGAACTTGGATATTCTTTAACTTCTTCACTGATAACTGCGCACATACTAATTGGTTGCGATACTACGTCACCGCCATTTTTTATTGGTTTATTCAACATTAAAGAAAATATCAGATGAAGAGGTCAACGATGTTGTTTATTTAGATAACGTTCCCATCGAAATTGCCATGGAGATTGTTAGTAATTTCATGTTTATGTTATACTATCCAAAAAACAAATTCAAAACTCTCCGTAAAGATATTAATTCTTTAAAATACGATTTGTCTTTAGTTCAGAATTCAAGTAGTGATAAATTTCCACCTTCTAAGCAGACGGTATTTGTGTAATAGTGAAGCGAACACCCTAAAAATCTACGCAAAAAGATGGTTTTCTATACCTTATAACTATGCTACTATACTATTACACATTAACCATAATTTGTGTTAATTTTTTTGTTATATTATTAAATTTTACTTTTACTTTTTCTACTGTATAATAGATTTTTGTATTTTTATAACAGTTAAACTCTTTTCTTTCACCGTCTAACATTAACATTAATACGAGCTCTAGGGCTTTCAATATCAGAACTGAACGCCGAGAGTATCGACAAAGACCGTGTGTTGGAGAAAGAGGAGTCCGGCGCGTGAGACAAAACATCGTCGTATCAAAATGATGAAAATTTTAGCGTTCTGGCGTGCACTGCACAATGCACCTGATAGAATGTGTCAGCTGATAGAATGGTGATATTATACGCGGGAGTCCAGACGGCTAGTAGTGGTAGTAGGTTATTTTGATTAAAAATGCAGTATCAGATTTTAAATTTTAATCGCGTAATTTAAGTTTTTGCAAAAATGAAGAACAGGAGAACTTTTTACATAGATAAGCTTAAACTGGTATGCATTTTTTTGCAATATTTCCCTTCGTATTTTTCTTGTATAACCACCGAGTTGAACACCCAGTTTAATGCCTCACGAGCCGCCACAGCTGCTAAGACTGCATTACATAAACACGTATTGAGATTAATTAATTAGCAAATTAACATCAGACATTTTTCGACATTATTTTTAGAGGCTTGAAAGAATATGCATGGCGGGTCGATGATGGAAATGGATCACCTGATTATTACACTGCTTTTTCAGCCATGGAATGGTTTTGTTCCTGTAATCAAAAACATCCATATTCAACTCAAACTCTAATTTGAAGTGTCGTGATTTATGTAGTTGCCGAGATACGTGCACTAATAAAATAGACACAATAAATGATGAGGATACAGTTTAAATAACAGATTTTGTTTATTTAAATTTGTCAAAAAAAAAATTCTTTTACATTGTAAACGTTAATACTATAATAGTATATATGCAGAAATAGACTATTCAAAACTTCTTCACACAACTTTTGCAATAGTATGTACGGAGTCGGAACAGCGGATAGAAATGTTTCCGAAATTTTCCGCTCGACCGGAAATTGCTTCGGGAATTTCGGACGGATCCTATTATTTTGACAATCGGTTTAAGAGTGTGTTATAAAAATTTCATAGAGAAATATTAATTATTCGCTGAGTTACAGCGAGTTGAACGCAGAAAATCATAAAATCATTATATTCTCATTTTTGAATAAAAAGTCGATTTAGACAATTCCCCTCCAATTTTAGAAAAAAATAAACTATATATTCGTATTCAGCACCCTCAAAAACATAAGGATATATCATTATTGCGACTTATTGGGGTTTGCCGTTCGCCTATATCACTTTCAATCATCATTTTTCAAATTCATCCTACAATTAATTAGGGGTGGTAAAAAATAAATTATGTTTTTGCTGTTAAGTAGACTTTTACAAACAAAAAACGACATGTATACGTATATAGAAATTGGGATATAAAAGTAATTTCAATTTTTTTGTTAGGAATATCTTTTATTACAAAACAATGAATATAGATATTAATTTTCCGAAAATAGTAAAAAAATGTGGTAGTTTAATACGACGGACAAAATTAACGAACTGAGAGCATAGAGATACCTCAATCCTTTTTATAAAGTTCCTGGTTAAGAAAAGCAAAACCAATAAAGGAAAGTGCAACCGACTGATATTTTAAAGTGAATATAAAACGTGCAGTTCAAATGATTCTCTAAAATCCGTATCTATAAACGGTAGCATCATTTTTAAAAACAGGAGTTAATAACAGCAATCCAAGATAAGCATGATATACAACATTTGCACTTACCGCTATCCCCTCTTACCCACAATGTGGTACTGTAGGTATTAGTAAAAAAATATTTATATTTAATGCGTATTTTGTATCGCTCGTCTTTTTCTAAAAGAAAAACAAAAAGGAAAACTCTTTGTTTATAGTATGGGTATTTATACACCTGTCACTTATAAGATAAATGAACAAAATTGCTAATAAATTATTGAAGCACTTTCCATATCTGGCCTAATGGTAGATATTTACTTCCTTTTGTATTTCCAAAACAAAAATATAATAAAACTAATTTACTTTTTTCACTACAATATTTCTTTAGTATCCTATTTTATTAAAGCTTTATTTAAACTAAGTCGCAATTTACGATAACTTAATATTAACTTTAATATGAATATATTTTGGACTTGAATTAAACGAGAACAAGAGGAAATTCATGGTTATGAAAGACATCGAAAAGGAAAACCAAAGAACCTAAAAATTGACTGTGGATGTAAGTAGATTACGTGGAGTATCTGGGAGTAATCTTAACAAACAGAAGGGAAACAGATAAAAGGATGGTCAATAGAAGCAAAGCGGCAGGACTGTTGTACAGAATACTAAAAGCAAAAAAGATATCCAGGATGGCGAAAATCAGAATATACCAAACAATAATAATACGACCATCAGTAACATACGCATGTGAAGTATGGACGATAAATAAGAAGGAAGAAAACTCGAAAGATGGGAAAGAAAGATCTTGCGAAAAATTTTTGGAGGAGTTAAATTGACAAATGGTGAATGGAAAAGGAGTGCAAGCAAAGAAATAATGGATTTATATAAGAAACCTGCAATAAAAAAGATAAAGGTTGTTGAGGCATATAGCAAGAATTTCGTCGAAAAGTTGGGCGAAAACCATATTACCGGGCGGAGAAGGAGCCGCAAGAAGACAAGGTCGACCAAGAGAAAGATGACTGGAAGCACTGAAAAAGACCTGCGACAAATAGGCGTACACTACTGGCGAAAAGAAGCACAGGGCAGAAAAAAATATGGAAAAGAAGAGTGAAAGAACTCGAGGCCTAAGGTCACTAGGGCCTGTAGTGTTGCTGTATATAAATATATTTTATCGGATAACCAGGCAGATAGAATTGCATTAGACTCATATACTTATCTTTCACTCAAAGCTTTTTTTATATCTGAGAGGGCCCACGTACTCCTCAAGAATAAGTACTAACGTACCATGGGCGTTCGAGGAGAAGGAAAATGTAGTCTATTGACACCGGATTTAAAGGATTGGCGGTTGGGAGGGAAAGGGGAACCATCTGCAGGTAATTTGTTCCATAATCTGGAGAACATAGATATGAATGAGCGAGAGAAGTGGGATGTTCTAGGCTTTTGTAGGTGGACAGTAAAGGGATGCATAAGTGACGCGCCTCTTGTTGTTTTGTCAGGAACAATCAAGGGGGGAATTATAGCGGCTAGTTCTTCAGAGCAGAATCTGTGGAAACATCGGTAGAAACGGGACAAATTCCCAACAGCGGGGTGATAAGCAAGAGAAGGGAGTTTAATTGTGAGGATTGTTTCATTGATGAGTCGAAAGGCTTTCTTTTGGATGGTGGGTGGAATCAAGGAGTTTAATGTCGTTGGTGATGCCACTCTCCAGACGTGGGAGCACATAGAGAGTGTGTAAGTTGGAATGGGAGAAATGTTTACTGATTCGAAAGAGAAAACCACGGTTTTTAGCTGCTGATATGGCCATTGACGTAATGGGTTTGTATTAATAATAATAGAAATAATAATAATAATAATGCATTTGATTTACCAATTACAAAAAATAAGATAAAATATATAATAATAAAAAACCTTAAAGGTATTGGTAAATAGAGTCCTATGGTAAATAATAAATATCAATTCGTCCCCACAGGCATACTCAAAAAAGCTAACAAATACAAAAAAAGAATATAATAAATAATAGTATTAACAAATATAAATTTTGAAAAATAGTAAATAATAAAAGAAACAACAGCAGATAACGCAAGTAAAGTCATTGTGATTTGAACATAGTAGAACACAAGCATACTTCTTTAACATAATCGAATGACTAATGAAAGGGTATGTGTGATTTAATTTGATTGTACCTACCCTATTGCTGCTGTAAAAGTTCCCTTTTTAATCGTTCCTTAAAACTCTTACACGATAATAGGAAACTTGGATCATCCGTGATATTGCCGCAAGTAGATATATTTTAAAGAAAAGACCGTTTGTATATTTCCTTCTTATGACGTGGTATCGTTAAAAAGTGTCTAGTTCTTAGGTTTAAATTGTGAACTATAACACAAACGACAATCGATTTTCGAACGCTAAATAGATAATACTAAGCTATGCGTAAAAACATGTTGAAAACAACCATTGGCAATTGATCAGGTACGGCCCTTGAGTTTTTTTTACAGGTGGGTCAAAATTTTGTGGGCAACTAGTGATATCAACGCAACAAGCAAAATACACTTTTTTAAATAAGGAAGGTTTTTTAATAATGTGCCTAGTTTTGCCAAGAAATTATTTACCTATAAATAAACACCGTAAAAATCATAAAATAGGTACTGCTGTATATTGAACACTGCTACTCTAGATGTTTATGACTATTTTCTATATGTTCTAGTACTCTAGATTGCTAGCGGCTTCCCTTTTTGATACGTTTAGCGCCTTGTACTAAAAGCCCAGAATAAATGGTCTTCTAAATTCTGAGCTAAAAGTATGATTATTCGTAAAATAAAATTATGAACGCTGCCGAAACTCCGTTTTCTTTAATAAATACAATACTGGCGACTAGACATAGTAATACGATCTGTGTCTACGCATGTGCAGGCTGCCAGCTGTAGTAGATATGAGATTGCCAACAATTTTAAAAATATTTTATCGAGGAACAAGTGCTAACGTTTTGCCAATATACCTTTTAGAGCCGATCTAATTTTTTAAATAACAAAAATTTTAAAACTTTACCCTAACACAGTCTCGAACCCACGACCTCTTGGTCAGTTGGCTGAGATTCTACCTCTGGACTACGCTGGTCATGTATGAATACTGGTCCGATGCCGTTATATTTGATGACTAGCGCTGGCGTGGCTGAGATCATATTTATACATTTTTATGTTTAACCGCTAATTAATAATACATTAATACAATGCGCATATTAGCTACCTAATTAGTTTTTCTTTTTCCAAACCAAATGTTTTGAAAGAGTATATTTGACGGGGCGGTTTGAGTGTATTTTCATAGTGGGCGTGGCGCGATATAATTGGTGGGCCGTCGACAAATTGTGTCTCTTTTTAACTTCCTAAAGCGCGTATGTCTGTTTCCGTTTTAGTTTTAATGAATTTATATCGTCCATTTAAACCTATTAGGTCAATTTAAAATACAACCCAGCCAGGAGCAAGCTCGGATATATTTCGACAATGTCTTGGCTTCATTCTTTATTGGGGAGTTTTCGCATGGAAATTGCACTTTTTTGAAAGAAAAGTTTGGTTTTAATAAATAAATTATTAGGTGGATCATTGAAAATAAATTTAGGTTGGTCATTGACCAAATGACCTTATGGACTGGCCGCACATGCAATTGATAAGAATTTTTTTCATCACAAAGACGAATGCAATTTGTCTAATTTTTGTGGATATTTATGAAACATGTTTAATAAGTCAAGCTCAATCTTATTCAGACCTAAACGCAACAGAAAGGAACAAAAACAAAATTAAATACTATACTGAGCACATAAAAAGATCGATTACTGTATTAATATGTCCAGTGCCTGGCCAAACAAAGACAAGTTTCGATATATATCTTTCTGTTTGCGCTGTCTTCTTATTAATAAGAAATAAGAAGATAGAATTGTAGCGAGTGGATACAACTATAAGAGATTTATAAGAAATATTAAATATTGATTATAAGGGGTGTTATTTAACAGATATTTTTCCAGTAATAACTAACAATAACCAAATTATCTTTTAAAATAAGCAAGATAAGTGAAAGATTAAATTTTGTCAGTTCTTATGCCGTAAACTAAGAAAGTGCTATGGAACACATTATTTTTTGTCTTGTATGCTGAGATTACTTTTAGCGTACCGCCTTCCATATTTTAAGCTGCTTACAAAACATCTAATACGATTTTCTCTTCCCACAATGTTGTGATTTATGACACACATTTTATTGATTTTCATGTGTTGCACAATCCATGAAAGTATGATAAGCAATTTGCTGACGTGTTAGGAACTCGTACAGGTGTGAACCCCTTTAAGGTTTATTCTTAAATTGAAATATGGAAGCAGTAAATATTAGTGCCTTTTTGATACCGATTACTGAAATTCTTACAACGGAAAAATGATGGTAGTTGTTAGTTCTGAAAACAAAATTTTCATTCTCTTGAGAGAACAACGTGTATTCTTGGACCGCTAACAAAACAAACTTTTGTTTTGGTATAATTTTCTTATATGTGACATACATTTATATAATTAATGACATTATGATAGATCATGTAATTCGCATATTAGGAACATCCATAGGTTCGCAACCTTTTAATAAAAGGTTTGTCCTTGAATTATAATTTGAAAAAAGTAACTACTTATTAGTTAGTTTTTGCCACCGATTAGCCGTATTCATAAAATGCAAAGATGTCGGTAGAAGTTAGTCTTTAAAATAAAGCTTTTGTTTTCTTGAAATTTTTTTTTATCTTGAAATGGCAACAAAAGACCCGGTAGAATTATTTCTATGCATTTTCATATTTTACACAAATCAACACAATATTTCAATCAATTTCTGCTTACATATTAGGAACTCCAACAGGAATGCAACTTCTTTATTGAAGACTTGTCCTTAAATTGAAACTTGAGAGCAGCAAATATTAGTGAGTTTTTGCTATCGATTACCGGAATTCATAAAACGCGAAAATCTCGGTGGTAGTCAGTCCTGAACGCATATTTTTTGATCTCTTGGGAAAAGCCGTTTGTTCTTGAAGATGATAAATATGTTTTTGAGAGTTTGCAAAGTTTCTAATCGTGAGCAAGAACGCTCTCTTTAATATTTCCCTTAAATTAACATTTACTTTAATCTCATACCTTACATATGAATCATACATTAAATGAATCAAAAGGAAATAGCAAAATTCAGAAGCATTACAAGGTAAAATCGATAATGCATGACGATTTATACAATATGTAGTAATTACGGAGCCCAGACGTCATAACAGAAGAGATTAAATTTTATAAAGCCCCACAGGCGGTTGCATAAAACACTTCAATTTGGCATTAGCTGAGTGAACACTATGATTGCAGCACGACATGCGATAATGTTGCTATAAATGTCGAATATATACAAGGCATCCATTTTGATCTTAAATTAACTCGGAACGAAAATAAGATTTTAGGATATTTTTTAATGATATTTTTATATTACCGTAAGTTTCGAGTTTATCCAAGCAAAATACTCTTTAAAAACTAATTATTTATTTTCAAAGATACAATGTGGATTAAGAGTATATCGAAATGAAAAAATACAAAAAGTTTATGCATACCTAAAACAGAATGAACTGTTGCCACAGTTGGCAAATCAAATTAAAAAGTTCCGCCTTCATCAGCCAATTTACAAGCTACCATCATAGTGGGCAATGGTTTCTTTTCGCCTTTGTCTTCAAAATATTGTTTATCTTTATCAATTGTATCGTCTAGTGAGCCTTTTTTTGCCCACTAAAAATCAGCTGTTTTTTGGTTTTTGTTGACATAGAGGAGGAACTTATATGCGATATTTTCATTGACGTACTGGGTATTTCTGATATTATGATGTTATATGTGGCACTGGTTTTATTGTACAAAATTTTGTTTGCTACCTCATTTTTGTTGGAGATGCTATCTGCAACGTAGCCCTCTGCAATAGTATCCGATTTCCAACCCCCGTGCCTTTTAAGGGCTAGTACGACGACTCCAGTATTGGCTAGTAGTGTAGCGGATGTTCTTGAAAAGACATGCCCAGTATAAGTTTCTGCTTTTTGAAAATTGAGGTATTTAGCTATTTTGATTGGGATTAATGAAATAGTGTTTTTACCTACAGGCTGACTAACACATTTGCCCCAACCTGCGCAAAAAGAAACGTTGATGAACACTTTCAACCATATACCTTATTTTAAGATATTTTAAAAAAAATTTCAAAAGACAATTACTTCCTTCATTTCGGGTAACCGTAAACCTTCGTGACATACCATTTTTTGAGTTGGATATGTTGATAATGACTGTATTCTCCATCTCTTGGACATTTTCTATCATTGTATTACACAGCTCTTGTGAACGACATGCCCCCGCATTCCCCATAATCGTAACAACTTTCATCAAAAGGAAATCAATGTAGTCGGCCTTCGTCAAAAATTCGTTAATTTTTTCCTGTGTGAGGACACTTGCTTTTTTAGGCTTATAGCCGTCGTATTTCCTGTTTAAAAAAGCTTTGTGTTTTGGAAATTTGGAAATATCCACATTTTCTTCAACATATAGAACTGACTTCAAGAGTCCTCGCACCATAAACTAGCAGGAGATTTTAACACCTTTGACTTTTCCAGAAAATTAGCTAACAAAACTATTTTGGAAACTTCTATAACAGTATTTCTCGGGCACCACTCCTCAAAGCACTTGTAAGCAGCTTGATATCGCCCTTTTGGTTTCTCGGGCAATAAGGATAAACAGGCAACTCTTGCCGCTTCATAGATAATTTACATGTCTGTTACTGATTCGCAGAACGGAGCAAAATCAAATTTAACTTTTGACGCTGATAAAAATCATAAAATCACAGGTAAAAATTCAAGTAAAAATCTAGGCAACAAACGGCGACTTACCAAAAAGTAAAAATGTGTGTTATAACTTTAGTTTTTGGTAGGAACTCAAAATTAATACCAGGAGTGGAAAAAATATAATACATTAGTCGGGATATATAAGTCTTAACCAGTCTCGGACTCAAAATTCGTCCTCGACTGGTAAATCCTACTTACATCCCTTTTAACGTAAATAACTATTATTTAACGTAATTAACTATTATTTCGGGTAAAAGTAATGTAACCGATGCATGGTAACAAAGTAATTTTAAATATTTTATGCCCATTAAGGCTCAAAAACGTACAAGAGTATCCTATTTAAGGACACCTGTCATAAAGAATAAATAATTATATTTTTCTTAACCTTTTAATTAAGGTTCAAAAATGCCACCACCCTTTGCTAGACAGTAACCCAAGCAATCGTAAAATTCTGTTCTAACGTTGCCAAAATTTTCAGGGGTAATACCTTGGGCAGCTTCAAGAATTTTAATTCTTAGTTCGTCCAAGGTATTACCCCTCGTAAATTGATATTTATAAATTACTTCCTTCGTAAAACCCCATAAAAAATCATTTGGCGACAAATCTGGGAGCGAGGAGGCCATTTTATTTCCCCTGTCCTGCTTTAATACAATCCTGAAAGTGTTGCTCGAGGAGCTCCCTCACTGGTCTCGCATGATGAGCAGGACATCCATCCTGCTGAAACCATATTTCCTGTAAATTAATGTCTGGTAAATTTTTAATAGTTGGAATAATTTGATTTTGGAGCAAATTGACATAAACATTGAAATTTAAATTTCCATCAATGAAAAAAGGTCCTATAATACGGTCGCCTAAAATTCCTGCCCAAACATTTAATTTCTGCGGATACTGGGTACGGTCTACAACAGTTACATGTAAATTTTGCTGAGAACATTATCGTGTAACAGAAGGATTGTGATGGCCATGTAAGGGAAAGGAGCTTTCATCAGATAAAAAAATATTTATTTATAATAAAATGTTCATTGTGATTAGCCCTTTCCATTACTATTTCACAAAATTCCATTCTACGAAAATAATATTCAGGCAAAAGTTCTTGCACTTTTTGTACTTTGTAACTTAGGTACCTATTTCTCCGTAAAATATCTCGTACTGTGGTTACAGGCATATCTACTTCCTCAGCAATGACAGTACTGGAGGAAGGCTCAAGTGTTTCGACAGCTCCACAAACAGCCACTTCCCTTTGTTCACGCTCATCATTATGTTGACGAGCAGCAGGCTCATTGTTAATTTCGTTATTATTGCATTTCCTGCAATTTAGTAAACATTTCGAGGATTCAAATTTTCGTATCATATCCCTGATAGTTTGTACCGCCGGAATTGGTCGACCCGGAAATGCAACAATAAATAAATTAACAATTTCATGAGCACTATTGCCTCCGTAATACCATTTAATAATTAGTAAGCGTTCGTCTGGAGTAAATATAATAGGCATTTTTAAAAAGGCACTATCGTTACGCTCTTACCATCGCACGGGCTAATAATAAAATGAAAGCAGAGCAGACGCAGAACAAAACGGCAAATTAACCATGAATGTCAGTACCTACGCCTTATCACAATCCTACGCACGGAAGTAAATCCGTTTTATCTGTATATACGCAAGAACTCTTAATAATTTCATTTTAAAAAATTTATCAGTAATTCATCATTTTTTGCAAACTTCTTAGATCACACTGTATATGTAAGTATTCTTATAAAAGACACCAAACTAATTATTTACTGGTTTCATGAAAGAACGCTTCAACCTATGTGTCAAAAAATGATGATATTAAATATTGATATTTTTTTTGCTTGGGTATAAGTCAGTATAAGTCAAAAGGTGTACCTTCTAAATTTTTCATGCCTTATCTTCTGTCTTTTTTGGTGAAACCTGGATTTAAATATTTAAGCCGGATTGAGCTAAAAGAAAAAGTCGATGAAATCGGAATTACTTATCTGATTGAAACATAAGGCGATCGATCGATTAGCCTGCCACTTTGTCACATCAAAGAAACGTGATATCGGATTTATTGCTTTTGTCTTTTTGTTGCTCCTTACTGAAATATATTATAGCAAAAACGATTTTTATGGATATTTGTATCCTTATAGAATATTGTGGATATCGAAATATATACAGTATGTCCACGGATAGAGGTCACAAGAGGACAACTGGACTAAAAATTTCATTGTTCGAAAGAAAATCATTTTTGGTAAGCTTCTGCTTCTTAAAAAATACGATCTACGAAGAAAATGTTTCACTTTTTTATACAGGGTGCTCAAAAAATACAAAAATAATAAATTATGTGAAGAGTAAACTACCTTTTTTTCATTTTAGAGCAAAATGATAAACAATGAAATGAAGTCTACTTATCAGGGGTACATATATAAATACGTAAAAATTGAGAATAAGTTCTCTAAACCAGCTGAAAATTCCTTATCCTATAAGGATTTGAACAAATCATGGTAAAACAGTTATTCTCCGGGCTATATGCCCCTCCGAGCGCTGGATTACATACCAAAATTTGCCGTATTTTGACTAACACTGTTAGACAACAAAATACTTGGTTTGACTGCAAGAAACTACCAGGAAGGAGGTAGCTTTTTTCTTTAGTTAGGATGTCGTTACCTGCATACCGGTTTCGAACTCTTTAGTTCTCATCAGTACAGGATAAACGAACATACCTACCTTCAGAAACAGCATACTCTTTAAGCTAGCCATGCTAGCCATGTCACACTGTATAAGCAGTATAAAACAGGCAGCGCCATCCATTAGCAGTTTCAAGCCGTCGGAGTAGAATTTACCGTGAGGTAAAATATTACAACAATGAAATGAAGTCTACTTATCAGGGGTACATATATAAATACGTAAAAATTGAGAATAAGTTCTCTAAACCACCTGAAAATTCCTTATACTATAAGGATTTGAACTGTTGTCTAACAGTGTTAGTCAAAATACGGCAAATTTTGGTATGTAATCCAGCGCTCGGAGGGGCATATAGCCCGGAGAACAGCTGTTTTACCATGATTTGTTCAAATCCTTATAGTATAAGGAATTTTCAGGTGGTTTAGAGAACTTATTCTCAATTTTTACGTATTCAAAATGATAAAGACAAAAAATATTTAAAATTCCAATCAAAATTTAAATTCAAAATATCAGCTGAATATTTTACTTTTTATTTTTGTATTATAATTTTATCAAATATTACTGTACCTACGTTTTCTAGGTAATTTTTGCCTTGTCCGCCTCATTCCACTATCTTTTACGACAAATGTTAGAAAATTTAAAATTTTGTTGCCAAAATTTTAAATTTCGTGACATTTGGCGTAAAAGATAGTGAGATGAGGTGGACAAGGCAAAAATTACCCAAATTTAAAATTTTTGCAACAAAATTTTAAATTTTCTGACATTATTTGTCGTAAAAGATAGTGAGATGATGTGGATAAGGCAAAAATTACATAGAAAATGTAGGTACAGTAATATTTGATAAAATTATAATACAAAATTAAAAAGTAAAATATTCAGCTGATATTTTGAATTTAAATTTTGATTGGAATTCTAAATATTTTTTGTCTTTATCATTTTGCTCTAAAATGAAAAAAAAAGGTAGTTTACTCTTCATTTAATTTATCATTTTTGTATTTTTTGAGCACCCTGTATAAAAAAATGAAACATTTGCTTCGTAGATCGTATTTTTTTAAGAAGCAGAAGCTTACCAAAAATGATGTTTTTTCGAACAATGAAATTTTTGGTCCAGTTGTCCTCTTGTAACCTCTATCCGTGGACATACTGTATGTAATTAAGGATATGCCCATATTTTTTTTATTGCATAAATCTTTTAAGGAAGTCATTACAAACCCAAAAAAAAAATGTTCTGAAGAAAATTACCAGGCTAATTTAGCTACAAACAGTGTCTTTTCGGTATAATTTATTACAATTTAAAAAGCAACCATTGGGAACAATAACGTCATGAGATTAGCAAAAATAAGTGTCAATCTACATGTTAACGTAAAGCTTAACCTAAAGACAAACACGTCCATTTTTCTCGGAAGCAGTCAGAGGAGAGCAATCGATTTTTTGAGTTGATAGAGGAATAGTGCAATTAGCTTCGGTAAAAAAATCAGTTATACAGGATGTTTCGTTTCGGAGCTATTAAACGTCAAAATCGAAATTTTCGCGATTTCCGTTGAAATCTGGTACAGGTAGAAAAAGTAAATTTAATCCATGTAAAATTTCGGAGGTTGTAGAGAATTGAAACTGGTGATGATCCAAAAGGGGAAGTATTTCTTTGGAATTTTTTTTAGGTCGAAAAATGCCATCTGCAGGCCCCTCTTTGGTATCTATAACTCGAATACACGTCAGATCGGAAAACGGATTCATAAATGAAACTTTAAAATCTCAAATACCTTCTTTTTGCAATACATTTACCTAAACCTCAAATCACTAAAAAATGGATATATTTGGAAAAAACTGGAAGTTTCGACTTCTGACCCTAAATATTTCACGGTTTTTGATTTTTTCTGGGGTCAAAATGGTTCAAATTAAAATCCCATAATAAGTTATTTTAAAGGAACTCGTTGAAATAAATGACATCCATATTTTTTCGACTTTTTGACTTTTTTTGCCCTCGACATCGGTATGTTTGAATCACTCTGTATTTTTCCCATCTAATTTTTCCAAATTTTTCAACATTATCTTATAAAGAGATAATCACACTTTAAAATGAATACCGAATGGGTCATCCAGGAGCGTAATTAAGAGGTAAAAATCGAATTTTATTGATTTTTTCCGACAAATCCTATTTTTAACAGGCATTATCGTACTCTGTTTTTCTTATTTAGTGATTCTTTTTGGGTTTATTTTATCCGCTAATTATCTAAGAATACCTCCCACTAATTTACATCGCTTATTTTTTCGTTAAAGTTAGAAATGAATAGGTTTATTTGCATCGGGGGCATGCAAAATTTGAAAATTTTTGCATTTTCGACGATTGCCACGAAAACAAAGAATTGCTGTATATTTACTCGAAATTATTGTGTTAAAATTTCGTCAAAATGCCAGTTTTTGTTGCAAAATTGAAAGGTTTCTCGACCGATTTCGGCTTAACAATACATGAATAAGATTTTAGGAACCTTATACTTTAAGTGCAGGGATATTTCATTGGATGAGCTACTCAATAAATGCCATTCTTATTGATTTTTCGATGACCCTACAACACTGAAATTCCGCCATGTACTCATTATGAGTCATAAAAATACTTTTGGCGACACAGCCAATGGGATCACGTTTTATTAGTTTCCAAATTCACGCGAAAATTTGCAGTAGAAAATCCTTTTTTTTTTGTTAATAAGGACCACAATAAATAGATAACAGCAACCGCTATAACCATTCAGTTTCTGTAGAGAACATAAAAAACATATTTCAGATTTATTTGGGTTATATGCATAACGTGTGTAACAAAAGATTTCGGATTTTTTTTCTTTTGCAGTATAGGAAAAACAAGTCATTGTTTTGAAAAAATTTATTTTTGAACTTAAAACATTATATTTGTTTAACAGAAAACACAAATCAAATTTTAATTAAAGGTCCATTATCTTCAATAGCACATAATTTTGTTTTAACCTGTCGCATCATGTTCTGGACTGTCAGGTTGTCTATTTCGCGAATTTTTTGAATATCACATTCGTACCAAAAAATGACAATTCTTATATGAATATTTAGAAAAATTCGCGAAATAGACAACATGACTGTCCAGAACATGATGCGACAGGTTAAAACAAAATTACGTGCTATTGAAGATAATGGACCTTTAAGTATAATTTGATATGTGTTTTCTGTTAAACAAATATACTATTTTAAGTTCCAAAATAAATTATTTAAAAACAATAATTTGTTGTTTCTATACTGCAGAAGAAAAAAATTCCAAAAACTTTTGTTACCTACGTTATTCCCTATTGGTAAAAATCATATACGTATTAAATAAATATACCGCGGGTTCCCCATTTACCCAATGTGCGGATTTTGATGCCAACAATGTGAAGTGGAGATATATAATCTCGCATAAGTCTATCCTTTAGTCCGATATTTCGTAAACTGCGATTGCGTTAAATTTTGTGTTGCTATTGGCAATCTAACGGCGCCACGCTTCATGCGTTTCTTGACAGGGATGATTTTTTGGTATAATTGAACTAGTTTATTACTTTTTGTACATCAGGGCATAAGTTAGCACACTTCAAAATAAACCACAGGAACACCGAATACAAAATACAACACGACACAAAGAAAAAAAGGCGAATGGCGATCCATCTGTAAACTAGAAAAACCAGAAAGCTGAAAATCGTAAAATAAGTAGCATATCTAATCTTTAAAATCGTGGTATCATATCCATTACTTTAATGTTCGTATTGCAAGGGTTGTGAAAATTGTTGCGTATACAACAAAATGGTCGCCATGTTTGCTATTGTTTATACAGAGTACATATCTTTCAGCAATACCTTTAATGTGGTATCCCAAGTGAAATATTTTTGGAAATTTGGTTTTCGATACAACTTAAAACATCGCCGCCATGTTTTTTTCCTAGAAAACGTATAGATAAATCTTTGAAATTTACAATGCCTTCATCACAACCTTTACCTTGGGAAGTATCCATATTGCAATGTGAGGGAAAACTTTTCTTTTTCTGTACAACACAATTGGTTGTTTCGGCCGCCATATTTGTTTTTCTTACACTTCACCTATCTTGTGTTAGTCTTGGGAGGAAGATATTTTACCGACGACTCATTTTGTGAAATTGGCCCGTCCATCCCACATAATATATTCACATTATTGTACATACACCCTTATATACATCGCGTATATATGTATTACTTAGGTATTAGCGAAAACCATACCTTTGCCCTTACTTGCACGCAGGTAGGTAAACATACAATAAAGATTAGGAAACTATTTTCTCTTTGTACTTCATTTTGTCCATCCGGCAGACGTTGGCAACGCCACTGGATGGGCTAAAAAGGAACCAACTCAAATCATAACTGACACAACTCAAGGTAACCACTTTGATATAATATTGTTATACAAAACAGGATCCCGTTAAGTTTCTTTCCGGCTTCCGCTCAGGGTCCCGGAGATTTGCCCTAAGTGCTGCGGTTTCAGTCAGGTCCCTTAATAATATTATCCATTATTAATATTAAAATTAGAATGGACTCAGAGGGTTTTAAAAGTCCCAACGACTACAGGGCCGCTAAAAGGCAAGTAAAATATTAATTCAAAGCTTTTATTTATTAACCGGTGTGATACTAGACCTATAAATAATTATTATTTCCGCTTAGAGAACACCCTAAACTCAATATAAAACAGTAGAGAAAGTCTAAACATCTGTGAACAACAAATGTGTACAAATTATGGGCCCCACTTGTAGCAACTGCAACTATGGAGGCATCCATATGGAACTTCAGGCGTTTAAGCTCAGAACCTAGGGTACGGACTGGCTATTAGGACCGTGTACCAAACTAAGCCCAAATTTTTAGAAATATTTTGAAGAATCGCTTAATATGTTTCTAATACACTATATTCTATTCACCTTAATGTGATAATGATGACAGAAAAAACAATTGAACAAGAATTCACCCTATTGGTCAGTTTCATGGACAGTTTACACCAGAACATAGAGAGAGGCCACAATATTCATCTTTCCTGTCCTGATAATCACGGAGGAATCAGATATCTTTCTCTCCGTGTTGGCGAAAGTGCATTAGAAAAAATAAAAATAAAAAAAGAATATGTTTAAATTTTGATCGTACCTTCTTTGCTTGTGGAAGTGTTGCTGGTTTTATATTTCGAAAGATTAATCATCGCAAAATTCTTTTCTTTCCTAATGAAATTCACAACGGAATCCGATTTCTTTCTATCGTTGTTAGCAAAAGGGGAATTAGAAAAAGACAAATAAAAACGATGTTGTTGCCAATGGAAAGGAATAATCAAACATTTTATCACAGCCGCCTTTCTTTGTGCGAGTATTTCTGGTTATCTACTATGAAAGTTTAATCAGAATTGTCATAAAAAAATAAATTTCTAATCAGACAAAATACCGAGCAAAATACTTATGTAAGCTTTATGATTTTAAAGCAAAAGACCTTTGTTTTTACTGAACACAAACAGCATTTGCAAAAATCTCGTTTTTATTAAGCAAAACAGTGACAGCATAGCCACATTAACCTTCTTATTTTATACTACTTAAAATTATTGTTTCCTACCTACCCTCTAAGTAACAATGCTCCCTTTAAACAACAATTTCCAATAAAAGTATCGGAGAAAAAGTTTTTAAATAAATAAAGAAAAAATAGCAAAAATGAGTAAATATTTTTATTAAGATAAATAATTCATAATAAGGTTTAAACAATATTCCCTATTCTCCAATATATAATGAAAATGGATCTACAATACCGCCTACCTGCGAACAGTGACGTTTGTGTGAGTTAAAGAAGCGATAAAAATTGTTTAATTGAATATACCAAGTAATTTCACAATTTTTAACTGTAAATGTTGGAAGTCTTAGTTCCAGAAGGATAGATACACTTCGTAATGGCAATGTGACAGCTTTAAATTGTAACTAAATGTTTCTAGGACGCAATTTTCACTGCTTTTTCAATAACTAAAAAAATCTTCTGTGATGCCCTCTATTCTCAACTTTATATCGGGTCGGCGTTCCTGTTACTTATTCCCATAACGCCCGGTCCAAGTAATGTAAAGAAGAACAAATATGTACCTTGCGTAATATTTCAATAGCTGTTAGTCAGTCCCAGATTCTTAGAAAACAGGAATTTAAGCTGCTAATACTTTATATTCCTACACTCCGTTGTAAAATGGGTTTCTGTCATCATTCTCAAATTAAATTAGATAAGGTATATCTAATAAGAACATATTATTGAGGTTGGCAATTGTTTCGTTATAACATATTTAAAAAAAAAACGTTTTTTTCCTACGAGTGTGCGGATAGTAACTACTTTTCGCACTTATATGCGTGCTGAAAGTTGCACTTTTCCGCACTACTGCTAAAAAAAATTTCAACTCTGACGCGCGAAACAATTAATCAACAATCATATACAAATTTAATGTTCCCAGCTTATATAGTCAGAGAAATCGTTCTAGAGAAATTAAATTTAAAACACTCTTAAGCATTGTAAATTAGATGATAAAACATTAATAAAATATTTACATATAGACCACTAGAGCCGAGCTTGCCCCAGCTACAAATCCTAATTATGCCCACGTCGTCGCTCGACAATGACCTTAGGGAGGACATTGGGATTACGCGCTCCCGCCTTAATTTCCTTAAATCCACAATGAAACCATAATTCTTCCGACCTTTAAAGGGACCTGTTTATACCTGATTCCCTCTCGTATTTTCATCAAAAACGATATTTACACTGCTAACAAATCAAGTAAGTAGCAAGCACATTTAACAAAATTTTTTTACAAGGTGGCCGACCGAAAGTTTTCCACTCAACTTTTTGGCATAATAAAAAAAAATACTTCTAAGAGACGCCTATTTTTGTTCTAAGAGGGGCATATTTAACTGGTCAATAAAAAAATCGGCAGAAGGGATTTGTTCTCGACTTTTTAAACTGATATAACTTTTTCAAAACTTAACTTTTTAGAGAGCAATTTTCAGATATCAATAACTCGTCTTTCTCAGATTAAGCATCAAGAAGTGATTTTGCAATGAAAACGACATTTTCATGTTATACAAGGCGAATAATAAGGTAATGTAAAACTACTTAGAGTTTAGGTTGTGTAGGTGGTAGCACGTTAGTAAGCTGATATCAATATATCCAGACGTGTTTGCGATAATTTCGATTAATGGTCTTTGTCGGAAAATACAGGGGGAAGCAGAAAAAGCACAAACATTTTAGTAGCGTCATTTTTAAAACGCTGTAACTCGAAAACGGATTGATAGACTTTGTTGGGCTTTTTAGGTATTGAAAGACCTTTTCGTGTAGAGTTTTACCTAATTAACTTTCTTTTCAAGGTCAAGATGCTTGCGTTGTTTAGGGGCGAACTAAAAAATGGATGAAAAGTGTTGTTAAAAATAAGCTTTTTTTAATTTGAGCAAATTGAGCAGTATGGGTTTGTTTTCTTCCAGAACTAGGGCGCTTTGTCCAATTTTCGATTAGTTATATACAGTGTATGGTAAAAATGTCTAGATGTTGAAATTTTTGCGATTAGTTCTTTTTAATTGTTTTTATTGATTTAAGTTACTAGATGTTGCTAGATCGACTTGGCACTGGCAATATGACACACTACCTAAACTCTGAGTAGTTTTACATTACCTTATTAATCACCCTGTATAACATGGAAATGTCGTTTTCATTGCAAAACCACTACTTGATTCGTAATCTGGGAAAGACGAGCTATCGATATCCGAAAATTGCTCTCAAAAAAGTTAAGATTTTAAAAAGTTATAGCAGTTTGAAAAGTCGAGTAAAAATCGCTTTTTTCGATTTTTTTGTTGAGCAGTTTATTTTGATGTAATCATTTCCTAAACATCAACCCCTAAGCAGGGATGACGTTTACCCTTAAAACGTTAACTGGTAAGGGATATCGTGCGATACATCATTTTAAAGGGCATTCAATAGGGAATGCATATAATCCGAATAAACCTAAAATATATTTTGTATTCTCTACATAAATTATATATTTATGGCGATTGTTTTTATTCATTTATTTTAGACTTCATTAACAAAAACAAAAGATTTTCTACTACAAATTTTCATACACAATTGCAAAACGTAATACTATTGGTTGTGACGTCCCATGTCGTGTAAACAAAAGTGTTATATTGGCTAGTACATGGTAAATTCCAATGTTAACTTATTTTCTTGATTATTTCCCAGAGGTTAGATTCGTGGATAAGATTACATTTGAATAAAAGGAATGTTTAATAATGACCGCAACGGAATTTGTGCAAGGACAATCGGATAATTTACTGGAAGTTGATGCTTGTATGATGGATGACGGGTCACTGTCCTGCATCAAAACCCTCCCTACGAAACTAATGGGTATTCCGTTTCTCTTTGACCTTGGTTAATCCAAAATTGAATTTGCGATGATTGTATCACGCACCAATTTTAAGGGAGGGGCGCGGGCGGTGCTTATTTTGACCAATAGCAACAACACAGTATACCATTTTTATAAACAGTTACTCTTATGAAGCTTTGGTCAACAAGAACATACTATATATTTCCCTGTACTCCACATAAAATTAGGATTTTGGTTCAAGCCTTAGACAAAGAAGGAAATGCTTTTCACTATTTAAAGAAAAAATTTCCGCGTATAAGTGAGGCCAAGATAAAAGAAGAGATTTTTATTGGACCACAAATTCGAGAACTTTTAAAGACGCTATTTTTGAAACAACTACTAACAACACTGAAAAAAGGGCATGGAGGGCATTCCGAAATATTTGCAGCAATTTTTTGGGAAATGCAAAATCCGAAAATTTAACGTATAGAAGAAAACCGGTAAAATGTGTCTTTTTGATAATTTTAGGTAATTAGTGCATGTACCACTCGACGGCCATTTTACTTTTGGTGCTTTCTATTTAATGTCTTGGTGAAAATTTGCTTTAAAAATGGGGAATATTAGTAAAATATAAATTCGCATATACAAATTATTTAAAAACAGATTTACAGAATCATGTTAAAAATAAAAGTTAAAAAATCTTTTTGACTAAACTACTTAGTTATTTTACAAAAATAATAACAAGAGACTTCAAAATGGCGACCTACTCAAACTCAGAAAGATTCCTCGAGTGTCGTCATTTTGAGAGCAAAGTACCACTTGTGATATATCACCGAATAGGGAATTTAAAGAGCTATCTAATGGTCTAAAAAATTGGTAGGTAGGTTGCCATTTAAAATAAAAAACTTAAACTCGCCTCCGGAGAAACCACAATTGATATTCAATTGTTTTTTTTTATGGCAAAAAATGTGTTTTTGCCAACTAAAGCTTCAACCCAAAAATGAAATTTCTATTTTTAATATGAACAACATTAGGGTATCTAAAAAGATTTCGTTGACACCAGGTATATTA
This sequence comes from Philopedon plagiatum, assembly GCA_963971165.1. NCBI lineage: Eukaryota > Metazoa > Arthropoda > Insecta > Coleoptera > Curculionidae > Philopedon > Philopedon plagiatum. Next base: position 139,817,454 of record OZ020189.1, on the reverse strand, counting down.
TGAGAAAACTTCCTATTCAGGATAATTTCTTTTGTTTCAGATGCAGTACTAACAAAGCCATAAAAATCATCTTTATTCAGAGTCTGCACCAAAAAATATAAGAATCCATTAATCAACATACACAAAATTGTAATGGATTTGCAGCGTCACCGTTATTATCCGTCAAATGAGCAGAAATAAAAAACGCGTTCTTAAAAGCTAAAACGTGTTTTCTCATATAAAGATGTTATACACAGTCGTGTGCTTTAAAGTACAGTGCCATTAAATTTCTCGAATAGACGAAACGAAAACTTGGGACGACAAACGAGCATACTTTAGAGGAATGGTCGAATACAAACATGCAGGTGAGTGTCTTTTCTTGCAGAAAGTTTTTTAACACCTGTACTTACAGATTCGTAAATTTTTAGATTAGCTCTACCAAAAATAAAATTCGGTTAAAATATTAAAGATATGCATGTTGAAATACTTATTTTAGCCTGTGGTTAAGACTGTACATTAGTAAAATTTCATCCATAATATACATGGTATTATGAAAATTGTTTAATATATAATGGGGTAGTCTAAAGACACACTGAATACTTTTTTTTTGGTTTATGGATCAACCACCAAAACTAACTTTTTCGCTAAAATTACATTGCGCGAATCATTCTCCCGATCATCTCTGCAATCTCTCTGTCTTCCATCTGAAGACCTTAAACAAAATCTGGACACATCAGAAAACAGAACTTGACGCCAATTTTGCAAATTTCAATTAATGTAAACTCGATATAGTCTAAAGAGCTCGGGTTCAGTTACCGGTTTTCTGGCTCCTAAATTAGCTTCATTAAGTCTTCTTCTTACGACTATTTCGTTAACATTCACTTGGCGAACTGTTTTAAGTTCATTTGTCATCTCTACTGCAGTCACATGCTGATCTCTAAAAGCCGAGACTCTAATAAATTGATCATCACGGGCAGAGGTAGCACGATTTCTTTCAGATCCCGGTCTTCTACCATAACATCCAGTCTCACGCTGCAGCTCTTTGGACGCTAGATTTTGTAAACTCGAGCATATCTCGAGGGTCTCGGGTCTCCGGTGGCCGAGTTGATACGGCGCCAGCTTTGCAACCGAGAGGTGCGGGTTCGAATCCCGCTTCGACCATGGATGTTTTGTGATTGTTGTTGGAAGGTGGTAGAGGAATTCTTCCTCGACCGCGGCACACATGCTCTTAAAGGGCTGGTGAAATCCCTACGGATGTTTCCAGCTCTGGATGTTTGAGTCGATTCCCCAGTACACCCACGGTACATAGTACTTAGACTTCGGTCTGTCAGAAGATAAGAAAAAAAAAATCTGCCACTTATCCATAATAATAGCTAGCATCATGAAGAGCGACGCGACGGCTCTTGAGGAATCTTCGGATGACAAAGGCATCGTAAAATAAAATTTAAATTTAGATTTTACTAATACAGCGTTTTAAATGCTCGAGATATCCAAAAAAACTACTCACTGAGAATCAAGGATTAACAACAAAGGCATAAATGTTTTAAGTTGTTGTTTACTCATATCTGATAAAGTAAAACACAAAAAATGTTCATTCAAAATTATTGACGATACTCTGTAGGTTGTCATATTTATCTCTACAAGATTCCTGAAAAATTTTCACTAAACAATTTTCAATTTTTTTTTCAACCGTTTCATTTTTTTTTTGTCGCTGAGTGTATTTGTAAAGACAAGCTTACCTTTGTAATTTTACAGAAAATTTACGCCCACTCTTTCTAACCAATCACAAGTTTTTATTTTTAATCGTTTCCATGGCAACGAGAAAAATTTCCGGAAATATTCATCCCGCTTGAGCTTCCGGCAAAATTACACTGGAAATTTTTCTGTCATTTTAAATGTCAAAATACTGACGCGGCAATAGGAGTGTCTAAAATTAAAGATATTTGTCAGCGCAAAGAAGCTTATTTCGTATAAATATTTTATAGGATGCCTTTAAGTTTCACTTAACTAAAGCCGGAAAACGTCTTTTTATTCCGTTAAGGAATTTAGTACTTTATTATGCATATGATAGGTCGGGAGCCGGTGACACTGAAAGTACCGTCATCGCGGAATCAAAATTTTTTTATTTAAATTGATAGTTAATAGTCATACGAACAAAATGAGCTCGGTACGCCGGGATTCATTAAGCCGAAAGTATTTTTAAAACAATTAATTATTATAAAAAAGCAAAAATGTTTTTTTACCCAGGGTGTTTTCTAATTGAATGTCAATATTTAAGGGGCGATTTTTGGGTCCATTCTAAAAAGAAAACTTCATATGAACGTATGTCCTAAACGTCTTAACTTTTGAGATACAGGGTGGTAAAGTTTTCAAAAATAAATAGTTTTTTATTAAAATCTGTAATACCACTTTAGATATTTTAATTAAATTTGGCATACATGTACTATGTATCAAGAGGCATTATTTAGTGTACCACAATTGTTTTTTCTTTAAACCAGTGCCGTTCGTACGGAATTTCACCTGCCTATTTTGGCAGATATTGATGGTACGCCACTGATTTCTCGTAAAATTAAAATCGTTCCTGAAATTCCCAATCATTTCTAAGCAAATTTGATCTCTTGCATTTTTTCAATCCGATGCACGGTTTTCGCTTAAAAAAATAAAAACCTTTTCTCTGCTATATGAACGATATTGTTATGATCATGGAGAGAAAAGGTTTTTATTTTTTTAAGCGAGAACCGTGCATCGGATTGAAAAAATGCAAGAGATCAAATTTGCTTACAAATGATTGGGAATTTCAGGAATGATTTTAATTTTACGAGAAATCAGTGGCGTACCATCAATATCTGCCAAAATAGGCCGGTGAAATTCCGTACGAACGCCACTGGTTTAAAGAAAAAAAAATTGTGGTACACTAAATAATGCCTCTTGATACATAGTACATGTATGCCAAATTTAATTAAAATATCTAAAGTGGTATTACAGATTTTAATAAAAAACTATTTATTTTTGAAAATTTTACCACCCTGTATCTCAAAAGTTAAGACGTTTAGGACATACGTTCATATGAAGTTTTCTTTTTAGAATGGACCCAAAAATCGCCCCTTAAATATTGACATTCAATTAGAAAACACTCTGGGTAAAAAAACATTTTTGCTTTTTTATAATAATTAATTGTTTTAAAAATACTTTCGGCTTAATGAATCCCGGCGTACCGAGCTCATTTTGTTCGTATGACTATTAACTATCAATTTACATAAAAAATATTTGATTCCGCGATGATGCCGGTACTTTCAGTGTCACCGGCTCCCAACCTATGATCTTGTAGTGCTTCGGAATGATTATCAAAAGTAAATGATGTTTGACCTATATTAGTAGATTAAAGTTAATAGTCTCTCTCTGAGTTAGATCAAGTCCTTTTTGAATAATCGCATGCAGCATGTCAGTATTGAACATGTGTCCAGCCGTGGGAGTAGCAGGTCCGAATGCGCGTGGTAGAGGTGGGCATACCGCAGGGTTCCGTTCTGGGTCCATTGTTTTTTCTTCTGTACGTTACTGATCTGCTCCCAATATCCATTTCACATTATACGCAGACGATACTTCCATTGTCGTCTCAAACAGGTCTCTGGACTTCCAAATGGATTGTAATTGGGATTTGGAGCGATTACACGAGTGGTTTAGTAACAATGACCTTTATGTAAGTGCAAGTAAAACCCAGGCTCTTCTTTTTCAGTCCCGCTAAAGAGCCTGCCAGGCGCCGACAGGCTTAAATATTGACGGCAGTCCGATTGAGTTTGGCAAAGTCGCCAATTTCTTGGGGTTAGTGTCGACAAGTATCTTTCCTGGAGACCTCACTGCCGGGCCGTTTGTGCGAAATTAAATTCAATATCTTACCAGCTTAGGATGTTATATTCAATGTCGACTGCGCAACAACTTTTAGCCCTCTATCACGCTCAGGTGGGTAGTCGAATTTCATATGGCCAACGATGTCCTTTTATGTCAAAAGAAAATTTTGAGGAATATTGCGAATATGCCATCTACTTATTCCTGTAGACCCCTTTTTAAATTGTATACAGTTTTAACTGTGACGTCTGTATTCATTTTCGAAATGTGCGTATATGTGTTTTAAACAAAGTTAAGTTTAGGCAAAATTTTATGGAGCATAATTTTGATATGAGACATAAATCTGACTTTTGTATACCATATTGTAAGCCAGAGACTCTCCAAACATTCTAGGTCTTAAATTATACAATAATCTACCACTAGACTTAAAAATTCTAATAGTATATTAAGTTTTAGAAAAGGTTTGAAACGTTTTCTAACCAATAGGACTATCTATCGTTTGGATGAATTTTTTGTACCTAATTTATAACAATTTTTTACCTTTTTGACACTCCGTGAAGTATATAAATGCTATTGACGAAATCTATACATTGTAATAATGTTCACAGAACAATAAACATTTGTTGTTGTTGTTGTTGTTGTTATTGTTGTTAATAAAAAACCGAAATATAAAATGTCTTTAAGTGATTTATAAAAGCTTTATATTTAACTAAAGTTGAAAAATGTCATTTTATTTTAGTAAGAAATTTTGTATTTTATTGTGCATAAAATTCTGTAGGGTATGATTTTCCACCGATATTAGTTAACTGAAGTTAATAAAAAATGGAAATATAAGGTGGTTTTAAATTATTTATAAAAGTTTTACTTAACTAAAGTTGGAAAACGTCATTTTATTCCGCTAAGAAATTTGGTACTATATTATGCATATAATCGTGTAGTGCTGCGAAATGACTATCAAAATAAATGATTTTTTACCAATATTAGTAGATTAAAGTTAATAAAAAAATGAAATACAAGATGTCTTTAAATTATTTATATATTTTTTAACTAAAGTTTGAAAATGTTATTTAAGTTCGGTAAAAAATTTATGTTTTATTATGCATATAATTTTGTAGTGATAAAATTTTCAATTTTGTTAAAATATTCCTGAAATTTTGCTAGTTGCAAAATTTTCTTGCCGAATATACCACGAGCCTAAATTAATTACCAGATATTTTTCCTGGATCACAATTATTTTAAGAAAATTATCCTTCGTCTGTGGCTAGGGATAGTTTTCAAAATATTTGCGACTTTGGAAAAAGTTCCGGTAAAATTTAAGCACTAAGGATATTATAAGTGACAATTTAATACGTATTTCTACTGTATCCGATGCATTTTTGTAAATGACTACCTACTGACAGTGCCCTTTTATGTCTTTTTCAATTTCCTACATCCATCCGATAGTAAAGTTTTATAACAAAGAATATTTTTGCTTTTATTCTTTTGTAGCAAATAAATTTGATCTTTTTTGAAACGAACCCTTCGATCGTGCCGTTTGGGAATCTATTGAGCTTCTGAAGTTGTTAGGCTTGCCACGTTTTTATGCTTAGGGAATTCCGCACATAAAAACGGTTACAATATTGCTGACAAAATTTTCACTAATATGACTTTTGAGCCTCAGATTGGTGCTACTTAAGTTGGTAATAAAGTCCATTAAAAATCCGAATAGGGAATGTGCACGTATTTTTTTATTGCATAAGTTGTTTAAGCAGGCCATTACAAACCCAAAATAACACCGGCACACAAAAAAGTGGTCTGTACATTTGACCGGACCCATCTATCTAAATGTCTTTTGATGCGCTGAATCCAAATCCGAAGTCCGTACACCCTCAAGATTTTGAGTAAATTGCGAAAAACTGCTAAAAATATGCAATTCAACTTGGGAGGACCGATTGCTTGTGCCTGTGACCAGGGCCCCTTCACGTGGTGACGGTGGGCAACAGAACCATCTGGCAGAGTCCCTGGGTTAACGGCGTGTATGCCGTCATGGCAGGCACAAGCGATAGGTGCTTCACGATGCAGGGATTCGGAACCCCAGTATCGGCGTCTGGTCAGGGTGAGAAAGCAGGCCCGCAGGCGTCGTTATCAAGCGACTTAAACTTCAACTCTACATTAGTTGGCTTCTGTAGAGGATAATATTACAAGAAATCACTCCCACATACGTAATAAAAGTCCTCATTGGTACGTAAGAACAATACTATTTTTTGCTATTTTCTGCTACTCATTGCTTTTTTTTACTATTTTTGATAAATATATTAATGATCGAGATTAAAAGGTTCTGAATTTGGATTCAGCGCATCAAAATACATAAGAAACATACTTGATCTAGTTCAATAAAATTTTCTTCATTTTCACAACTGCAATTTTTCGCAATTTTTGGCCATTTTCAGCGTTTTTTCGCAATTTACTCAAAATTTTGAGTACGGGCCAAACGGACTTCGGATTTGGTTTCAGCGCATCAAAATACATATAGATAGATGGGTCTGGTCAAAAGTACAAACCACTTTTTTTTGGGTGTCGGTGTAATCAAAGCGCACAGAGTGCGCCAGGGCAAATTCTCGCAAAACCGAACGCGCGCGCACTGTGTAATATTTACAAGAACCATTTCGAGCACTTTTCGACCCCCCTCTATCTTCGAGGCTAGTTGCGTTACAGGACTGAATTTATTAAACCTAAAATATAATTTAAAAAAAATTCAAATAACTATAACTTTCTACTAAGACATTTTTTTTTCTCTTAAAATTTAAAAATTCTCGACGAAATGATGTAAAATTTGTTTAGAAAAATAATTAAGAAAATACCTAAACGCGTTTACATTTTTCCCAGGGGGGGGGGGGGGGGCAGCAAAAACTAAACTTTTTTTCGCAAATTACAAAATGTTTTTTCTCTTTACCAAAATATTCCCAGTGGGCTCACTATTAAACCCCTAAATTTGTTTTGGGTCCTGTAAGTAGGAACAGAGATATACAACTTTGAAATTTCACCATACGCCTCTTATCTAGTCATACTTACTTGTAAGCTTGATCGACCATTTATTTAAAGGCCATTGGTAAATAGAGCTGAAAACTTTCCGCTCATTAAAAATTTTATTGCTGGAAAAATTTCACTTTTCCACACTAAATGAAAGCAAATAAATACTTGTCTGTTTTGAAACATACCGCCATTAAATTTAATGGCCGCATGTCGCAAATTGAAATAGACATAAAGTAGCATTGTCTGTAAATGGCTGCCGTTGAATGTAGGTAAGGGAAAATTACAGGAACATGAAATTTTACTGGAACGAACTGGCTCTAAAACTGGGACGGCTTCTATGTCGGGAAAATATTAAATTATACCAGGACATATTGACGCATGAGTTCCGACAATTCTTTGTCATTTTTTTTTACATATTCTTGTCTAATACATACTACTAATGATTATTTAAATGCACTTTGACAGGCATAAACGTGGTTAGATATTGTTTAAACCTAAATGGTTGAAACAAAAAGAAGACCTAGAAATGAATGAAATAGACATAAAGGAGCATTGTTTATAAATGGCTGCCATTGAATGTAGGTGAGGGAAAATTACAGGAACATGAAATTTTATTGGAACGAACTGGCTCTAAAACTGGGACGGCTTCTATGTCGGGAAACTATTAAATTATACCAGGACATATTGGCGCATGAGTTCCGACAATTATTTGTCATTTTCTTTACATATTCTTGTCTAATACATACTACTAGTGATTATTTAAATGCATTTTGACAGGCGTAAACCTGGTTAGATATTGTTTAAACCTAAATGGTTGAAACAAAAAGACCTAAAAATGAATGAAATAGACATAAAGGGGCATTGTCTATAAATGGCTGCCGTTTAATGTAGGTGAGGGAAAATTACAGGAACATGAAATTTTATTGGAACGAATTGGCTCTAAAACTGAGACGGTTTCTATGTCCGGAAAATATTAAATTATAGTATCTAATTTTAAAGGTCTTTAAAAAAGAAACATTTTACCGCAAACACGAGGTCCATCTGTTAATTCGTTTTTAAATGATACGCTTTAAAAATTAAAAATCGTGAAAAAAAATGTTTAATTTAATTAGTAAAACAAGATTTAACTATTGTCTTTATTTTTTCACAATTCGTAACTGACAGTCCCATTACGAATTTAAAAGGAGACTTGCGCACTCACAACTATACCTAATGGAATACTATATTCTGCACTTGAAAATCTTAATTTAATAAACACTTAATGACCAATATTTCCGTGTTCCTGGAAACGTAATCGCCATAATACTTTTAACACCACTTTTATTCAAAAAATAAAAGACCAGACACAACTTTTTCATAAAAATTTATTCTGCACATGGAACAGTGACTTGTCACTCAAACGCCATGCTACCTAATATCTTACATTTCGCTAAATTTCTAAGAATCCATAGGTGAATAATAACAAAACGTTCACTATAACTTAACCGCGGGGGTGTAAATCTAACAAATACCGACCAACTCTATATTACCATAAAATACTCGTACAACGCAATAATTTCCAATATCATGGGAAAATATATTTAATAGAAGAATAATACAGTTTAGTATAATAAAACTATAGAACTCTTTTCATAAAGTATTTTTTGCAGTAACCTAAATTTGAACAAACAAATAATATAATATATGTAGATATAAAAAAGTCACATTATTCCCAAGGTAAACTTTAACGTCTGTTTTAGACACAAGGTGTTCCCTTGTAAAAACAGAAGCATGTCGTTTTGCTTATTTCTCTCGAGAACGATAAAAACAGCTGCAATTTAAATAAATCATTTAATACAATAAAAAAAAGCTTAAAACATATATATTTTGCGTATGAGAATACTAAATAACTAATTAGATTGTCCTGTTTATATACTTTTCAACCTCTTGCTTGTATTTCATCTTTGGACTATTAACTACAAACTAAATATACAATAATATCATATTATTCATATTATATATCAAAAACATCAGTGGTTCAAAAATATTCGAAACTTTACATTAAAGTTAATATTGAAGAGCAAAAATTAAAAATGCATATTATCTGCAAAACATTACGTAACAAAAAAAATCTTGGTTTACCCTGTATATCAGATAAAAAGTGCACCTAGATTTGGTAGCCAGAAATTAGGACACTGTAACTTTCAGTTTACATCAAAAACGCATTTTTTTTAAACTGTCCACATTATTTTGATAAATTAAAAGTGTTTCTTTAAGGTAAAGTCGAACGGTCTCTAAAGACGGTTGTGATATTACATTACCTATCTAAATTTGCATCAAAATCTAACTTAAAACATAATTTGTTGTTAAAAATTGCACATCCTGTACATTTTATTCAAATTACATCTAATTTTGTGGACGATAACGAAATACATAATGTTACGAATAAAGTCCGCAGATGGGCAGTGTCAGCATTGTTCAGGCGAAGACTGCAATGATGTCTAGGTTTGCTCAGGTTTACTTAGGATATTTTCTGTAACAGAAAAGGCAGAAAACGACCCTCAGAAAACCTCAAAAACTTGAGCAGGTTTGCGCAGGAACTTCTTCTGTAACAAAAACCGCAACATAATTCATATTTTCTCAAATTTATACATTCCATTGCATTATTTTTTTCACATTTTGAAAATCATTCTACGTGCTACAAAGGTACAGTGTGTCCCATTTTCGGTACTTTTGCGGGGTATCTCCCTTATTTTTAAAGATAGAGGGTTGCGGTTTTCGCGACAGTGTGCTACTTTTTGATGAAATGAAAGATGGCATAAAAATATTTTTCATGGCCCCCCTTCGTTTTTGACATACAGGACGAAATTGATTTTTTTCCATTTTCGGACCCCCCTCGCATTTCAGTTATCTTGTAACTTATAAAAAAAGTAAAAATGGATCCTATTAGAGTTTTCTACGTAGAATCGAGTGGCGTGGTTAGATTTTCATCAGATGTGATATTTTTCGAGATATTAACCAAATAAATGTTTTTTTAAATGGAACACCCTGTATATTTCTTTACCATTAAGTTTCCCCTTTCGAGAGCTTTTCAAAAATATATAACACTTTATAGTTATTTTTTATTTTTAGCCCTTAAATCGAACTATTTAATTTTAAACTTTAATTTTGCATGTATATTTCTTTACCATTAAGTTTCCCCTTTCGAGAGCTTTTCAAAAATATATAACACTTTATAGTTATTTTTTATTTTTAGCCCTTAAATCGAACTATTTAATTTTAAACTTTAATTTTGCGTAGTTGGCCGTGTTTAACAAGTGGTTTAACGTCAATTCAGGTATTTAGATTTAAAAAAGAAACTGGTTAAATCCTGTATTTTCATTAATTTATTAAAATTGGTATTATTTTTAACATACAACACTACTTTATATAGAAAATCCTAACCAGAACTAAAACTGTTTAGTTTTTAATCACTTAAAGATTAAATTAGTTGTCTTGAATTATTAATAGCAAATAAAAGTCAAATTTAAAAACAAAACATACAAAACTTTAGGTAACGAAAAGAGCTAGAATGGATTAAATGGACTAACTCTTTTCGTTACCTAAAGTTTTGTATGTTTTGTTTTTAAATTTGACTTTTATTTGCTATTAATAATTCAAGACAACTAATTTAATCTTTAAGTGATTAAAAACTAAACAGTTTTAGTTCTGGTTAGGATTTTCTATATATCTAGATAACAAGTAGTGTTGTAGGTTAAAAATAATACCTATTTTAACAAATTAATGAAAATACAGGATTTAACCAGTTTCTTTTTTTAAACCAAATACCTGAATTGACGTTTAACCACTTGTTAAACAAGGCCAACTACGCAAAATTAAAGTTTAAAATTAAATAGTTCTATTTAAGGGCTAAAAATAAAAAATATCTATAAAGTGTTATATATTTTTGAAAAGCTCTCGAAAGGGGAAACTTAATGGTTAAGAAATATACAGGGTGTTCCATTTAAAAAAATATTTATTGGGTTAATATCTCGAAAAATATCACATCTGATGAAAATCTAACCACGCCACTCGATTCTACGTAGAAAACTCTAATAGGATCCATTTTTACTTTTTTTATAAGTTACAAGAAAATGCGAGGGGGGTCCGAAAATGGAAAAAAATCAATTTCGTCCTGTATGTCAAAAACGAATGGGGCCATGAAAAATATTTTTATGCCATCTGTCGTTTCATCAAAAAGTAGCACACTGTCGCGAAAACCGCAACCCTCTATCTTTAAAAATAAGGGAGATACCCCGCAAAAGTACCGAAAATGGGACACCCTGTACATCAATGGCCTCGCGATTATTTTATGAACCCTGATCAGTTTATACTGTTTATAATTGTTGTTCGACAATTATATATAAATACCATGTCAGCCGGATGTAACAAAAGAATTGATAGCTTTAATAGTCATTTTTACCAAATCTGCGGTGAAGCCATACTATTACCTCGCGAGCGCAATGTGCTGGACAACCATTTTGTTAAAAATACATATTTTAGCGAAAATTTAATGGCAAATTTTTAAGTTTATCGCTAAAAAAGCATTTAAGATATTCTATTGCAGGTGTTATTTAAAAAATATGGGCCTATAATGCCATGAGCAGATATCGCGCACTACACGTCCACCTTTGTAAAATATTGTCTTCGCTTTATTAAATTAAATTCAGGGTGTTCTCGAGACTAGTACCTGACATCCTGGGATGCTACAGTTCCATTAGTCGAAAACGTACGTTCATCAGAAAACTTAATGAATTTATAAAAATGGATATTTTTACTTAAAATCTGGTCTCCCACCCATAAACAAAAATCTAGTCTTTTCGCTTCATCTCCCTCTTCCAGTGTTTGGTTAAAGTGGGGTTTGAACGAAAAAAATGTGTTTTTTATTTTCTTTTAATATCATCTGAATATAAGTTTATTTTACAACTTCTAGACGATGTTTAGCATGATTTCTAAAGGACGTCACAGTAGTTTGTCTAACAGACTGAAGAACTAAAGCTGTGGCAGCATTGTTTCGGTCATATATTTTTTTCTTCTTCTGAAGATTCAAAACCGAACCAGTTTTTTGGAACTTTTTTATTGTGTTGTAGAGTGTCATTTCAGGTATTGGGATTACTACAAATGTGTCGCTGAATTGATACATGATGTAGGGGTATGATACTTGGCCATCCCCATATCACTGGACTAAAAAAATTCTTTGTTCAATAGATTGCATTTTGATGGGAAGTATTTTAAATTAAATAATTGCTTCATTTAGTAAGGTGTGTTGGTAAACCCTACTATAATTTACCTACCCCTATAACCCCTAATATGACATTTTGGTGAATGCACTGATTAAGCATATATTCATGACAATATGTGAAAAAATTTAATAATTTTTCCTTATAGAAATGCCACTAAAATTAAAGCAAAAACAGGCATTTTTTAAATTTTCCATGGAAATACCCAAGATATTATTTCTGTAAAACTGGTTATTTTAAATTAGTATAATAATTATTTCTTGAGTCTCTTTTCCTATATATATCTGACCCAAGGTATACCTGGATTCAAGTTAAGTTTTATCCTATCGATTACATTAAAGTTTTTGTGTCAAAGTCGGAATAAAGCCAAAAAATATCTGTTTTAATTTAAATAACATTTTACTTATCAGTAGTAGAGTAAAAACACTTTCAAATAATTTGGAATTTGCTTTCAGCAGGTCTTTACCATTAAATAGAATCGCAATTCGTACGATTTTAAATGTCATATAATGTGGAGTAAAATAATTAATTATTTTATAGTTGAGTTAAAATCTTATATAATTTTAATTAAAAATTTTCAATCAATACATATATGGAACGAACATTTTTTTATGATACATGAACACACGATAATTTTTGTATAGATACAGTCGCGATACAACCACAAAACATACCAACTTTTGAAGCAAAAGTTTTTATTGATCATTGGGTAACGATGTAATCGCGATTCAATAGCGTGACTGATGGTATCGCGACAATTGACGCAAAAGGAAACTAAAAATGTCAATAAAAATATTTCAAAATTAATTACGCTTTTATTTTTTAAATGGGGAATAATAATGTATTTTTTTTATTGTATGAATTGTTCAAGCTTGTCACTGCAAACCGAAAATCGTTATTTTGAAGATAATTACTAGGATCGTAATTTAAATAAATATATTTTCTAACTTTTCGATATAATTTAATCTATTTGTTCGGAATTTTTAATAGTCATGTGATCAATCGTATTTATAACAACAATTAGTCATGTGCCTGTCAAAAAATAAGGAGCACGGCCACAAGTGTATATTCAGTTGCTTATACTCACCACATCTGAGAAAATCTGAGCGGACACGAATCGTTCATCTGTGATGCAAATAGAAATTATTTGTTGTTTGCGTAGAATTCGTTGTTTAGTTTTTTGTAATTTTTGTGTGATTATTTTTATTAAACCATGAAATTTCTTAAAAATAATTATTGTATTGTGCCAATATGCAAAAATGCCATTACAAGTGCCCCGCACAGAAAAATAAAGGGCTTGTTAGTTTTTCATTCTTGTGCCAAGAACAGACGAAATCAGAAAAAAAGTACTGCAAAGGTAATTAAAAGTTTTACATACACACATATTATTAAATGTTAATATGGCCAGATGATTGAAGTAAGCATAGTTTGCCATTTGATTACATTTCCCTTCCCTTCAGACGCCCACGGTACCTTAGTACTTAGGCTTGAAGTCTACGTGGTGTGTCTCAGATAAAAAACATTTATTTTTATGGCTATAATAAATCCTAATAAAAGTTTAATGACAAATATTTAGGTTATGATTTACCACTGTCAACGTATAGCGTAAGACAAATACAAAGAAAAAATTTATTTTCAAGCACATAACATTATCTTAAACAAATACCTTCAAGATTTTACTTTTTCATTTTCCGCAGATGTAGGTAAAGTCAGGATTTGTAGAAAAATTAGCAGTCATTATAAACGCATCAACGGTCCAGCAGCGAGGAAAATAGAATAGTTTTGTTAACCTACAAATTATCTGATGGTCTTTATGGTCATTGTTAAACAGACTTTTAACGACGAAAGCTTTTAATCTTCGGGAAATAATCAAGAAAAAAAATTTTTTCATTTATTTTGATTACAGGTATACCGTCTATTAAAAGAAATTATTCAGAATGCTTAAAAATGAACAGAAGCTTTTTCGACCGAAAATGAGTTAAATATAGCACTGCGTCGGCAAAATAAGGATCTATCGATGCCTGAAATAATTTATTAACAAAGGCGCTAAAATCCTTTACTAATTTTCTTTAAAAATTCAGGTTAGGTGCTAAAAATGTAATGTGACGCGCGTCTTTGGGAAAAAAGGGAAAGAAATTTTTAGGGTGCAATGAACATTAGAAATTACGAAAAAATGCTGCAATAAACATGTTTTTACTAAATTAACTAAGTAAAAAAGTTCTGCGAGGATCTACAGGGCTGTTAAGATCTTTTTGGGTATTTTGCCACTAGCCTGTTAAGCAAAATCAATATTTTAAAAGTAAGTCCCTGCGCTTGAAAATACAAAAATAAAACAAATCCTGAACAAAAAATGTTCTGTACACTATCAGTGACTTTTATACAGCGGGTTGCACAAAACTTTTAATCAAGTAGTAAATTTAATGACGTTTAGAGTCATCTTTGTCAATGACGTTAACATGAATGCTGTCACATTACAAGTATCTAATTAGTTTAATGCGTGATTAAATTGTTTGTGCAATAGGACGTTAATTATAAAAAAGTATGCCTGACTCCAATCTATAACTAATGTAATATATGTATATTCTGCTCAAAACCTAATCTGATTAAAATAATTTTCTCTGATTTTTCGAGACCTAATCTATGGTCTCGTTACCAAAGAATTTAATAAATTCAAATTAAGTAAATTAATAAATGAACTATGTAAAAGGAAATAATACAAAAGGATAGGTACACATGTCGTACTATTTCTTGTTCCGTACATGTTTCGACTTGTTTGTGCAAACAGTCACACATACAAAAAATCTGACTTTGCAGATCTTTTAATTTATGTACGAGTATGTATGGCTTGACTGAACTACCAAATTGTAGCCCTACACATCATTTTTCGTATGAATAAATATATTTCTTGATACATAAGAAACACTCAAAATATCGATAAATTTAGGACTTTGTTATGTCGCCGCCAACAAAAAGATTGATATATACATATTGAAGTTAAATTGTTATATTCAAACATGATCATAAAAACTTATCACTTCTCACAATTTTTACTTTTAGTTCTTGCTTTCTTTGAATTGCGTGCGTTAGGTGGTATATTTTTTTTGAATTTTACGCTTTCGCACAAGGATAATTTATTTATGAGAACGATGATTTTACATGCAACAGGATTTATTATGCAAATATCGTAACCTTGAAAATTAAATGAGCAAGCTTTTATTGTCAATATTTATGTATACATTTAGGTCGGCCTTCGCAATCTAAATTATTCATGCATTGCTTCGGTATAATAGGGTTTTATTCCCCGCAAGTCGATTTTTTTAGTTATTGAACGTGGCGCTTCGTGCAAGGTAATAGTCGGAAGGCCGACCATCAAACTTACTATGTGTCAAACACACAAACAACTGTGTTTTGTGTTTTTGTGTTAGCAAACACGGAGTCATCGTTACTATGATTCAAATTTAGGCTGAATATAGAGTTTGGACTACTTTTTCGGTTCGATTTTTGATCTGCTTCTGCCATGAAACGCCAATGAAATTGGCGTCATAATGTCGATCCCAAAGAGTATTGATGATCATGAAGTACCAGATTTTACTCTACCGTAATAACATTGTCGCCTTACCATTTTAAAATTAGGGCTGCCAAGGGTTTGCAATAGAGCGAGATTTGACACCCAATAATCTTACCATTATGACAGCCATCAGCGTCAATTTCATTCATGTACCAAGATTGGACAGAGTATAGTCTACGCCTAAATTATCGCCATTTGCATCATTTAAAATACTATAACCTACACTTTCTTATATCCATCACTATTAAACAGAATATGATCAACATTTTTTAATTAAATAAATTAACGAAACAACTAAGAAAATAGGCAATGGGCAATGAAAACTTACGTAAATTTTCACTTCTATAAATTGGGATATTAAAAAAATGTACAATGGCGATTTACATCAAAATCAAAATATTGTACCGGACGGCCGAAATACTACACAAACTTCCGGTTTTCTAAACTTTATTCACTTCTGACAATATCCTTCTTTCTTACAGTCTATGTTACAAATTCGCGTATTAGCGCGTATCTAAAATCAAGCCTAAGTAATTGCTACATCATTTAAAAGACTATGACCTACATTTTATTGTCCACACTTTATGAAAGTAAATTTTATTTATGTACGTAGATACGCTAAAATTTTAAAGTTTGAACAGAGTTTAGCCCCAGTCTAAGTAATTACCTTCATCATTCAAAAGACTATGACCTACATTTTATTTTGTACATCACTATTAGACAGAGTACGATCTACATTTTTTTAACTTAAAAATTTAGTAAAACAAAAATAAGATAATAATATGTACTGCAATGAACATTGGAAAATAACATGAATTTTCCATTCACCATATAAATTGTATTTTTTTTTCAAATATTTTCAATGTTTCAAAATATCTATTTGGTCAATTACTGTTTAAACATTAATAACAGCCAGGTTCTCCAACGTAAGTCCGGTCTAATTTGACAAACAAAAGTTTTAAGCTGACAAGTGTAAGAATAAGAAAACTAAGTTTTATACTATGAACTTATTTCTGAGATTTTTCGCAAATTTATCAAGAAAAGGACAATTTTAGTACGTACTTTCAACAATAATAGAAATAAACTCATTACAGCAACTCGTTCCAAGACGAAAATCATTTCAAAAACCAAACAAAACCAAGTAAATCGCTGAGATATTACAATAATTCATAAGTTTTTAATGACGACTTATTAACAACGACAGGACAAAAACCTGTCAAAACATAACTGATCAACTATAAGATCTTAATTTAAACCAGTACTAAAGCTTAAACTTTCTTAGTGAATCTGAACGAAAAACTTTTTCTATACAACTCAACGACTATAACAAGTGAAGTGGCTCTAATAGATACTAGTCCAGTTTTTAAACTTTAATATATTCTGTTAACGAGAGACACCAAATTGATTTTAAGTTTATCTTGCCTGAAACTTTACTCGAAATTTTAATGCGAAATAAATTCATAAAGTTTGATAACTTTAGTAAGACAAACACAAACATTTAAGAGAATTTATAATTTGGATGCTATAATTGCTATTAAAAAATATATTTGATAGGTTTAGGTCGACTTTAAAATACCCACTTAAATCATAAAAATAAAAAAATAATAAAATGATCCAGGGTTTAAATAGAGAACCGTGACATTACATAATAGTCCCCTCGAACACAATTTATTGATGAGGATATTTGATGACTGAAATTAAATAACAAGGGCAAGTTTTTAGTTTATTTTAGATTGAAGCGCCAAAAATACTGTACGGTGCATCACTATAAATAACCTAGCTTTACCTAATAAAAAAACATAAGATCTCGTTAGTATTACGTTCGAATATGATCTCAGTTGGCACAAGAGTAATTTTTATGAAATATTTAATACGCGGTTCAGCGAGCACGAGAAAACTTAAGATAGTACATTTAAAAACTGCTATTTATATCGGAAATTGAGCATTAAAGTGTGTAAGAACCCATATAGTCATTTATGGGATGCATTAAGTAGTAAGACCTACATATTTCCCTGAAAAAATATTTAATGGCTAAAATACTTTTCCTGTTCTTATCTCCATCCCTTCCACTTTTTTACAATAAGACCTGTGCACCTACAACTGCTTAGATTGGTTTAGGTTTGGTATTATTAGCTGCAATCGCTTTTCATACAGAAGAACAATATATGAATTATCTTACAACTCAGCTGCAGGATACCAGAATACTGCATTTTTTCTTTTTTACAAATAGTGTCAAAATTAGGAAATCTTCTAGTCTGCAAAATTTTTTCTTTTTTATTCCATCCTTTCATTCTTTAAGAATCGTTTCACATTTCATTTTTATTAGACCTTATTTTCGTAACAACTATAAGTTGTATTAGTACTTAATCCTTAATATGCACGCTCCAGATAAAAAGAAAATAGAATCGTTAATATAACTCTATTGCCATTAAATGTATCAATATGGATAACCCAAATTTTCTCTTTATTTATTATCCAGCTAATTATCTACATCCTTTGGTAAATCAATAACAGGATATAATGTCGGTATCAGAACATAATAATGGACTAATGGTTTAAGGTGATTATCGAAAACACTATTCTCCACTAGCCACATTGTGGTTATGAAACAGACCAAGACATAAATGGTCTATAGTTTGTGAATTAAACAGGCTGCGTAATTAATAGAGTGGGTGCTAAGGACCTCTGACCTTAAATTTTAAAACTTAATATTAAAATTGTTCCTTATTGGAATAATACATCAAGAAGGTTAGCGGTGCCAACTGAGAAAACATATGATTTTGAAGCCGTATTGTAAGGTTTTTTAGGCCAATCCGTTTTTTAAAATGCACAGTTTTTTTACTTCGTGGCTTCTCACTTCGCTAAAATAGCTTTTGTGATAGCTGGAAACACTGGTATATTATAAACTTTCCAGAATGAATGTCTGAGAAGACATTTTATTGAGAAACGAGGTCAATTCTTGACGATGCTCTGGAATTTCTTCGTAACGATTTCAGGATTTGTCACAGGTTTCTATTAGAGGTTGACTCTTTTCAAATCTGAACCAGTACTCCCGGAAAGTTTCTAAAATAAAATAAAAAATATGACAAATATGAAAAAATTCTTTAAACGTGGACTTTACCAGCGCTTGTAATAGTTACTAAATTAGCCGATAAGGGCGCTACTAGTTAAAATGCGACTTTTCAATTATACATCATCACGAAGAGGTGCATATGTAACGTGTTTTTGTTGCTACGTTGGTAATATTCAATAGAGAAATAATAGAGGCAAATTTTTTAGCAAAAATGGAAACGCCTGTCGCTGAAAAAGATAATCAACAGTTTGTCGGTATAGAAATCATATTATCTTGGACAGCCTACTTAGATTTTAACTCTGAGTACAGAGTAGCGATGGGTCATTCGTTCATTTTCAAGAGCCCGCTCACTCGTTCAGCTCACTTGGAAGAGTCGTTCGATTGAACGAGGGCTGCTGAGTTGCGAATTACCAAATCGCGGAGCTCCTTACTTTAACGTGACACCTGCACTTGTTCATGTGTATAAAAGGGAGCATAAAACGCGGATGTGAATTACACATTTACGACTGCCGACGGCCCGCTACCTGATTGTGGCGCGACGGCTTCAAAGGAAAATAATATACATAACATAAATAAATTAAATAAAATTAATTAAAATATTGGAATGATTAAAATTTTTATTTGATAAATGTTCAAAATAAAAGTAAATACATATTAACAAAAATGGTTTTATTGTAGATTAGATAATGATTATGTAATATGGATTTCAAAGTTATAAACTAGCAGCAGTATACGCCGTTAAAAAACGTTGTTGCAGATTTCCGGCAAAGTAATTAATCGTTAACCGTAAAATAATAGTAATACGAAAGACGTACAAACTGTGTAATGTATTATCATGGGCCGCTAGATGCTCCACCACTCTCGTTCTATTATACGACAGAGCCGCTCGCGGCTCGCGCTCTCGCGGAGTCTCACGCTCTCCGAGTTATCCGAAACTCGCGAAAGCGTGGAGTGGAATTTCTACGAACGGACGAGAGCGAGCCACTAGTCATAGTCGCCTATAATGCAGATATTTTAACGAGCGGTGAACGTATCGTTCAGTTGATGGGAGCGGCTCATTCGCGACTCTTTGAAAAGAGTCGTTTAAATTGAACAACTCGTTCGCGAACGACCCATCGCTAGTACCGAGTTATTGATTATATTTGGACTAATAAGTATCTTTTTATTTGAAGAGATAAAAAAAAGTTTAAATTAGAACAGTGTCGTGTCGTCGGCAGCTATTTGGTCCTAGGCGTTTATTGCAGAAGAAATTCAGCAATAAATGCCTATAAATTCGTGGCTGTGCTAGCCTTTTAATCACACAGGTAGTTGATCGCCAATTTAAAGTATTATATTTTTTGATTAATTGTAAACACCTCGTTTGGTAACTAGATGAAAATTGTTTGTTCTTTACCTATCCAAACTTAATGGTAACAGCAACAATATCGAACGTTGTTTTCTGTAGGGCAAGGCTATTCATGTAGATGGGATAAGTGTTGCTAGAATTTTTGCCACAAACAAGGAAAAACTAGGTTTTCGTAAATACTGGATTATTGGTGATTAATGATTCACAAACTTTTCCTGAACTTAGGAAAGATTACTAAGCTGTTTTCATTAAATCTATTTCAAAAATAGCTGACTTGGTCCAATTAAAAGACACATTTCTATACCACTTCTTTAAAGTTTAAGAATGTTAATAAGCGATACAACACTTTATGTAATATTTTCAACAAGAAATAATTTTTATTCATTCTCCCAGCATATTAAAAAACTATTTTTTAAGTATCAAAATATATTTACGACGATATTTTTCTACTTGAGTTTAGCCCAAAAACCCAACAAGGCCATGTCAGAGATATAATCGGAGATTGATTAATGACTCTAGCAGTATTTAAATATAAAAGTTTTCAAACTCTTGTTTTGAAGTTTTTATCCAAAATGATGATTAGTTATATGATCATTAATTTTCATTTATATTTAATTAACATTTCAACCACGTTTTTAATAAAACAAGGTTAATTAAATTAAAAACGATTGCTTCGGGAGCAATAACGAGTTTTCAGTTGTTTTACCTTCCTCGTTGGAAGGAAGTAGTAATCCTAGATAATACTTGGTTGTTTTTCCACAGACTTTTAAGGGTGAGTAGTATACAATGTACAATTTGAAAAGCAGCCCTCAGTGTTCCCAATTTTGTATCAAAATTTCGCACCCACTTTTGCTAACCAATCACAAGCTTTCATTTTGAATCGTTTCCATGACAACGAGAAAAATCTCCGGAAATATTCATCCTGCTTGAGCTTCCGGCAAAATTACACTACAAATTTTTCTGTCATTGTAAATGTCAAAATATTGACGAGGGACCAGAGTGTCTATAATTAAAGTCAAAGAATATTTGATACGCAAATATAATAATAATTCCAAAATAAATATTGTTTTCTCGATGTTAATAGACTAAAATTAATAAAAGGTTTCTTTAAGTGATTCATAAAAGTTTTTTTCAAATAAAGTTGAAAATGTAATTTTATTTTAGTAAGAAATTTGGTATTTTATTGTGCACATAGGCTTGTAGTGCCAAAGAATTACCAAAAGTAAATAACTTTTCACCGATGCTGGTTTAAGAGCAATTTTGGAATTCCTGATTATTCTAAAATGTAGATCCTTATTTCTAAATCTTAGCAAATCTTTGACGTCAATGATTGACGCTTATCTGGAAATATTTATATTGAATACAAGTAAATTTTGGCGAAAAATAAAACTTGATTTCATCTTTTACCAACTTTAAACAAAACATTGTAATTTAACTTCCAATTCGATTAAGTTAAAAACATATGAAATATGCTTCACAAACAGAGATTACGCTTAAATCGTATTATACCCCGAATAAGTTTCTCCCCTGGTAGGTTTTAATAAAATTTCCTAAAGGCATTTCTTTAATTCGATAGCGAAGTCTACGTTATCTTAAATTTGGTTTTACTTACCCCATTTACAAACATATCATGAGTTTCTGACGCAAAGCCCTTAGGGAATTTTAATTTTTTTACAAAAGGAAAACGCTTGCTTTTTTATATAAAAAATTTAAGAATAATAGCTGTTTATGTAACGAGTTAGGAAATGGTTTACTTTGTTTAACCAGTGTAATGTTTAAAAATTATAGGAGTTAAACAAAATTGCATATCCTAACGTGTTTCATACTGTAACCTACTTTCCCCTAAGGATCTTCTCGTTACCAGGTACACCTTTACCAGGTAATCCAGATGTTCTGACCTGAGTTCGGCAGCTCTTATTAGTCACTTAGAACAATCGTACAGGGTGGGTTTCTTTTAGCGTGCTAGCCCTGGTTTATTACTCTCCACGCAGTGTCAGTAGAGTTGAAGGAAATCTGAAAATTCTGATCTACAAAAAGATTTTAAATGGACGCCAAACTGTGAAAAATTTAAGCAAGTAGATCAGAATCCCAAGGTTCACTGTCAAACTGTTTTCTTTCTTTCTTCCTTTCACACATTGGAAATCATTAACCTACACTCCGTTTACCCATATATATACATATATATATATATATATATATATATATATATATATATATATATATATATATATATATATATATATATATATATATATATATAGATCTATATATATATATATATATATATATATATATATATATCATATAAAAATTATAAAAACATTGTTATCTTAACGCTTACCAAGTACAAACAGTGTAACCTACTAGTAAACTGTATACCGGTATAATAAATACCCTAAATAAAACATTGTAATCATGTCGATCACTTATAACTGCTAAGTACAGATAGCGTACTAGGAAACAATATGCTGGTATAACAAATACTCTAAAAAACACAAACTGCAATCTCGCAGACTTTCTCGACTATCCTGCAGTACTCTTGTGTACCAGGAAACTACACTGTCCTACGGATACCAAATAAAAACTGTACACTCTCCTGTTAACGCTGTAAATTGAACTGACTTAACAGTTACACACAGTAAAGTGCTATGACCTGCACTAATATACAAACTAAAGTTGTCCTATATGGACACTCAAATATAAACTGACTTACAGTCACTAAAAACTTCCTAGACTGCTAATGTTTCTGGACTATAAAACCGTACCACAGATTACACATGTTGCTTTGGTACTCCACCGTTGTTGCTTGCAACAGATTTGGTCCCATGGACTGTCTTTGTTTCGCGTAGCAACATTTACCCTTTAGCTTAACAAACTTTACTCTGTAGCTAAACAAACTTTACTCTTTAGCTGAGCCAGCTTACTTGTCTAGCATGGAGAGCTGAAAACAAAGAAAAGCCTAATCAACTTTGCCACACCCTTATTTTTTGATTTTGATAACAAATGATAACTAATTTGGAATATAGAGTGTATTATTTAAACACATAACATAATTTTCTTAAAAATAGACAGTTTTATTTCTCATTCACCTATACCTTTTAACTATGTTACCTTTCAAGAGTAATAATTCAAGACATGTGTGATTGATTCCACTGCATCCTTTGAGGACGTTTTTTTATGTAACGTTATATATCCGATACATATCCAAAATATCAGATATTTTAGATAAGTATCATGATTTCCGTATCCACTATATCTTGACTATCTTAGCACAGTACACGCAGAAGCATTACCAGCACACAAATAAAACCGCCCTTAAAGCGTTGTTTTGCCCAACAAAAACTACCCCATAATCGTTTTTATCACTAACAGAAGTATAAATATAACAAGGATTGAGTCTTGCATTTAGTCTGCTTATTTACCATTTGTTCTTATAGAATGCCTAATTTTATATTGGAACGCGCTTACTAAATTTAAATTGTGAATGCATTTTACATTCTAAAACATAATTCGCTCAATAGTAATTTAGTTTAAATAATTTACTCTTGTACAATTTTAAGCAATAGATAGAATCAAAATTTGGTCATAAATAGTACGCATCCATATCACTTCAAAAGCTCTTAGTTATTGACATGCTATTGACATTATTTTTCTACCATTTTGTAGAGCGCTACGTCCAAACTTAATCTCAATAAAATGTTTTTATTGAGATTAACTATTGTTGTAAAATCGTAAAACTGTGTATGGGAAAATAATTTTTTTATTTATATGAAATAAATTTTATTCCCAAAGCCCAATGTAAATAAAAGGAGATACTTTCATAAAACCTAAGAAAAATATCAGCTTTTTCTTATTTACATAATCCTCTGCCAAATGTTTGTTTTAAATAAAAGGTCCGCAAAAAAGGCAGGATGAAATATTACATTAATATCATGTGCGATTTTATGAAAGGATGGCTTAAGTGTAATATGATTTAATTATTAGGGAAGATCGGGTATGACAAAGCAGAAAATAAGAGACAAAAACATTTCTTCATTTGAATAATTCACTGAGATTTTAAAGTAATTTTTAAATAAACAATGAGGATATTATTTGCGGTGACGTAATGGAAATTGTATTTATTTGTGTTACTTAGTTTCACAACGATGTCATGGATTTATGCGCCTCAAACTGAGGCAACAAATGCTTATATAGGTTTAATACTAGGTTATCATAAAAGCCTCAATATACTGTCACCTTAAAATTTGCGTGAAAGTATCGCCAACAGTCTCTCAATCTAAACCGCTATTATTATTCCAAATTTAAATCTTAAAATTTTTATTTCAAATCTTGTATTTAGTTTTTGTTTTAGGTTATAAACAACTTTGTTTTATAAAAATGTTGTCTAAAATAGTAAATAAAGGTACTTCTCTCTTGAAGCATTTTCATGTTTTCCTAATTCTGAAACTTTTATGTGGAAACTCGTTTCTTGGACAACCCGAACTTTTTATAATGAATGACTTTTTTCGTAAGATGAAGTTTTTTTTCCTCTTTCCCACTCCATCCATGGATACACTGTATATATATATATATATATATATATATATATATATATATATATATATATATATATATATATATATATATATATATATATATATATATAAACCTCCACACGCGACAAGTTTCACGAAATTTATGTCTCCAGTGTTTTAAATATTTTAAGCTTTGTGGATAAGGTGGTAATTTTTTTTTTTTTAATAAGCCTATGTATTAAAAAAATACAGGTTCGTTAAATACTTGACATGACCTTTTTTGCAAATATTAAATACTAGCTTGCGCCCGCGACTTCGTACGTATAACAATTTTATTCCGTTACAAACTTTGAACCCCATTTTAGGGGCTGATTTATTGAAAACTGTAAAACACGCGTTTAATCATTTATTTTGTGGAGTACTTCTATGAAGTTTCAAGTTAATAGGGTCATCTATATATTTATATATAGAAAAACCTCCCTATATATGTATATATATATATATATATATATATATATATATATATATATATATATATATATATATATATATATATATATATATATATATATATACATATATATACATATATATGGAGGTTTTTCTATATATAAATATATAGATGACCCTATTAACTTGAAACTTCATAGAAGTACTCCAAAAAATAAATGATTAAACTCGTGTTTTACAGTTTTCAATAAATCAGCCCCTAAAATGGGGTTCAAAGTTTGTAACGGAATAAAATTGTTATACCGCGTACGAAGTCGCGGACGCAAGCTAGTATTTAATATTTGCAAAAAAGGTCATGTCAAGTATTTAACGAACCTGTATTTTTTTAATACATAGGCTTATTCAAAAAAAAATTACTACCTTATCCACAACGCTTAAAATATTTAAAACACTGGAGACATAAATTTCGTGAAACTTGTCGGGTGTGGAGGTTTAGTTTAACAATTTCCGACTAAATGTAATATTGTTTACACAAGAAATTAATGATTCTAATTTTCTGAAAAATGGACCCCTCTTCTGCTGAATTGTTTTTTTCCCATGTTTTATAGACTGTACAAGAGGCCATCCCCAAATTAACTTTTAACGTTGGGTTTGTTTAGGATAAAAGTATGTTTTGCGTTTTACTTCAACAGCTAATTTTACATTATTTTTTATGGTACATTTTCTTATGTAAACTACAATAAAGGAAAAATGTTTAATAAGCTATTTTCAACAAATCATGCAAGGTGATGCAAAAGTACACTGACGAAATTGGACAGGTGATTCTTTAACCCCAAAATTAACAATTTTACAGGAGGTATGAAAAATTGTTTTATTGAAAGAATATATGAGATTAAAAAGTGCTTTTTTATAAAATGTTGTTGAAAATATTGTAAATATAATTAAATCATACAATCTTTAAATATCATGTTTAAAAAAAAGGAGTTACGAGGTAATCTTAGATTTTTCTATTTTGAAATAGGAGTTACGTGCTTTTCACATAGAATTTTCAACATTAACAAAAAAGCAGTAAAATGAAACAATTTTGATAGATTTTTATTAGAATTTTATAGAAAAAAATAATAAATGGATTTTGCTGCTAAAATGTCGCAGTAATTTATTTGAATACGATTCTGAATTAAGAATTATAAAGTAAAAATTCTCTGAAAAAAAACACCAGTTTTCAAATAGAAAACATGAATATTTTCAAAAAGAACTTATTTATTGTCAAAAGACGGAATTAAAAAAAGTATAGGCAGTATTCTTAAATAAACATTACATAAAAAACAGGTTGAATGTAGATTTCAGACTGATTTTATTCGTGAGGCAGAACATCATAAAAACCGTGGTAGTCTCTTTCTAAAGATACTTTAATCTTCTGAAGCTGATTATACTTTTCTAGGGATATCTTTAATTTTTCCTTGTATAGTTTGGGAATATTAGTATCAACATTATGATTCATCCTAGCAGGTAGGCTTTTCCAGTCTTCAGGATGTCTCAACTTATATTCGATTGTGCCACGATCTCCAAAATCGCTTTAGCTCTAGATGACATTCTGCAAGCAAAAAATAATACTATTAATTCAGTTTATTTTGCGTTTGGAATTATCGAAACCAAAATAAAATTTGCAGCGCAGGAACAAGAAGCGCTTTTGAAAACAGGCCTTAAACAAGGAAAAATTCATATTAAATACTTTTAAAACTCATCTTAGTTCATTTTCAAGCTAAGTACAGGGTCACCCATAAGTCAGATCAGTATTTCAAACATTCATAATAATTATTGTTGTCATTGTAGTTTTTTGTTGTTGTTTTATGTCAAAACTAAGTCTACGGAAATCCTAAATCAACCAATTGGAAGAATAATAAAAGGTTTCTAACTGTAAAATTATGTGATAGGTAAACAACCCTAAAGGTATATTTTATAAACTATAGAAAAATAGCAAGATTGCAAGCTACAGGTTTTAATTTGTGTGAGAATTATTAATTTGAAGATATGATTAGTTTGGTATGGTTTATGAAAGATTTTATAACAGAACTATTACATTATTTGTCAAATTTTGCTATAAGCTAATTTAACAACACCAAAATACACTTTAAAACAGCAAAAAATATCAATAACGGTTGATATTTCAGCACTTATAACAATGGAACAAAAAGCGCGCAGAGTGAGGTGGTTTTCTTTTTATTAAATACTAAATAACAGGAGTTTCGTGGAGATAAATGAGGTTAACACATTAGAAAGCTTAGGCCTTTACCTAACAGACTGTGTTAAAAACTCAAAAAAAAGTGGAGTTACATGGATTTCACATAAAGGTATCGGTATGGAAAAAAGGAAATTAAGGGACAGGGAATAATCCAAAGATTTTAATACTAGAAAATCTAATAGAACCAGACTTTAATTATGGATTTTACGGAGTATTTGTATGGAATATCAGGAAAATTTTAGATGAGAGTAAACCAGTATGTATATTTAAACAATGAATGAAGTCTACTTACTGGTCAGGGTACATGTAAATATGTAAAAAATGAGAATTAGTTCTCTAAACCACCTGAAGATGCCTTATACTATAAGTATTTGAACAAATAATGTTAAAACAGCTATTCTCCGAGCTATATGCCCCTCCGAGCGCTGGATTACATACCAAAATTTGCCGTATTTTGACTAACACTGTTAGACAACAAAATACTTAGTTTGACTGCAAGAAACTACCAGGAAGAAGGAAGCTTTTCCTTTAGTTAGGATGTCGTTACCTGCAGACCGGTTTCGAACTTTTTAGTTCTCGTCAGTACAGGATAAACGAACATACCTACTTTCCGAAAAAAACAAATCCTTAAAGCTAACCATGTCGAACTGCATAAGCAGTATGACACAGGCAACGCCATCCATTAGCAGTTCCAAGCAGTCGGAGTAGAATTTACCATGAGGTAAAATATTTCAACAATGAAAGAAGTCTACTTACTTGTCAGAGGTACATGTAAATATGTAAAAAATGAGAATTAGTTCTGTAAACCACCTGAAGATCCCTTATACTATAAGGATTTGACCAAATAATGTTAAAACAGCCATTCTCCGGGCTATATGCCCATCCGAGCGCTGGATTACATACCAAGGTAACCTTTTCTAATAAAATAAAAATAAACATTTTT
Source organism: Philopedon plagiatum (assembly GCA_963971165.1). NCBI lineage: Eukaryota > Metazoa > Arthropoda > Insecta > Coleoptera > Curculionidae > Philopedon > Philopedon plagiatum. The sequence continues at coordinate 139,789,227 of OZ020189.1, read as the reverse complement.
CCCATTTATATCCAACTTGGGATACGATGTAAAACAATTTAACAAAGGGATATTAAAAACCTAGTCTTATAACGCTAGCCGTTTTCATTTAAGCTTATAAAATGGAAATTAGATAATTAAATTTCCCTAGAGACAAAGTTGTATTTTAATTGCTACAATTGGAGTACTTTAAAATTTTAAATAATTTCTCCTATGTTTAATAGTTTTAAGGTAATTCGTACTATATATTGCAAAAAAGCATAGAAAATATAAAAAGAAAATTAATTTATAAAGTTATTAAAATTCTACAATATACTTCACAAAATTAATATTATGTCAAGACCCCAGCTGAAGGCAAAAATATATGTCACCATACATAATAAATATGTTGTAGCCGTTTACCTAGTGTGTTGTCAGTTACATAGGATTATCAATAATGTAAGCTGATCCAAATAAGGTAAGGATATTGTATTTCTTTAGAAAAAAAAGTTCAGGAAAAGAGTTTGTATACGTTTGTGTTCCCGTATGATTTCTAGAAATAAAACACATTTATTTAACTCAAAGACGTTTAGTATCTGGAGTTAACAATATGTTTTTCTAATATGTAATGAATATGTAATGTTTTGAAAATTATCAAATAGCGAGTATTTCCACCTCTGTCGTATATATCCGATTGGACTCGTCGAGGCATACTTAGAATTAAATATGCCTCTTAGTCCAAGGCATCCTATAAATCTGGAAGAACTTGCCTTAGTGTCCATACGTCGTAAAGAGGCTCTTCCAAGCATGTCCCAGACATGTTCAATACAGTCTAGATCTAGAGAGAGAGAGAGGTAATGGCAGATGATTAATTTCATCCAACGCTAGCCGTTCTAACACTACCCTGGCTCTGTGTGGGCGAGCGTTATCATATAGGAAATTGAAATCGCGCTCCAAATTCTAACGGTAATCATTTACTATGTTGCTAACGATGTCTCGGGTATAAAGTTTACCTGTCATTGTCATTGTACGTTCACAAATATGTAACTTCGTTCGGTCTTCGTAAAAAATTTCACCTCATACCACAGTACCGCCACCTTCGAACGGATGCACTTCTTGGGCATATCGGTCATTAACTCGTGAATTGGGCGGTCTCCAGACATGAACTCTACGTCTGTCAACACGAAGACAAAAGCGGCTCTTATCTGTAAACATCACGGTCCTCCTCTCATCACGCCAGTTTACCCTTTCACTCTCATCACGCCAGTTTACCCTTTCATTGTACCAAAGAAAACGTTGAGCTCTGTGATTTGCAGGCAAAGGGGGACAGCTTATATGCCTGAAGCAATGTAAACCTGCCATATCTAAATGATTTAAGACAGTTCACGGGGGTATGCGAGCTCTGTTGGCTGCGGAAAGTCCTGATTCAAAAACGTGCAGTTCTTGAAGGCTTCATCCTAGCTTCTCTGACTATTAAACTCTCTTCCCTGGCATTCGCTGACCTGGACCGGCCTTCTCTTGGCCTTTCCCCAACAGTTCCTGTCTCATTAAATCGGTTGCTTAGACGGGAAATTACACTTTGAGAAACATTAAACCGATAAGCTACATCAGTCTGTCGCGCACCTCTAAGTAGCAACCCAATGGCTTGATTTGCTTCGTCTTTATTTAGATGACGCCTATTCATATGTCAAACGTAAAATAATCTCAGTCATTACAGGAATCACTAAGCAACGGTGAAACAGAATTGGAGTACATAGAAACAAAATTCCATATGATTTATTTTTGTCGATAAGTTTTCTTTGGTCAATTTTAAATGTGCATAAACACTATTTTTTCCAAAAAGAAGATTGGAGAACATAAAAAAACATTTTTTTCTTTTGGGATGTTTTTTCTCTGAGAAACCACAATATCCCCAACTTATTTTGATGATTTTATATAAAAATTCAATTGAAACGCGCCAACCCAAACAACCACCAACCCAAACAAGCGCCTACCAGCGTGAATTCGCTTTCTAGTATCGTAATTTATTTTATTAAGATTTTATATAAATAAAAAAGTAAAACACATCCAATTTAGTGGGACCAAGACATCCAGCATAAAATGCCAAGCACGTCACCCATGCACCAGCAGATGTACGATGTCTAAAATCAATATTCTAATGTCCATGTTTGTTCCCTGTGTTTTTAAAATATTTTGTGTATTTGATAATGGCGAGATAACATGCTGAAATACATAATACATTATTATCAATGATTTGATGCATTTGATTTTATGAAGAAGACTTTCTAACGCTATTCTACTTATACATACACTTTGCTTTAAAAATGGACTTTTACTAACATTCCAGCAATAAAACTGAGCAAACCCGAGCAAAAACTAGAGGACAGAAAAAAAATATTAAAGCCATATCTTCTAAATACTATACTTCTAAATACTATTTGTTTTGGAATCGACTCTTGGCGTTTCAGAGTTCGAGCTTTGAACAACATCACCAACAAGCTAAGTACTTTATTTTATAATCGCTTGGGTTTTATGGCATGAAAATCTTAATATCATGTTTGTTCTCTGCGTTTTTTAAAATATTTTGTGTATTTGATGATGGTGAGATAACGTGCTGAAATGAATAATATATTTTTATCTATAATTTGATGCATTTGATTTTGTGGAGAAGACTTTCTAACGCTATTCTACTTATACATTCACTGTGCTTTTAAAATGGACTTTTAATAACGTATATTATGGCCATCGTCATTCAATGCAACAGCACGTGCAACATCTGCTGGTCTCATTTTTTTGAGCAAAAACACTTTAAAGAGTGTTTCTGCAATAGCAGTATAGTGACACTTTGGTAAGCAATGCTCTGAACGTTACTACGCAACCAAAGGCTAGTCGATAAAATAATGTAACGTTCTGAATTGTTAAGAAAATAGAAAAACTGCCACTTTCTTTAAAAATCTTCTCTTAAAAAGCAGATAATGACGTGGACCAAAAAACATTGTGTTAAGAAAAGGTCACACTTTAAAACAAAACGTAATGCAGCTAAATTTTACTGCTCAATTTTTCCTCAGGGCGTTAAGAAATTAAGGGTAAAAAAGTAACTTTGGACTCTCCCTGTATAATGATCAAGCCATCAGTATTTCTTGAGAACTAAAATTCAAGCTAATATTCCGAGACAAAAGTCTACACTTTGCTGAAAACTTCACGTTAGTACTTAGGCTTTCACCAAAATCGGAAAACAATTTAAAAAGTGACAGGGCTATAAACCTATAAAATTATCTTTGTCCTGAATTTATTATCGGGGAGTGTATTAATTGATGACGGCAATAATTGTTACGGATATAACACATTACTCCCATATAAGCAGCTAAAAAGCTTGATTTTCTCTTTCGAGCCAGAAAAAACTTCTCCCCTTCCAACTTACTCTATACAGGGTGTCTAAAATAGGTGATACCACTATTACTATCTCCGAAACGGTAAAAGATACGAGATCGGTTAAATTAGAGAAAATGTGTCATTTTTAGTCCCTACTCATATTTCGTTTACGAAGTTGCCAAATTCTCTATAGTTTCTTATCTACAGGGGATTTTTTAAAAATAGTCAAAAATTTAATTCTTAAATATCTCGAAAACTATTATAGCTAGAAAAAAATTGTTTTAACAAAAATCACACAATTTTCTACCTTCTCTAAAGTAATGGTATTGTTTTGTTTATACCATTTGTTTTTATTGAGTTCCTGATACTGATTTGTTTTTTCAAATACGGACCTGGACTTTTGCTGCAATTTTTGAAAGAATACTTTATACCCTTTACATCTGTGTATCGCTTGATTAGGTTTTTCGACGTTTTGGTGAAGAATAGCATCATCAGGTTATTCTACCAGTACGAACCTGGAATTTTTCAAGTAAATGCTCCATTTCACTACCACAAACCGTAGCAATAGGTTGTGAATTGTGCCTTAACATGGAAGATCCCAGGTCCGTATTGTTAGAAAATGCTGATGTTGCTATTCTTGATCAAATCGTCGGAAAATATTTTCAAACTATACACAGTTCTAAGGGGTATAAAGTATTCTTTCAAAAAAATGGAGCAAAAAGTCCAGGCCCGTATTTGAAAAAACAAGTTAGTATCAGTAACTCAATAAGAACAAATGGTACAAACAAAAAATAACGTTACTTTATAGGAGGTAAAAAATCGAGTGATTTTTTTCTAACTATAATAGTTTTCGAGATATTTAAGAATAAAATGTTTGACTATTTTTAAAAAATCCCCTGTATATAAGAAACTATAGAGAATTTGGCACCTACGTAAACGGAGTATGAATAGGGACTAAAAATGGCACATTTTCTCTAATTTAACTGACCTCGTATCTTTTACCGTTTTGGAGATAGCAATAGTGGTAACATCTATTTTAGACACCCTATATGTTAGCCAAATAGGACCTAACCAGGAGTACTGTTCCTAACAGAACAACAGCAGGCGCTTACGTATGTATCCCTTTACTGTCCAGCTATAGAAACTCAAAACGTGCCACTTCTCTCGCTTATTCATCCCAATGGTCACCAGATTATAAAACAAATTGCCTACAGGGTCTTCTTTTTTCCTTCTAATCTTTAATCCTGTAAATCTCATGTCAATAAATTACATTTCCTTTCTCTTCAGACGCCCATGGTACGTTAGTACTTAGGCTTGAAGTATACGTAGGCTGCCTCAAATAACATAAAATATAGAATTATTTGGTAGTAATTGAGTTATTTTAATTAAGAAAAATACCGATCGGGCAAAATATAAACATAATTATTCGTTTTATTAATACTGAAAAGATTTTGTTACTATATCCCCTAACAGGATTTTTTCATTTATGTATTTTTATTTAATGAAGACCACTAATGGGATTTTGTTTACTTTTAAATAATGAAATGCCCCTCAAATTACATTGTAAGATAAACACTGGGCTGGCTCACGCCTGGTTTTTCTGTATTTCACTTTATGTAAATATTCGTGCGTCCTATTAAATTCGACAACGGTTCGGCTTGCCATAACATAATATATAAAAAAATTAAAATCCCTTGGCACGTGTCACGCAATCATACAATAAAAAACAATGTAAGGTCACAAACCTTCATGCAAGATTATTATACTACAACGCGATGTTGACCTTATAAAAAATTCGAAATAAACACAAACTTCGCTGAAATGAATTTTGTTAACATAAGTTTACTTTCTTTCTTGGTTCGCCGCTGAATAAACTCACTTCTAAAAATGAGCGGTTTGTTAAAAGAAACTGCGTCACGGAAGACCTCAAATATTATTCTTGCATACTAGTTTAAATTAAATATTTTTCTTACATTAACAGTAAGAGAAAAGTTAGCTACATTTATTCTTTAAGGGCAGTATTTTCATATATGAAAGATATTATTGTTTATTCACCACTGAACGGCTAGAAAGTTTTTAAAGTCCTAAAATTAACAAACTTTCTTAGTTTTTATATTCCTCTGTTCAGTGAACAATGAACATGTTTAATAATGTGGAAATTAAGTTTAATTCAAAAAAACCTTGTGTTGCTATGTGAAAGAAACCTTTCTATTTTTATGTTAGTAATTTGGTATTTATGGTTTCCGCCAGTTAAATTATGATTGGTCAAGAAGTTGATTGTTTATGAGAGCATATAAATAGGGGAAGTTATAAACAATAAAAACAAAAATAATCGTAAAACGTCAATTTAATCTAAAGCATGAAATTGTTTTAATACAATGGGGGAGCGAAGAAAATGAAAATTGAATAAACAAGGTTAACGAAACATAGGGTTTAGTGCAGCAAACAATTCTTACTCTATTTTTCAAGTGTAGCTGTAGCAGGATCATCTTTTATTGCAATTATTAAACTTTACAATACATAATTTAAAATTCCATAATTAAGAAAACGGCAAGGTATCAATAAGACCAACACTGCACTTCAACAAAAAGGAACAAAACTTTAAACTTAAGTTTCGCGGCCTCACCTTGTTACAAACAGGAATAAGCTTTGCCTTTAGCCAAGTTTGAGAAACAGTTTCTTAACCGGGCGATAAGTCAGTTTATTAAAGTTTATTAGACTTGTGCCTTCTAAATGACTTTAAACTTATTGTTCATAATATTCAACTTGCGTAAAAGCAAAGAAAGCTATTTTAAATTTTTTTATTTGTTTGTTACCGCCATCACTAATAAAACGTCTAGGGATCTAGCTTAGTTTTCGGGCTTAAATTTGCAGTATTATAATAACCTGCGACCTCGGCTGCGTAGATATACTTCCTGCTTTAATCAATTATAGTACAAAACATTGGAAGGAAATACATTAGGTGAAAATAAGAAAAAGATTGTTAATGAGCAGGAACGTAAGTCTTTTATTTCCGAGACATAGAGTACCCAGGTCAAGGTTGTTGATTTGTTTTTGAATTGCGAGCACTTTAATACAAGAACGCAATGTATTTTTAGTGCACCAACTCACTTTCACTTATTGTTGTAATTTATTACTAAACTTTTCTTTTGGTTGCCAACATGTTGGTTGTTAAAATTGGTAAGTACAGCTCCTGGTGGACTTTGTGATGTCATCTTGGAGATTATGAGTAAATCACGAAAATTCGGTTCCGATACTGGCAGAGTATTGCTTATTTTTATCATTTTTGTTCGTTTTTTTACGTTACTGCCGTGGATGTAAATAGCAGCTTTACTTTCATTTTATGAGTGTGAACAATTGTTGTAAAGGGTGATACCACATATTTTCATACCGTTTCTGTAAAAAAAAAACTATGAAATCCGGAGATCCGTTATGGGTTGCCGCAGTCTGATGAGAATCACTCATTAGTTTTTGGACTCTCGTGGCTTAGTGCAAGAAGAAAAAGCTGTACTCCACACAGCCAATCTTCTCGGTGTAGACGATCTCTTGTCAATTCCCAGATACAATGGAGTTTTCGTCTTATAACGCCAGCTGTACTACTGAAAATTTCCTCTGTAACGTGATACAATAACAAGACAAAACAGTTGTCCTTGCAAGTCATGGAACTTTAATCCATAGAAACAAATAAGTATTGATTTTTCAATTTTTTTTGTTATAGTCACGGTCTCCCGTAACAAATAATATAACAGTTGGCAAAGAAAAAAATCTATTTGAATCAGCCCAAAGAAGCAGTTTCCATTTCTCTTACAAGGCGCACACCTGCCGACTAAAAAAAACACTGATATGAAATTTTAAAAAACTATTTCAACGCTGGATAGTCTCGAAGCGCGAACACATGCAAATCAAGATAAAAGCAAATTGTTTTAATTTTTGATCCAAAACCAACGATGCGTTGCGTTGACATTGCTTTTACAAAATTTATCAAAGCGTTCCTTTACACAGCAACATGATGGCACATAATTTATGAACTTTTTGGCGTCGGCGTCTGTATACACACATTCTTTGAGTTTCAAAGCGGCGCGACGCAGCATGTAGGTGTATGTGGTTAGCCAAAATAATTATGCAGTCGAGTTGCGGCTACTAATTCAGCTAGTCAGAACGGAAATATCAGAGATTTACTTATTTAGGTGTTTAGTACCATTAAATTTGTAATTTTAACATTTATTTATACGCTAAGGGATGTTTACTAGTTAAAACCAGGTTTTGCGCCAGAGCGATAGAGAGAAAAGGAAAGAACACATTGATGGAATTAATGGCTGTATTCAAATTCTTCCATTGGTGGCATCAGTTTTGTTTTGTCGTTTTCATTATAAATATAATAGAAAAGAAAAAAATGCATTTATGAAATTAATCGCTATATTCAAATTCTGCCATCGATCGGTGATATCAGTTACTTTGTCATTTTCCTTATAAATGTAATAGAAAAGAAGAAAATAGCACATAGATGAAATTAATTGCTGTATTATTCCTTCATCGATTGTATCAGTTATGTTTTGTCATTTTCCTTATGAATGTATTAGAAAATAAAAGAACACATTGATTAAATTAATCGCTGTTTTCAAATTCTTCCATCGGTGGCATCAGTTATTTTGTCATTTTCTTATGAATATGTTAGAAAAGAAAAGAACACATTGATTAAATTAATCGCTGTTTTCAAATTCTTCCGTCGGTGTCATCACTGAGTTTTGTTATTTTCCTAATGAATGATATAGAAAAGAAGGAATACATTGATGCTATTAATCGCTGTATTTAAATTCTTCCATCGGTGACATGAGTTATGTTCTGTCATTTCCTTGTTAATGTGTTAGCAAAAAAAAACAGAACATTGATGAAATTAATCGTTGTATTGAAATTCTTCAATCGGATGGCATCAGTTAGCTTGTCATTTTTCTTGTGAATATAATGTAAAAGAAAAAAAACACATTGATGCAATTGATCGTTGATGGAACGATACTTATATAGTTTAAAATTTTCAAGGTTTTAAGAATAGTAGCCTAGAATCGATATGTTTTTACTCTTTTTCCTAATAAACGAGGTTCCCACTTACGTCTCGTCGTTAGTGGCAACCAATACCTGCTTCGGTATGTTTCACTGACTGTGTTGAATAATATACCTACCTTTCAAAGATAGTACAAGGGGGGAAATTGTAAATGTAAAAACTGAAATCCCAATTAAGTAGTAACTTAAGGTCAATGTTCTATGGGTAAGTGGAAAAGAACCAACATGCTACCGACAGTGGGAAAAGTTTTTTGCTTGTGCAATCGAATTTATTATTAGTGATTTTGAAATTGGTTTATTCGAAATTCTTTTTAAAAAGGTTTAAATAGAAAATCTTGTGCCTTTACTAGTTAAATGGCAATCATCGTCTAAACAAAAAAGTTACTATGCTCCATAGACCTAAAATTGAAAATAACGAAATTATGCTTATATTTTATTTTCAATTAAGTTGACTGCGGAATACCACAGTACAAACAACATTTTTAGAGTAGCGGCTGTGAATTTTAAATTTCATTAGTTCTTACTTTACTTTTTGATAAGAAAGCTGTAAATTTGACAATTAAAATATTTGAAGATGGAGGCTGTGAATTTATAAATTACATTTTTTTTATTTTTAAAATGACTGTCGTTACGGTCCGATCTGAATCGTTTGGATGGTGAGCTGAAGCTCTACGGCACTTAGACATCAGTAGACACATTGTGCATCCTCCAGAAATAGGATACTTTCTCTCAGCGCGTCAAGCAGTCTACTGATTTAAAGAAGTAGATGACGTCGCCGTGAGGTGCCTCTCTAATGTTGGTGGTCGATGAACAACATGATCATCGCCAAGTAGTTTTTAGCTATTTCGCTGTCAGGGTAACTAAGTAGTTCCTTGGCGAGTTTGTGACTTCCAGTTTCATCCCATACTTTTTTAAAATTTCTGGTTCAATACCAACTCTGCAAAGTCGTGTCATAGTCATCAACGCAACGTCCTTACGAGTAATGTAGATATTAACTGAAGGATCACTTCCATTGTTCTAGTTGTTGTGGTTTTCATGGCTCTAGTTACATTGACGCGTGCTATTCTCAGGATTTGATCTATCTTTCGTGAGGCTGCGGCTTGTAGGTCTTTTGGTCCCCAGGATATTGCTCCGTATGTCAGCATGGGTCTTATGCTGGTCGTATATGTCATATGTCCATGCGATAACTCTGGGGAATAAAACCCCCAGGTTTGGCCCACGGTCCGAAGGTATTGAAAGTTCCATGTTAGCTTGCGACCTTTATTAAATTTTTTTATAAAGGAAAAAAACTAATTGCACTGCTAATACTTTTCATCAATTATTAGAAAATACCCTTCACGCGTTTATAAAAATGAATGAGCAATCATAAAATTCAAAATTCATATAGCCAGCTATTATAAATATTGCCAGCCAACTTGACTGAATATAAAATAAAGACAAAACTTCGGTATTTTAAATTTTGGACCTACGGTACATAGGAACGTTTTCGAAAATTTTTAGATCAATAAAAAGCAGCACTGGTAGCACTTACGTATTTAATTAAAGTTCACAGGAACTCTACTAGTTAAACCGCTTATGTTTTAATCCTAGGGTTTATTTCTCAGTAAAACTAGAGCATATATACGTAAAAACTTACCATTTAAAAAAAAATTTACGTTTTCAATTATTATTTGTGAATATCGCCCACGTAACGCATCGCTTGGCTTAAAATATTTTTTCAATAAATATCGGTGTGAGAAATAAAAGCCTCGATTTTAGTTATTTTTAATTTATACTCTGGTTATTATTTTATTCTCTTATTTATTATTTTGTGTACAAAGTTGGATTTTCGTATAATACTGCAAACTGTGAGATATGTATCTGGTTGTGAGAACGGTTTTTGAATTTTTTTATAAACGTTAATCGACAAAACCTTGTATTGTAGAAAACTTTTAAATGTACAATGTCTGTTTTAATTTTAAAAATTTGAGCAAACCCAGGTGGTTTTAAACATTTATTTTGCAAATAAAGTTTCCAGAAATTTAGCACCAACAGTCACTTTACATGTGCAGCTAAACAACCTTTTGTTAAATTGACCAAAGAAATTATGAACATGGCACAGACATGGCAGAAAATTCTTTTAAAGTATTTAGCGTGCTATGGATGTGCTAAAAAACGATTCATATGGATCACGTGAAATGTATATTCTCTAGATCTCTGGATAATTGTTTTTAACTGAGGGCACTTTCTTTTTTAAAATGGCGTTGCACGACGGGAACTAAGCTCAATCACCCTGCATTTCATCACATGAAATCACATGAATCTTTATGAAATAAATAAAAGTGAAAAACATAGAGAAATCAAATTCCGATTATGATAATCCAGCTAATAAATAGAAAGCAGGGATTTAAAATCTTATTTTAAAACGCTACATTTGCATCTCAAATATAGAACTAACTCAGCAAATATCGATCCAGCAATTATTTTTAACGAATGTGGCGTATACTGGCCAAAATGTGTTGGACTAGTTCCAGTTTTTTTTTCTGGAGCGATGGAAATTAGAAGCACTTAAATAACAAGCTACCACTTATTATAAATCGATCTTCCAACTGAAAAATATGTCACAGAAAAAGTAGATTTATAAAAGAGCTTGGAAACATATTTAGTCGTAATTGGGGCTTTAGCTTACAAGGCAGATATGTCAGAGGTGTACAATGTAAAATCAGTGGTGAAAATTTGTTTATGTAAATACTAAAGAAACCCCCTAAAACTGTTGCTGTATGATCTAATTATAAAATGGGGTTTATGGTACAGTTTTGTGGCCATAAAGTGGCTCAATATTGTACTATTACAATAAAATTACTCTATTGCTGTTGAACTATGCCAGTATACTCTCTTCAGTAGTTTTATTACTTCCACTCCATTCTGTGTAAGTCGCGTAAATTTCCTCATCGAAAATTTCTTTATCGACGCTACTTTTAACTTCCATTTTTTGTCTTAACATTTCGGAAGTTACAAATATACATGCTTGTTGAATTCGGTTTTCCATGATTTCGGGTGGCCTTTGTGCTATAACCATACCGTCTTTTTTATAAATTTCCAGAAGAAAAATTTAAGGGGACGAGATCAAGAGACCTTGCAGGTCAGTTAACAGGAGCGCCACGCTGATTTCGTGTAAGTCGTTCCTTAAGAAAGCATTGTACTTCTTTCTATTTGAGGGGTCCCATGACTCTGTCCCCGAATACTCATTGGTTTTTGGTCGCCCTAGAGCTCTCTTTATGGCACGACGGTTTCCGGTATTCTGACCTGGGTATTCTAGTCGCTTAAATGCGATAAGATTTTGTAGTGCCAGGAAACCTAATAAATGCGCAGCTTCTCGGTAATTCTTTCTATATTCTCCTAGAATTAATAATATGTCGATCTAAATATTGAAATTTTGTTTTACAGTTCTCATGATTGGAGACTGGAACTCCTATTACTCCTATTGACACCAATATCGAAAGTTGACAGCTTCATCGAAGTAACTATCAACGGACCAGCTATTCTTATTAGCATTCGCGACCTGTCCATAAGGTCATTTGGTCAATGACCCACCTAAATTTATTTGCAATGATCCATCTAATAAAATTTGTTTTAAAAACCAAAAAATGATAATTTCTTTTCAAAGTTTGCTGCGAAAACTTGCCATTAAAGCGAAGCGAAGAACCAATACCTATTGCTTGCTCCGGGCTCCCCCGTATTTTATATTCACCTCATAGGTTTATATGGAAATACAAATGCATTAAAACCAAGAGAGAAACAACCATACGCGCTTTATGAAGTTATAAAAAGACAAATATATCAGGAAATAGTCGACGGCCCAATAAAATATCGATCGACGATTGCTGTCGGCAATCGTGCGACCATCAACGCCGCTGTTGTCCTGGCGACTATGGAAATACGCTCGAACCGCTCCGTCTATTGCAAAACATATGGGTTAGACAAAGAAATTACCCAATATCCGCATCTTATTTGCATAAACATTTGTCTACACTTCATTTCATTACGCCACGCCGGCACTTATTATTAGCACAGAATTTCGATAAATTGTGTGTTTAATATTATTAGTTGAAGAGGTGTTTCAAAGTTTCGGCTTTCCTGTGTGCTTGTGTAATATGTTTTTGGATATTATTTAATATTTATGTTGTGTCCTTCGTGTAGTAGTACAGTACTAGTACTTGAGTACTTATGTTAACAATGGCTTTAACAGTGCAAGAAACTCTTTGCAGGCAATTTAAAAAGTCACAACAAAAATGCAATTTTAGTATTTTGTTTTTTGCGGTGCATAATTGGAGGTAAATAATAATTTCTTGGAAGAACTAAGTGTATTTTACTTGTTACGTTGATATCACATCACAGCCCATAACATTGGCCCTAGTTGCCCATACTGAGCCCATGAGGTAGAACGTTTCAACATTTTAGCTTTTTCACTAAAATAGCGCATTTTCAGTAAAGTTTACTACATGCCTTTTTAAACACCACATTTTGTTGCTTCGTATAACTTGCTTGATTTTTCTGGTAGTAATTTGCTTTGATTTTTCTGTAGTTGAATTTGCTGCTTCAGTAATTTCTTCAGGTTCTTCTATATAAAAAACTTTAAGGTCCATATTGTACTACAAACGAAACTTTGTTCATTTAAATTTTGACAGTTGGTTATCTAAATTTTCACAGTTTTCAAGGACTTTTTTTCACCTGATCAAAGGCTACAAATAATTTTAAAATCAACACATATTAAGACATTAGATTTTTCGTTTTAAACATACTACATGGGCCGTGAAAAAAATAATATAGGTATACACCTCGAGAGAGATGCTATTTTTTCTCCAGTGCACCTTAGAAAAAATCAAGTGTTTTCCTACGACCACCTATGAAAATGAGTAAAAAAGCACGGTTAACTTGGCGAGAAAGTGCTTTATATCACACGCGTGTTGAAAAGTACTTTACAACACGTGTGTTGAAAAGTACTTGTCAACATGACACTTAAATAGATGGTGCCAATTTCATTTGTTTTATTTTCAGCACACTTGATGAAAATATTAGTGTTGAAAGTGAGGGTTTTAAAGACAGAAATTGAGGTTTTTTTTGGAAATATTTTTGTGGTCGTAGGAAAAATATTGTACATTACTCGTGTGCAAGTCATTTTCGCACACTCGTGGGATTATCGCACTCGGCTATCGCCTCATGCGACAACATTCCCACTCGTGTGAAAAATGTCACTTTCTACACTTGTTATGTAATATACTATTCTCTCCCTTGAACGTGCGCTGTAAAAAGACACTTACCGAACTACAAAAATAAACAGAAATCAAAGCATAAATGTGAATCATATTCTGCCATATAATGTCATGTTACTTTTAGTGCGAAATTTTGTCAAATTGTAAACTTAATTTTTCAACTAGCAAAAATGGTGTAAACCAGCAGCTCTAGTGTTATAGGAATTTCTCTTGTAGTTTAGACATTTTCTATTGTGTCTTGTTTCATCATTTCTAACTAATATTTGACCTTTTCAATGACATCAAATCAATTAAAATCTAAATTCACGTTACTCATAATTGAAAAATTTAATTAGCGTGTATTTTAACTTTTAGGGAATCAAGAGTAAAAAAACTTTAACTAACAACAAATTTGTTGACATGAAATTGACAAAATATTTATTATTTGCTGTAGGGGAGACCGGTGACAATTGTAACAAAAAACGCATGTGATTTTTTACAACCTTACCTGTCAGTTCTAATTTATTGATTTTTTTTGAGGATGTCCCCGAGCTTTGTAAGTAACCTAATAAATTCAGAATGTAGAAAAAATATCTAGTTTCTTGTTTAGAACATATAATTCAAGTCAATGACAAGTGTTTCAATTGACACCCGACTGGTGGCAATTGTAACGGACACAGGTGTCAGTAGTAACAGTGCGTACAAACATGATATTTTATTTTAAATATCCTATTTGAATACAAATAATAAGATTAAAAAATAAACAAAGCGTTACACAAATAAAAAAGTAGTATTTTTCTGTTGTCAAAGTCGACAAAAGTATACCAAAAAAAAAACACGACAAATTCGTAACAATCTGTATTAGTAACTTCTATTAAAATATAAATAACAATATTTGAAAATATACAAATGCAAAGTAAAATATTCTTTTAAAATGACAAATGTTAGATAAGAAACGTGGATATGTTAACATTACCAAAAAAACATTACTCTTCACCTGAGTTAAGTATACCATTCGTGCGCAAGAAGATTTTTTTACTGAAAATTTTTGGCTTAGACTCTTATGAGAAAAATTTACAAATTATTAATTTTAAGTTAATATACGAGTATTTCTTCTTCCGTATGCACGGTATGAGGTCTCCACAAATGTTTGGTTTTATATTGTAAAGCGTTCTATAAAGAAATACATTATGATGATACACACTTTTTACATTAGTTTCACTTGTAACATGTTACAATCGTCACCTTTATTCATGTTACAATTGACACCAAAGGACATATATGATTTGATTACATTATTAAACTATATAATCTAATTCCTAAAGTGTTCTTATTATAAGATTATATAGTCAATATAATCCATATCTCAGTGGTATATTTTAAATATGTATTGAAAATATGGTTAAAAAATTATTTACAAACGAAACTAAAAATAAATACTTACTTTTCGTATTGAAAGTCACGTTTCAGATCGTAACAACAGTATTCATCAGAATTCTTAAAGCAACTAACACTATAAAGAAAGATCTGTCAACAATCGTTGACATGTGTAACTCGGTTCGCGATAATCCGGCGGAGGGCGGACGTATACTGAATGTTACAATTGACACTTGTTACAATTGTCACCGGTCTCCCCTACTCACTATCGCATTATTTTTTGCTACCTTTGCTATATTCACATAATCGATCCTAGTAAATCTGTATTTACGTTTTTTGCCTCTTTATTTACATCGGCCGGTGGTGGTCATTTGTGTACTCGAATGTATTTTGTCTGACACTTTGTGATAAATGTTGACGCATTACCCGAATAAAGGGTCTTGCGCGTGTTCAAACCATCAATCTAAATATGCCTTAATTCATATTTATGACAAACCTAGAAGTGTCACAATAATAAATATTTAAACGCAGATAGGGGGTCAATTTAGTACATAATGTGAGGATTTTATTAGACTTTGCAATATACGTAAATTTGACTTTAGAGGATAATTATTTTATTATTACATGTTTTAGTGTTTAACAGAACTTTTAATCCAGCATTAAATCCCAATTTACTATTAGAAACAAAAAATAGTTAGTGAAACATAGCGTTCAATTTTTTGTATACAGCCGCTGCCCAAAATGTTAGATCGAGTTTGCTCAGTTAAATAGACAATTTCCACTACAAAACTCTTGGAGATGTTTATTTTCTCATTTGTTTTTAACGCAGAGGACTTAAATATACGAATTCCAGAATATGCTGGGAAAATCTTTGAATAAACATTAGTTAACTTTGGCAAAATTTTACATTCCAACACAAAAAAATTAAAGAAAAATTCTTGCGTCAATATTTGAAATTAAAATTATATGTCTGTATTACAGATGAGCATTTAATTTACCTTGATTAACTAAGTAGATACCTACCTTTATATCGAAAAATGCCCACTAAAATAAAAAATCCAGTAAAAATAAAGCTAATTTATTTGCATTTTAAAATAAAATATGGACTATTTCAATATTGTAGGTACCATATTGCCCTTCTTCAAAGTTTTATAATTAAAATAATTATTTTTCCACTCTTGTTCATAATTATAAATATATGGATAAATAAATGGAAAAAGGAAATTAACGGACAGGGAGTAATACTGAAAAATCTTATATAAAATCAGACTTTAATTACGGATCTTACTGGATATCTGTGTGGAACATTAGGAAAATATTAGTTAACTATATAGAGCTTGAATAAATGATCTATATTTATTTAAAGAAAAATAAAAGTTTCTTACTTCCCTTTCATTTTTAGCAATAAATCTTTTTCTTTTGCAGTATAATTACAGGATCTGTCCGATTCTTCTTTTTCAATTTATTATTTATCCAAAAACCTACAATTATTACACTTCAAAACAAACCCAATACTGATTAGGTTCAAGCTTTTACGCTTGGTAGCTACAAGACTGCTTTCGAATATAAAGCAGATGTTAAATGATTTCTTTTTAAGGCAGCGTTCGGCCAGCTTTAGTTAAAAGTTGGGTCTTGACAAAAATATAATGCTATTAAAATTTAATATGATATTAGTTTATCGTTAATTACACTTTCTTTCTGCAACCCGCCGTACGTATGTAATATCCTTAAAAATTTAATAACCGTGGTCGCTCATCGAGCAAGCAATGTAAACCTCGAATGACAGATTACTAGCTAGGTTTATTTATTCACTATGCGATAGTTCAATTAAGTGAAACTAACCTCGTTTAATGTGCTGTAAACCATAGACTAAATAATACATAGACGAACACTGCCGTGCAACGAAAAGCGGGTCTCCCTTGAGACATTATGGTTTAAAAGTTTGTTTGTCTACCATTATATAAATATCACACATCCCGTTCAAAATCGTCGCAACTCAAAATTTTTGAATTTTCTGATTATTTTAAAACGAAAATCTACTTTGAGTACTCTATCTGTTTACAAAACCCTGCCGTCGAATATCACCAATTTTTCGCTAAATGGCGGCACCAATTTTGTAACTATTAATTTTACGACTAAACTGTCGTATCTCAAAAATTTTTTTTGAAAATCTGGTAATATTTTGACAAAAAAATATGTTAAAAAACATTCTTTGGAATATCTTTAATCAAATACAAACTGAAACCAAACTTAAATTTTAAGGCAAGAATATTTTTCTAAAATCAAAAACAAATCTTAAAGAGTTTCTTTTGCTTTTCCAGTAAAATGTATCTTTTTTGAGTTACGACGGTTTTGAATGGGATGAGCGATATGTATACTATGTATCTACATGTATATATAATGGTGGACAAAGAAACTTTTAAACCATAAACCAGTAAACCCACCAAATGTCTCAAGGGAGACCGGCTTTTCGGTGTATTCGAGTGTCTGTCTATATCCTTTATGTAAACTTACCAGTCAAAATATTGTCTTTCTCTGCTCAAGTTACTCAGAATCGGAGATTTTGATTATAATTTGTATTACAATTTTCGTAATCGGATGACACAAATTATCTGAAAAGTGGAATTAACGATTATTTTTAATTTAAATTACCCCTTTCCTAATGTAGCAGACTTATATAAGAAAGAAATTTGAACTAAACTTTTAATCCAAAATTTAAAATAGGTTCTTGTTTCACTCAGAATTCCCAGTTTGCAAAAGTTTTGCTAATTGCAAGGGGCAGCACTAAGAGAAGAAGCTAACGTAAAATAAAAAAAAACGTCTTCAAAGTATCACACCTGTCTTGAAGTATTACTCTTTAAAGATAAAGGTAATCACGGCAGAACAAAAAGCTTTTGTGATCGAAAGTTATTTTAGAAATGGTAGGTAAGATTGATGGCCAGCGGGTTTATACAACACGGGACGCCATTCAGGATTTTCAAACAGAATTTCCACACATAGTCATGGATTTTGACCAGTTTCGCCAAGTTTTCACTAGATATGTAGCTTTGTTTAGAGAAACAGGAAGTACGAATGGAAAGGAAGGCAGTGGGAGACCCATAGTTCGCAGTGCACATAAAGTAGAAGAATTGAGGTAAATTTTTAATGAGCACCCACAAACTCCTATACGGCGTTTAAGCCAACAAGTAAATGTATCTTACGGAACCTGTAGTACAATCCTGAAATGTGACCTGCATATGCACGCTTATCGTCTAAGCATAGTCCAAGAATTGTTTGAAAAAACTTTTTTAATGACGGGGCATGGTTTTACCTCTCTGGTTATGTAAATTCTTAATAAATGAGAATGTGGAGTTCTGAAAATCCACATTTGTTTATAGAGAAGCCTCTGCATTCACAGAATGTTAGCGTATGGGCCGCCATATCGAAAAGAACGTTAATTGGACCGATTTTTTAAGGGACTCTCAATTCGGCGCGATGCTGCCATGAACTTTTAGAAAATTTCGTAAACGCATTAGACGATGAAGGGATGCGACATGGCTACTTCCAGCAGGACGGCGCCGGCGCACCAATTCGCGTGACTCTTGATAATTTAAATATTTTGGAAGAATTTTTCGAAGACCGAATCATTAGTCGTAATATGCCAGTTAGGTGGCCATCATGGTCCTGCGATCTCACGCCTTCTGCCTTTTTTTACGGCCACATATTAAAAACTCGGTTTTCAAAACCCCTTGTGAAAATCCTAAATGTCCTATGGGCTAGAATTACAAAGAAATTTCAGGAGATTAACAACTCCACCAACCCCCCCCCCCCCCCCCCCCAGTGCTCACCAATATTTTTAATGCCGTAAAAAGAAGAATGGGAACATGATCGGAAGTAGAATGTGGACACGTCTCTTATTCAGTTTAAATTTAACATTTTTAGATTCTTTATTGTATATGTGGTAAATCCCCAGCTGCACCCTAGATGGTAGAAGCACTTGACACAATAAAAATTGGGAAAAATATTTATTTTGTTGAACTGAACAAGGGATCAATTGAAGATCTTGAGAAACGCATAGATCTTATGGTCTGTATTTATGCTTCAGTATTCATTAATGATAATAGGTATGTTAATGAATTTTCGACTATGCTAAAATAAAATTATTAACTGTGATTGTTTACCTCTGTCATTAAACAAATCAGATTTCTGAGCTGGCAGCCTGCACGTGCGTAGACAAAGATCGTATTACTATGTCTAGCCGCCAGTATTGTATTTATCAAAGAAAACGGAGTTTCGGCAGCGTTCCTAATTTTATTTTACGAATAATCACACTTTTAGCCCAGAATAAACACCATCCATTTATTTTGGGATTTTAGTACAAGGCGCGACCTCTATTGATGAGACGCTAAACGTATCAAAACGGGAAACCGCTAACAATCTTAGACAGCTAAAATACATGGAAAAAAGTCATAGATATCTAGACGGGTCTCAAGATCAAAGTAGTAGATAGACAGCAGGGGTTCTGGCTCAAAATCCCATGTTATTTCTTATGGAGGTTCATTCTGGTATTTTTTGGAACCGACGCCTGCAGGGCGTGGTCCAAAATTAGACGTCGCGACGCCTCAGAAGTGACGTTCGTCTTCTTAGGTACTTGGACGTTAGCTACTTGGGCTGAACTACTCGAGCATCAACTACTTGGGCCTCAGCTACTGGATCCTGCTGCTAACGCCATCTGGGGGGTTTGAACCGAGCCTTCAGCTATTGGGATATATTAACATGTTTCTAGTGGGTCTCGGCGTCGTCGTCGTCGACGTCGGCGTCGTCGAACGGCTAAACTTTCCATCTTTCAACTCCAACGCGGCATCGTTAAACAATTATTTCTTCAAGATGACGTCACAAACTTTTTTTATGGATTTTACCCATGCTAGGAGTAGAACCGGGGACCTATGGATTAGTAGTGCATCGTCTTACACTTTACGCTGTCGAGGTATATTGAATATTTCCGTCTTTAATTGAGTATTAAGTATTTTATGAAGATGACGTCAAAAACTTTTTTCTTTATTTTGCCGATGGTAGGATTAGAACCTGGGACCTGTATGTTGGAATATCAGCGCTCTAGCCGATCTCGCCATCGACTTCACATAAAATATTGTGTTGATGAGATATAGACTTGCAGCTAGAAGAGCACGCGTTTTCAATTAGAAATTTAATATACGTAACGTGTTGAGAATTCGGTTGTAAGATATGTATAAAAGTATGGTAGCTGTCACCTGCCATTTAAGATATGTTAACTATTATCAGTCACTTGTAAAACGCTAAAATAGAAATTTAACATAGGTAACGTGGTAAAGATGACGTCTTCATATATATGAAAAAATTTTGTCTGCTGTCACTTGTCATCTTCAAAGTGTCAACGGTCACCCGGTGTTAGATAGAAGTCATAAAGACCATTAGATATACAGGTTCAAAACCCCCCAAAATATTATGGCCATTTGGATCATTTCTCCTGCGTAGGCCAGAAGGGCCTTAAATTTTTTCTGCTTAGATAGGGATGACGGGTAGGAGGAATAAAATATATTCCCCAAATGGCATCGAAATCCGTAGAGCCGTTTAGGCGCTAGAGGGTTACAAAGGTGTTTCATGTATCAGGAGCACAGGAACGGATGACGGTAAATAAAAACTAAATTACGGCTAGCACGTAAACGATAAGTGTTGAAGAATTAAAATTTTGGTGTTAGATAGAAGTCATAAAGACCATTAGATATACAGGTTCAAAACCCCCCAAAATATTAAGGCCATTTGGACCATTTCTCCTGCGTAGGCCAGAAGGGCCTTAAATTTTTTTTGCTTAGATAGGTATGACGGGTGGGAGGAATAAAATATATTCCCCAAATGGCATCGAAATCCGTTGAGCCGTTTAGGCGTTAGAGGGTTACAAAGGTGTTTAAGGTATCAGGAGCACAGGAACGGATGACGGTAAATAAAAACTAAATTACGATAACGATAAGTGTTGGAGAATTAAAATTTTGGCGTTAGATAGAAGTCATAAAGACCATTAGATATACAGGTTCAAAAACCCCAAAAAATATATTAAAGTCATTTCGGCGATTTCTCGGACGCCAACCAAAAGGGCTTTAAAATTTGTTTGCTTCGATAGGGGCAAAGGATAGGAGTAATAAAATACATACCCCAAATTTCATCGAAATCCGTGAAGCCGTTTAGACGCTAGGAAGTTAAATAAAAAACTAAATTATGGCTAGCGTCTAAACGACAAAAAGGATTGTTGCTGAAATCTTGAATTTTTCTCCGAAAATATGCTTTCAACAAGCTGTCTGTAAATTACCCTTAGCCAAAAATTTAGGAGAGGTATACTGAAGTCATATGTCACGTAAAACACTTTCAAAAGGAGCAAGAGTTGAAGATGCGGAACATTCGAGAAAGATGCATCATAAGTGGAATAGTACTGGACAAAGCGCGCTAAAATATCACAGCACGAGGCAAGGTCAACGCAACCATTGTTTTCCGTACCTAGCGGAACCATGCTGAGTAAAGTGGTTTTACGCGAAGTCATGATGATGAGGATGACTCAGCAAGCACAATGATTATGCATTTTAATGTAAAGCGTAGATAGTTACGATCTGGTCGGCGGGGAGTGGTAGTAATTAAAATAGGTATTTCTAGCAAAGTCACGTAGGCAAGACCAGCAGTAGGAAAAGATGTTTCGACTGGCCGAAAAACTTCTCGAAAATCTCGACTAAGATCATCGATACAGGTCTTTAGGGCTAAAATACGACTTTCAGATTAGTAACAGCAAGAAGGGAAGGATTCCGAATGTTGGAGAGAGATAGACTCGCTTAAATCGTATGGAAAGAAACCGAAAACTATTAAATATATACTGTTAAGTTATATGTATATTTTACCCAAGTTTACCCTATTTTTATATTGTGTATTTTACTCTATTTACTCTTTACAGGCCACTGTTCAGCCACTTTTTACTGTTTTAATTTTTTACATATTAATAAATGTTTGTTTTTGTGTTTATATTGGCGTTTTATTTCCATAGTTAGAACAATGAAAAACCAAAATTGGCGTTAGACTATTTATTTAGTAACAGAATACTGTTTGTATATTAAGCTTATACAATTCATAAACATGCTTTGCGAATAGGCGTATTAGCTTCTCCGCCCATCGAAAAAGATACTTGTCTGTTGTGGCATCTTCAAACTTGAGACTTCTCTTATCGCCATTGCGATGAAACACTAAAGTATACTGTCCAATTATCATACATATATCTACCCAATGGGTATTGAAACAATCAAAAGTGCTTAAAAATTCTTCAAATTCCTCACTAGAGAAAGAAATTTTGCCATACCCAATAGTATCCAAAATTACTTGTTTGCGTTCCTCTTCGGACGTAGTAAAAATGACAGTTATAAAGTCATCAATCTCGTAAACTCGGTTGGGCTTAGTCTTCCTAACTATCGCTGGAACATCAGGACATCTAGAAGGAGATTCAAACACCTTATCCCAACCGGAGGAGGTAGCCATTGGTAAGTTTAAATGGTAAGTTTAAAAAATATTCTAACCAAAGATTTCTTTTCTTTGTAAAACTTAATGTCTCTTTTCAACTTGCGTATTTTTTTCAAATGTTCGTCTAATCTAACTGACAAGGCGACTGTCTTTGTCATGTGCTCGAGACTAAATGCCTAAATTTCTCAAGGGGTTCTAGTAATATAGGATAAAATGAAACGTGTAATACAATTTAACTTCTTTATTTAGGTAAAAAATCATAAATATATTCATACAAGATTTTTGAATTCACAACACTACAAGTACAATATTCTAAACCATGATAAGAACAAGTGATTTTACTTAGAGATAATTTCGGTACATTAACACTGTCCCTAGTAAATTCTAAATTAACAATATCGGGTATACGCTTAAGATATTTCATCGTGGAAAAAGTTTCCAGTAAGAAGGCCTTCTTTACATACCCCTTCACATAGATGACATCAACATCCCGTAGATCGTTGTAGATAATGCGGTGAAGTTCATTGTAATCGGTTTCACCAGAATTGTAGTATAAACCATGTCGGCTCCCATATAGAAACATTGCTTGCTTCTGACAATCATAGGACAGTTCATAAAACGGCTTAGCGGGTTTAAAAAGGTAGTTTTTGATTTGCTTTCCATCGTAAATAACCAATTCTTTAGCTTGAAATTCTGGAACGCTGAATCCTTGAACGTCAACCACAACAAACTTCATCGTGCTGAGAGGGTTGAATAGTAACTGCCTACAACATATCACGTACTTGACCTGTTAAAGCCTGATACTCAAGCACTCGATCATGAATAATTATACAAAAGGCACGTGACTCAGCCGAGAAGTTTTCGGAACTTTGAAACTCCAACTTAACGTCAATAGTGTTACTCTTGAGGGCTTCATTTTGTTTGGAACAGTCAATAACAAAGAGGGTTCTGCCTGCGAAAGCGAGAAAATCCAAGAGCGGCTCACACCGCTGTTTCCCCAAATAGGCTTTTTGAAAGTCCGTATACATCTGATAGGCTTCTGCAAACTGTCTATTGGCAAAGTTTAGGTTTAACGACTCATAGGGGTAAACTTCAGAATTTAAATGTAATTTGACGTCGGTGATGTTTAAATTATCAAAGTAGGTACAATCAGCTTCAAAGTTATCTTTTCGCTTCTTCATAAAAAATACAATAACGTATCGGGCTCTCTCAGACATGGTCTTGACGGTCCAAATATCACGCTTTGTCGTTCTCAAAGCTGGCAGTTCATGTAGTTCCCAGTTTCTAAATGGAATATATTATATCGGTTTGTTTTTTGCAATTTCGTCCAAAAGCCCTAATTTCACTGCATCACTCGGGTAAATATGCCTCACTTTCAACTCAACCGTTTTTAACG